>JANAVB010021798.1:19092693-19270193 GCA_029216955.1 Iris pallida
CGAAGAAGATGAAGACATTCCCGAACTTCTTAAGCTAGAGCCATGGGCACAACAACTAGATGCATAGTGGGAGAAGCGGTTCAAACAAAGAGAGCCTCCCACCGAGGATGAGGTTGTACAAGTCGATCTCGGTGACGAGTCCTCCCCAAAGCCCATCTTCGTCAGCAAAAATCTGACAGATGAAGAGCGAGAATCACTACTATAACTCGTCAAAGAATATATCGACGTGTTCGCCTGGAGCTACGAAGATATGTCGGGACTGAACCCCGAGATTGCGCTTCATAAACTCAACATCCGTCCGGACGCAAAATCAGTCAAGCAACAGCAACGTCGGTTCCGTCCTGACGTTATGAATGCCATTGAAGCCGAGGTAAACAAACTGATAGCCAGCGGCTTCATCCGTGAGGAACAGCATCCTGACTGGGTCGCCAACATAGTTCCAGTCCTCAAAAAGAGTGAAAAGATTCGAATCTGCATCGAGTTTTACAATCTGAACGAGGCGTATCCTATAGATGAGTTCCCTCTCCATATCACGGACATTATGATTGACAACACCTGCGGCTTCGAGCGCATGTCATTCATGGATGGTTTTTCGGGATACAAACAAATCAAGATGTCTCCCGACGACGAGAAGCACACATCATTCCGAATACCAATTGGCACATACTGTTACACAGTTATGCCTTTCGGGTTAAAGAACGTTGGCGCCACCTATCAAAGAGCTATGAGCATCATCTTTAGAGACCACTTGCGCAAGACAGTGGAATGTTACGTCGACGACATCGCCGTCAAAAGCAGCTCTAAAGAAGATCATCTGCATGATCTGAGGACAATGTTCGACCTAATACGAGCGCATAATTTGAAAATGAACCCCACAAAATCATTCTTGGGCGTATCCAGCGGGAAGTTCTTGGGTTTCATCATTACCTCCCAGGGTATCCATGTAGATCCTGAGAAGACGAAGGCAATCATGGAGATGGGTCCCCCGAGAAACCTCCGTGAACTCCGAGGCCTTCAAGGGAGGCTGGCCTACATCAGGAGGTTCATCTCTAACCTCTCCGGGCGATGTCAACCATTCACCCACCTCATGAAGAAGGGCATTTCATTCGTATGGGATGAAGAATGCAAGCGCGCCTTCGACAGCATCAAAGAATATCTGACGAACCCTCCAGTTCTGGTAGCCCCGATTGCTGGAAGACCATTCCTACTCTACGTACGAGCAATGGAACATTCTCTCGGCGTTCTTCTAGCACAAAACAATGATGCAAGCCATGAGCAAGCTATATATTACCTCAGCCGAATGATGATGGGGCCGAAGCATCGATACACTGCCATAGAGAAGGAGTGCCTAGCTCTGGTTTTCGCCATTCAGACGACGCGACACTACGTCACAGGACAAACCATCTACGTCATATCAAGAGTCAACCCCCTCAGGGTCCTCATGACTAAGCCAGGTGCACTCAGCTCTCGCCTCGCTACCTGGGCGATATTACTGTCCCCCTACCACATGATCTTCGTCCCACAAAAGGCTGTTAAAGTTCAAGCTCTGGCAGACTTTTTAGCAGCTCATCCAGGTTCGGAGTCAACCAAAATAGACGAAGAGATTCCAAACGAGGTCGTTAATTCAAATATGGCCTCCCATGGTACCATATGGCAGACGTTCTTCGACGGCGCTTCTATAACCGGGCCCAAGGGCAACATCGTCGTTGGAGTCGGAGTAATGCTGATTTCTTCCACCGGGTTTGTGATCAATCGAGCTTATTCCCTCACAGAGCCCTGTTCAAATAATGTGGCCGAGTACAATGCTTTGGTCATTGGTCTCCGACTTGCAAAAGAGCTGGGGGTAGAGCACCTTGAAGCATACGGCGATTCGCAGCTAATCGTCAATCAGATCCGGGGCTCATACGAAGTCTGCCATGAGGACATGATCCCCTACCAGCAAATAGCGATCGACATCATCTCATCCCTGGAGGGGTTCTTCATAGAGCACGTTCCCAGGCTCCAAAACATTGAAGTCGATACCCTAGCAGGTCTTGCCGCTTCCTTAGCAGTTCTGAATCATGCTCATCATCTGGTTGACATCATAGGCCGTGAGTTGGTCTGTCCCAGGAATAATGTTCAGTGTGCCGAGATCTACTCCGCTCTGACATTCGATGAAGTGCCAGACTGGAGACAACCGTTCATTGACTTTGTAGTCTATGACATCCTGCCGGAGAGTCCGAAGGAAGCCACTTCTATTAGAAGATGTTCCCTCAGATTCTTCTACGATACAGAGACAAAAATGCTATATCGGCGATCATACGATGGATTACTGCTTCGATGCCTGTCAAATACAGAGGCCAAAGAAGCCGTGCGTGAAGCTCACGACAGCATCTGTGGGGCCCATCAGCCTGGCCCGAAACTACAAGATCGTCTTCGCCGAATGGGCTACTACTGGCCTACGATGGTTGCAGACGCAAAAGACTATACACAAAAATGCAAAGCCTGTCAAGTCCACACAGATTTTATCTACCAGCCATCCGAGTTTTTACACCCGACGGTGGCATCCTGGCCCTTCGAAGCATGGGGAATGGACATCATCGGTCCGATCACTCCGCCTTCGTCCCGAGGACATCGCTTCATACTCGCAATTACAGATTACTTCTCCAAATGGACGGAGGCCATTCCGCTGGCAGAAGTGAAGACTTCAAACGTGATCAGCTTCCTCAAGCATCACGTCATCTATCGCTTTGGACTGTCCCGAAGGATCATCCTTGATAATGGTCTGCAGTTCGCAAGCCACGTCTTTTATCGGTTTTGCGATAAATCCCGCATCCAAAATATTGCTTCAACACCATACAACCCAGCGGCTAATGGTCTGGCTGAAGCATTAAACAAAATGATCATCAAGCTTCTCAAGAAGTTCGTGTCATTTAAACAAACACGACTGGAATAAAAAGCTCGGTGAATGCTTATGGGCGTACCGTACTACAGTACGAACTGCCACCGGGAATACACCATTCTCTCTGGTACACGGAAGTGAGGCAATTCCCCCACTGGAAACTCAAATCCCCTCGCTCCGTGTCGCTCTCACATACAGATTGACGACAAATGATAATCACCATCGCCGACTATAAGAGTTGGAGGCCCTAGATGAGAAGCGCCTATTAGCTCAACAACGAATCGAGCTATACCAGGCACGTATCTCCGGAGCCTTCAACAAGAAGGTTAAAATCAGAACATTCCAAGTGGGCGACCTCGTTCTGGCAGTTCGGAGGCCGATGGTTATAACTCACAAAACCGCCAGCAAGTTCCAGCCAAAATGGGAAGGCCCGTTCATCATATATTCTCCAATGGAGCTTACCGCCTTGCAAAACAAAATGGAGACTTGCTCATGTTGCCCGTCAACGGCAAGTTCCTAAAGAAGTATTACGTTTGAAACAAATCTGCCAAAATGATGAGTCATGTACTCTCTCGTACAGCTGAACTCACATCCCGGCCATAAATTGCCAAAATGATGAGTTATGTACTCCCTCATACCGCTGAACTCATATCCCGCCTACAAATCTTCTAGAATGATGAGTCATGTACTCTCTCATACCGTTGAACTCACATCCCGACTACAAATCCTCTAGATTGTCGAGTTATGTACCTGCAGGTACCACCGAACTTATATTCTGATCCTAAATCTCCAGATTGTTGGGTTATGTACCCTGGTACCGCTGAACTCACACTCTGGTCACTACAGATAAATCTATATCGCCTCTCTTAGGTAGGAAGTCATGTATGATCATACCTCTGAACTTTCCTCCTAAAAGAGCTCTCTCCTTATGATCCAATACCCGTACTTTCAGTGCACAAAAAGGGTAACAGATCCACAGATTCTCCGAAACAACCACTTCGATGTTACCTCTGAGTTGTTTCCCTTCCATCAAAAACAAACCGCCCCTCACATAGAACCTCCATGTCCTCATTACCTCTGAGTTGTTCTATATTCCCTTCATGGAGCCCACTCCTGCCACGTCCTCATTACCTCTGAGTGGGAAGGCTCCATCGAAGAAACCCTCATATTTACCACGTCCTCATTACCTCTGAGTAGGAAGGCACCATAAAAAAAACCCTCATATTTACCATGTCCTCATTACCTCTGAGTAAGTATGTTTGTTCTCTCCCAACTTATTATCCGTATCCAGAACCAGGGTACGCCAAGGATAATAGGTCCATAAAAAGTCTCCCATTGGGGCAACTACCACAAGCAAAGAACAGAGCAAATGTATTCTGTTCAAAATCAGTTACATTCACATGACTACATCTCATGAGCAAGCCAGAAAAGTTCTCTATTATTTTATTCAGACAAGAAGGAAAAAGATTACATTGATGTCCAAAAGAAGCAAAACACAAACTGCAGCTAAAGACAGACATGAATATCAAGACAAAAGACGGACATTTGCGAGAGCTCACGAATCCTAGTTGCGGGGGCACATATACCAAACCCTCAACCATTTTGCATATGAAGGATGTACTTGAGCAAAATCCTCGTCCGAAGTAGGAAGGCCAGAACTCCCAGTACTACCGCCGTCAGATTGGGGCTCCTCCTTTACAGCAATGGGCGCCAGCTCTCCTTTCTGTTCCTCCGTTTTTGGTATTACCTCCTCCTTAACAAGCGACGACTCTTGTTTGAAAGGGGGCAGCAGCTCTTCCTTCACAATGATCTCAGCCTTCGGCAGGGTTGCTGCAAGAATCAAAGATAAAAAGAAACAAAGTTAGGAGATGGTCAGAGCCTCGTACGGCCCAATCCAGACGAACTTATGCGGTCCTGTTTGAGAGGGACTCATCTGGCTCTGTTCGAAGGGTCATCCTGCGGTCCAGTTTATGAAGCGTCTGGGCGGCAACTAGACAACTCCCATGCGGCTCAGACGTAGGATATAACCCATGCGGCTCGAACATGGGACGCGCATGTGGCTCATTCAAATTGAACAGAGCCGACGAGAACGAGGAACGCATTAAAGGCTTGTGCATAAAGCATGCAACAGAGCCGTCTTTGTTTCAAAAGATACGATCTACCCAAAACCTTACCAGCAATGGGGGGGTGAACATCATGGTGGACTTCAGGCACCGGGGCTGACGAAGAAGCCACACCCTTTCCCTTCGTCGTGGCTGTGGAAGCTTTGGGGGCCATTGTCGATGATGATCGAAGAAGAAAAAACAGCAGCTTAGGGCAAAAGAAGAGGAAGACAAAAGAAGGCAGAGAAGTTCCTAAGTCCTAACAGCAGCCTATTTATAGGCAGACATAAGAGAGGCACGTGGACCGATAAACCGCTTCGGGTCGTGTGCTGCAGGCAAAACTGACTCCTCGGATTTTGCCCCCTCTCTCATAAAGAAGATTCATCCAGGGCATAAAATCCAAATATTTAGTGAACCAACTCTTGGGATTCCCCCAAAAGACGGCTCTAAAAGAACGAATTAAGGGCAACTAAAGAGACGCACGTGAGGCAGGGAGCCCATGCGGCTAGGAAGTCTATGCGGCCAGACAAGCCATGCGGCCAAGAACAACCTATGCGGCCAGCGGAGCTCATATAGCCATGCTTCTTATTCAAAGTATTCTAATTTTTCAAATTGAAAACTTTGAAGGGGGTCTTGTAGAAGCATGGAAAAGAACAAGAAAAGCCCATGTGGCTCAAAACAAAAGAAGCCCAAGTGGCTCAAAACAGAAGGAGCCTCATGTGGCTCAAAACAGAATGAGCCTCATGCGGCTCAAAACAGAAGGAGCCTCATGCGGCTCAGGAATCTACCAGAGCCTCATGCGGCTCAGAAACTCTTCAATAGCCTCATGCGACTCAGGAAAGAAGTACGTGACCCTATGCCGCTTGCCTTTACAGCTGGCCATAAAGTGACTGTTCCCATTAAATGCTCTGACATAAAGTGATAACTCTGACATTAAAGCTAAAATAATGACATGACGACGTATTCCTCGAGAAACGAAGAAGATCTCCCCTGCAGCTGGCACGATCCATCAACTACAAAGCTTCCTATGCGGCTGCCACCATCCCATGCGGCTGATGCTCGCATGCGGCTTGAATCGTGGAGACTCTCGTTATGCGGCTTAAATTAGAAGAAGTCACTTCATGCGGCCGTTGTTCTCATGCGGCTCGGATCATAGGGATCATCTCCATGCAGCTTAAATATTGAAAGGCTACGCCCATGCAGCCTTGACACGTGGCTAGTCCTATGCGGCTCAATTAGAAACCATCCCCATGCGGCTCAGATGTCGGAGCCTATACCCATGCGGCTGCCACCTTCATGTGGTTCAAAACCTAAGAAGCTACCCTCATGCAGCTTTGGCTCGCGGTCATGATACGTGGCAGAAGATCAGCTTTCCACGTGGCACTAAATTAATCAAGAGTCATCAACAAATCTCGACGACCAGATTTAATACAATCATCATAATTACCCGAATCAAAGCAGATTTATTGCAATCACGACACGTGGCAGGAGATCCGAGCTTCCAAAGATTCATGACGATCAGTATTAAATGCCCATACGGGTTTGACACAATCAGCATTAATTGTCCAAATTCGCTACAATCAAGATTAGTGGTCCAGATTAATTGCCAACAAAATAGGATCAAGGAAAATGGCAATTAAATCCCCAAGCCGTCGACTTTTTAGGGTAATCATTGCAAACCCTAATGATGACACCCCACTCCTATAAATATCAAGGTGCCATTCCCTTGCAAAAAGGATCTCCGATCAAAAACCGAAAAAAATATAGCAAGGTGCCATTCCCTTACGAAAGAGATCCTCTCCACCCGGCTGGACACACTGAGAGAAACAGGCACGCACAGAAGAGTCTTCCCATCTTAAGAGCAGTTCTTCACCGGAGCCAAGGCTACGTCTGATCATCGAAGGAGTAAGGCGGAGCGGCCGTCGCTTTCCCGAGCCTCTATCATCACCCCCAGAATCAAAAATAAACAATCGTACTTAGATTGTTGTACCTAGGTTTTCGTCCCTAGGCTTTCTTTGTACGAGCGAGTTTGTATTGTGAAGTAAAAGTCCAGTCCTCCGATATAATTGTTCTGTTCTTTTATAATCAATGACAAACAACAGCTATAGACAATACTTGTGACTTGGACCCACTTGCAGAAGAGGATCTACCACATGTGGTTTAGACTGCTAGCTTAGAGTCTTAGCTAGAAAGACAAGTAAGAGTCTTAGCTAGAAAGACAAGTGACTCTTACTTGTCTTTCTAGCTAAGACTCTTACTTGTCTTTCTAGGTAAGAGTCTAAGCTAGCAGTCTAAACCACAGGTGGTAGATCCTCTTCTGCAAGTGGGTCCAAGTCACAAGTGTTGTCTATAGCTGTTGTTTGCCATTGATTATAAAAGAACAGAACAATTATATCGGAGGACTGGACTTTTACTTCACAATACAAACTCGCTCGTACAAAGAAAGCCTAGGGACGAAAACTTAGGTACAACAATCTAAGTATGATTGTTTATTTTTGATTCTGGGGGATGACGGTAGAGGCTCGAGAAAGCGACGGCCGCTCTGCCTTACTCCTTGGACGATCAGACGTAGCCTTGGCTCCGGTGAAGAACTGCTCTCAAGATGAGAAGACTCTTCTGTGCGCGCCTTTTTCTCTCTGTGTGTCCAACCGGGTGAAAAGGATCTCTTTTGCAAGGGAATAGTACCTTGCTATATTTTTTTCGGTTTTTGATCGGGGATCCTTTTTGCAAGGGAATGGCACCTTGCTATTTATAGGAGTGGGGTGTCATCATTAGGATTTGCAATGATTATCCAAAAAAGTCGGCAGCTTGGGGATTTAATTGTCATTTTCCTTGATCCTATTTTGTTGGCAATTAATCTGGACCACTAATCTTGATTGCAGCGAATCTGGACAATTAATGTTGATTGTGTCAAATCCATATGGGCATTTAATGCTGATCGCCATGAATCTTTGGAAGCTCGGATCTCCTGCCATGTGTCGCGATTGCAATAAATCTGCTTTGATTCGGGTAATTATGATGATTGTACTAAATCTGGTCGTCGAGATTTGTTGATTACTCTTGATTGATTTAGTGCCACGTGGGAAGCTGATCTTCTGCCACGTGTCATGACCGCGAGACAAAGCTGCATGAGGGTAGCTTCTTAGGTTTTGAACCGCATGAAGGTGGCAGCCGCATGGGTATCGGCTCTGACATCTGAGCCGCATGGGGATGGTTTCCAATTGAGCCGTATAGGACTAGCTACGTGTCAAGGGTGCATGGGCGTGGCCTCTCAATAATTAAGCCACATGGAGATGATCCCCATGATCCGAGCCGCATGAGAACAGCGGCCGCATGAAGTGACTTCTTATAATTTGAGCCGCATGACGAGAGTCTCCACGATTCAAGCAGCATGCGAGCATCAGCCACATGGGATGGTGGCAGCCGCATAGGGAGCTTTGTAGTTGGTGGATCGTGCCAGCTGCAGACGAGATCTTCTTCGTTTCCCGAGGAATATGCCGTCATGTCATCATTTTAGCTTTAATATCAGAGTTATCACTTTACGTCAGAGCATTTAATGGGAACAGTCACTTTATGGCCAGTTGTAAAGGCAAGCGGCATAAGGTCACGTGCTTCTTTCCTGAGCCGCATGAGGCTATTGAAGAGTTTCTGAGCCGCATGAGGCTCTAGTAGATTCCTGAGCCGCATGAGGCTCCTTCTGTTTTGAGCCGTATGGGCTTCTTCTGTTTTGAGCCGTATGGGCTTTTCTTGTTCTTTTTCATGTTTCTACAGCTGTCCCGTAGTAGGTGTCTACGCAGGCCTTATCCTCATCCTCTGTAATATTTTCAACGGATCCAGTCAGGACAGGAATGAGCACAAAACATCTCACGCAGTTCATATCAAGTTAGGAAATATAAAGCATGCAATAGAGTAAGATACAGGAAACGCTGAAAGAAGAATGTATATGAAAAACAGAAGAGATTTGATAATAGGAAATATCTATATATGATAAGTAAGAACTGTAAGCAACATATGATTTAGAGTACAATATGGTTATGTAAACGGTTTAGGACAATGCAATGGTAACTCCATTGTACGTGAGTGCACAATAGATATATACAATAGTTATACAATATTGTACAATAGGATTTGATTACATAACCAATTCTACTCCCCCTTCCCAATCAATACACAAGGATCCACTCCAGTTACGTTATCTTATACAATAGTGTACAATGTTATACAATAGATGTACAACGTTATATAATAGTTGTACAATGGTCTATCCATGGGACTCATGTGATAATGAGAGTACAATATGCACAATGAGAATACAAGGATAAGGGTATTCAACAAATACAATATGTAAGTGAAACGCACATCACAATATGTATTTAGTGAATACAAGGGGATAACATCTCAAAAAAAGATCCATATAGTACCAATCCGTGATAACAATCGTGTCAGCATCAAGTACAGTAATCTAGAGCAAGAATGTAGATCCAGACAAGTATGAAACGGTCAGAAAATGTACTCGCCTGATATCCTGAATGTTCGGACGAAAATACTGCCCGAGGAGTGGTGTCTGTCTCCTATAGAACAGTACAAGTCACTACATGTCTAAAATAATAAAATAGACTGCGACAATGCATCTACATGATATTTGGGGTTAATCTAGGCTAAAGTCAACTTTTGGTTAACTCTAGTCAACTCTCGCAGTCAAACTAGGTCAAACAAAGTTAAACTAGGTCAAACTAGGCTAACCAAGTTAAACTAGGTCTAGGCCAGTCAACTCAAGTCTAAATAACCACCCACAGGTCACTCTAACACTAGGCTATATACCAAATAAATCCAATATATAAATATATACATTTTTTTTATATACATTCATGCATATAGAGGCATACATTGGGTACTACCTTATCATTGAGCATACATTGTATATCATTCTATATTTCATTACATGGCATTGAGGCACACAACATGCATACATTGTATATACCAATGCATTTGATAGTGCATTACATTGCCTATATGCATATATTCATTACAATATATTCATAACATATATGAATGCAACCTTAAGTACATATTCCTGCATATCTAGCATTTAGTTTAACATACATGGGATACCTTCATTACATATGTGGATACATAGCATTACATTCATGTATATATAGGTACATATATATACATATTTAAAAGAGGGAAGGAAGAGACTAAAATGTGTGAAAACTCAGTATCATTCAAATGAAAACCCAATTTCACATTATCCCTAATTCAGTTATCTGTTATACAATAATTTCAGGTTTTAAATGTCTCAGAAATAGTTGTGTGAATGTAGTGTATGCATTTACTTGTGTGTGTGTGAGTGTCTGTGACAGGAAAAACAAGTTAAGGAATGTGTATGTGTGTGTATAAATGAACCGTTCTCAGGTTTAGTCAAACATCAGTTTAAAATCTACATCATGTATAGCCTAACCTATTCTCAGGAATAACATATCAACCAACCTAATCTCAGATTTGAAAATACTAAACCATCTCAGGTTTTCATATTGTTTTCAAAATCTCAGGTTATACTCATATTAGTTATCAGGTTCACATTAAAGTAAAACTCAGTTTTCAAAGGCTAAAATCCAAACCCAATTTCATTCTCAGGTTCATGGTTTCATTTAAAGATACAAATCTCAATTAACATAAATTTCAGTTTTCTAAAACAAAACCAACACTCAATTCTCAGGTTTTTAATCATTCAACAATTCAACCCATATTGAACCTTCAAACTGAGATTTGAATCTCAGGTTAATCGTGTTTAAACCCAGGTATCAATTTACATCAACCCAAATAGGAATTTACCTACATTAACATGTATCAGTCACTATAGTCGAACCCCCAATCCATTTGAAAAATCCAAAACCTATATCATAAACCAATTTGGGATATAAACTAAACTTAGATATAATGTAAATTCCTTTTTAAAATCGAATTTGAACATTTGAAAAATATTTGAAACTAGTGAACAACATATATCAGCATGTATCAGTAAATCCTTTTCTTTTGAAACCAAAAACTTAATCGAAAACCTAAGCAGACATTCGTGTCAGGGGGTATGATGTGTGTGCATGCTCGTACATGTGAGGGAGTGTCCTCTTGGTCCAACAAATGGACACAAGTGTCTAAAACAGAAAAGATTATCAAGTATTTGTAAATTCACTGAATCTCTGTTTAAAATATCAGAAAACCTCTCTGTATCAGGAAATTCGAAAAGAAATTCAAATGAAACTAACTCATAAACCCAAAACAGTTGTACAAAAGGGTCACCCTCCCCATGGGTACGTGTCAGGGGGTTGATTCGTGTCCAGGAAACTGGACACGAAGTGTCCAAACAGTGAATACGAACTTAGTGAAACAGTCAGTGAAGACTGCCTCGTACAGTGAGGACACTGCATCGTGGACACAACACGAGCTACGACACGTCTCATGCTCGTGTCTACACGTAGCCCAGCACTAGGGCTACCTATTCGACACGACACGAGGGTCTCACGGCACGTGTCCGTGCGACACGAAACACATATCAGTGGCCAATTTTCGCCTGTGCACAGTCTGTATAAAAACAGTGCGCACGTGTTTTCTCCCTCGACACGACACGACACCACCCCAAATTTTATGAGCACAGTGTCAGTCATCTAGGGAACATACACACAAAAATTTGGGTCACGATGTGTCGTGTCCGTGGAGAACTGGGACACGGGCAACAGGGCATGGGCTCGGGGCTGTGCGCGTGTGTGCGTGTCCAATTCCGACACGAATACAACATGAAATCCATATCAGTCTTCACAAAATTTATCATACACATGTAGGCCTAGGTATCTATGTAATTAGTTTTTCAAAAATCGAAAATAAAATCCTTTGTGACATTTCATCAAACATATGCACATACACCATGATATGTGTCCGATACGAACACCAAACGGACACGAATCGACACAAAACCAATACCTACGACTAGGGAACACCTAGGGCTTCCTATCCATGCAAAGAAAACAAAATTTGGTGGGAGGAATAGGGATTTACCTATATGTGCAATTTGCAAGAAAAAGCCTCAAATGGGGGGTGTTCTCCTTGATGGCCAAGTGCTCCAAATTGGTTCAAACCTGAGATTTCTCTCCATGAACATGAAATAGGGCTAGATTAAGACCATATGCAAAAGACTAGAATGGAAAAGGAATTAAAATAAAGAATCTAGGGGTTGGGGAAGAAATGACATTACCTCTTTCTCCAAAATATTGAAATCTCAATAAAGAGCCAAGAAAAATAAATGAAGAGATTATTTATAGAGGGAATAGCCCTAGGTGGCTGGTCATAAAGTGAAAGTTAGGGTTAGGGTTGAGTCTAATGGGCCATGGACATATTTGCACTAGTCATGGAACCAAACTCTAAGTATCAAGCCTATTGACCAAATTCACTAAGCCTTCTATCCAAGTCTTGATTCCTACATGACTAACTTAGGTTGACTTAAGTTAGACTAGGGTCTCACCATGCTAATCAAGTCACCTTAACTAGAGTCAATATCTAGGTTAATCTCTTAAGTCACAAGTAGTAAAAGTCAAATCAACAATCGTCAATCCATTCAATAAATCAATAATTCTAAAAAGTCAAAATGACCAATTTACCCCTAGACTAAAAATAATAAATGAAACACCCTAATCACATGGCTAGGCTCTAGGTCAAACTATCTCTAGGGTTACACTAGCAAAACACCAAATCACAAGTCATGATTTTAAATAGTTTTAAAATGAATAAAAAATCACCAAAAATCATATTATTATTTAAATGTCATAATTAAATAATTAAAAACTCAAAATTTCAAAATTACCCTCATTTTAGAAACTGGGTGTTACAAGTCTACCCACCTTAGAAAAATTTCGTCCTCGAAATTAAAATGGTAGTAGTCATTCTAGGTCAAACACCCCACAATCAAAGTCTTAAACATACCGTCAGATAATCATATGCGTCTGTCCAAAATCATGATACTCAGAATCTTCGTCGTGCTAGTGAGCAAGGCTACGATAATCACAGAGTCCTCGACTAAGGCACATACCTCTAGAATCATGGTATTTAAAATTTTTGTATTTTTGCATGCTTGGCAGCAAAAATCTTAAATTCCCATACCCAAGAAATACGTCCTAAATCTGACTATATGTCCTCACTATGCCAGCTAAACACGACTATCGAAGATTTTAGATCCCATAACCGAGGCGACCCAGCCTATACGACTTATCTCAGAAGAAAATTAAATCATAATGAAACACCAGATCAAAACTTATCAACAATGAGGAAACAGATAGGAATAGATGGAATTGAATTTTAAGATAGGTATAATGAGACAAGGTGGAAATGGAATCGAGAAGATCAGAACCTGCAAGCTCCTCTCCTACTGCCTGAGCATCCTTGGCTGTCATAGCGAAAGCTCGCCCTGGCTGGCCTCCCCAGGCCTGCTGCTGATGCTGTATGAACCTCTCCTGCTGAGTCTGCAATGGTGGTCCCCTTTGCTGCCCTACCGGAGCCGTAGCTCCTGGTGCTACCTGAGCCAATGGTGTCGGATTCTTGGGACACTCTCTACACTGATGCTCCGCTGAACCGCAAAGTAAACACATGCCCATCCTCTTTCTACAGTCGTCCCACCCATGGCCTTGCTTCATACAAAAGTTGCACACAGTGTTCTGCTGCTGCCTGGGTGCCTGCTGATACAGTACCTGTCTCCTTCCCTAATGCTGAACAGGCCTCTGCTGTTGCTGGAAGTGGACCATCGGCTGCTGATACTGCTGCTGAATCTGTATGTGAGGCCTTTTGGCCTGGCCTCCGCTGCAACTAGCTCCGATAGTGTCTCGCCCCCTCTTGAGCTTCAGCTCAAGATCGTCCTCAGCCAATAAAGCTCTCGTCAAAATCTCCTCAAAAGTGGCATCTGTCACGACCCGTACCCAGTATTTGGGCATGAGCCGTGGGTACGTCCAGCCTACACCGCAGTATCGGCGGTAGAACGCTGTCTAGTCATCTCCACAATTTTTCAAATACAACCACGCAGTTTATAGATTTCCACAAAAGATCAAGTTGTATATCAAATCTCATAGAAAATTATAAACAAAAATATCTATGGTGAAAGAAACAAGCTGATAGCTGAAAAGTGATCACAAGATGTAGAGACCAAATATGATAAAAGGAATGATCTCAATATAATCAAAATGTACTAAAAGGAAATCCACTACTCAACTCTCATAATCCATAAATAAAATAAAATACAATCAAGAGTTTCTGTGAGCAACACATGCTCTGTAAAAATGTTGTCCAGCTAATAATCTCCTGCGGAGGGTAGCCCCGCATCCAAGTCCTCCTATAAGCTCAAGTTAGGTTCTTCAGTCTGCTCATAGAAAGTGGAACAGAACTCCTCTAACTCATCACCTAAAATGTTGGTTATCTAGTCAGGATTGGAACAAGTACACATATGACCACTAGCCGAGTCTTAACAGAATCATAAACATGTAAATAGCATATGAGAATAAAACTAGAAGGTAACTAGCATCATAGTATAAAGGAAAGACATGAGACTCTATCAATGAAAATATAGCTACTATGAGGAAACATGTAAAATCATGGTAGCATGGCAAGTGGTGCAAAACATGGTGGAATAATAGGAACCTCATCTATCTACGTGCATTGAAATATCGATTTCGGTGTGTGAATGGCTAAGGGGTAAATCCGGCAACTGCACGTGTCGTGTGCAGCTGCTATTATTCAAGAATAGACACATGGGATAGAATGGGTTGTTCACACGCCTACTAAGATATTTTCCCGTCCAGCTAGTACTCATGGAATCAATCATATAGGGGTGACATAGGAGGTAATCAAAATGTAGAGTAAAATCTATGGTACTAATCCTCGTGTGATGATCGTGTCACCAAACAGCAAGACATATGAATAACAAGTAGAGGAGACTATCAGAAACGGTAACAATCGATACATGCACTTGCCTGTCGTCCCGAGCTGCGAGTACTGATCAAGTGAAGAGTTAGAGTCCAAGTAACCTGTTATATGTATTAAGTCTAATCAACATATGAACTTTAACAAAGTAGAGTTATATTGGAAATTACTGCTAATTACCCTTACAATTCCAAATGGCCCTTAAGTGACTTGGGTGGTTACTACTCTTGGCAACATCATAACCTATAGGTATGCCCACAACTGTCTATGCCAAGGACCCTTTCCTTTATATATTCTATATTCATATATGCCTATTCTTTCTATGAATCAGTGGTGCCCCAATGTCCTACAAATAGAGTACTATTTGAACCCCTGTCATTTCTTTGTTTACAGTCCTCAGTGTAAAACATGGGGTGATTATACCCATCTATACTACTTGGTTCCAATCCTCAGTATGCAAGATATGATATGAATGTAGTGTTTGACTCACAGCCAGAATACACACGCATTAATACATTAAGGGTCAGTCAAAGTATAAGGATAGCCAAGGATTGGACACCTGTTTATGTTTCAACTTTCACAATTCTGCATACCTGGTTACATACGCACAGGTACCCTTCATTCATTAAATAGTCTCACCTGCAAGTAGGCTATCTGTCACGACCCAGTCCCAATTTCTTAGGTCGAATCGGATCATGCCCAGCCTGCACCGTTGATGAGACGGCGGTAATAAGCTGTATCACTCATGCAGGTAATCAACAACACAGATTCTATTTGCCACAACTTTAATTTTTTGATAATAAAATTTATCCAACAAAAATTACAACTGATAAAATAAATAGTCTTTTAATAACAACAACTGGAAAATAGTAAATGACAACAACTAAAAAGTAGACTCGTCATCTCCAAGTCCAGCCTCATCTGGTAGCACGACTGGATACAACTCAGGATCATAATAGCTACTAATCAGTAGCTCTGCATCATCAATAGGACCTAAAAATATAGTCTCCAGTCAGGAGGGAGCAAAATACAATTCATGATATTTTAACAATTGAAATAATAATGGAGTTATGCATTTTTAAACAATTTGAAATAAATAGTTTTCCGGCAGTTAAAACAGTGTGATGTGAATAGGCAATGAATATGACCGGATTGGGTTGTACAGTTGTATCCTATTGATACGATATGGCCTATCCCCGTGTGTGTGAGGGGTAAGCTAACACAGTCATTATACTATTTTGGATGTGGTCATACTCATTACACTACTCCCCCAGTACCCAACAGTTAAACAGTCAATGCTCTCAGAGAGAGTTCCGTGTTGCATCGTGGTTTAAACTTGCAATAAAACAATTATTAAATAATTGTAATCTACCACAAAATGTACTTGCCTTGGTTTGACTGGAAAGAGGGTAATGACTCCGAGATGAATTTCAGATTTGTCCTCGAAATCCTACAATCGAGAAGTCGGTCTTAGATTCCAAAATGCCATACTAGATGTGCTAGTTTCAATCTCTAATTTGTCCTAGTCAATTTTAATCTTTATTTAGCTAACACAAACAAAACACGATTATCGGTGCGTTATAATTATGAAACATCAATTTATATTTAATTAAAGGAAAAACTTTGTATTTATCGGTTTATTGGCAAAACTTGATATTTTATAATTTATATAATAAAACTACATTTTTCTTTAAATGAGAGGAACATGAATTTCTAAAATGTTATAATTATTTATCATTCCTAAATTTTACGTTTCCGAACCCAAAAACAGAAAAATACAAATACATTACTAGCTATTACAAAACTTGCAGAAAATAAATGGGCTTATGCCCTTTACAGACCATTTTACATGAATTAAAATAAGAAGAAAAATATTATTTAGTTCCTAAAAATTCTACAAATTTAATTACAAAATAAAACTAATAAATGAGTCTCAGATATTGGTCCAATCATCATATAGGCTAATGCCTCAACGTCCGGACGAAACCGGTTTCGTTTGCACTTAGCCAGGGCCCATTGACCAATACGTCCGTCGTCCAAAAATCTAAAATAATATTCTTTTTCGAAAAACCATTTTTAAAATAATTAAATTTTTATAGAAAATTCGGCAGCACTTCCTCTATTTTCGGTCAACCCAAAAACTGGGAAAATGCTCCAACATCACACAAATAATATCCCAAACCAGGGAAACTCTAATTATTCAATCCACCGATAATATTAACCCAAAAATAATATCAAACCCGAAATATATAACCACAGCACGTTTCCGAAGGATATTCGGAAGACCGAAATTACCCGGGAACCCAAAATATCACAAAAGTAGACCAAAACAAACTACAGATTTAAATCGAGAAAAATCACAGAGCTATTTTGAAGTTAACTCGGAAATTCCCGAGAAACTGACAGAACATTTCCGAAGGAAATTCGGAAAACCCGAAACTAAAGCGGAAATCCCGAAACTAAATCTGAAACATACAACCGAACTCTACAGAAGCTTGCCGATGATAAATTCGAAAATTCCGAAGGATCGAAAACCTCACAACCGATTCTCGTTGCGGGATCAGGACCAATTTCATCATCGACACAAACCCAAGGGACAACTACTGAGATTAACAGAGGTTACCCAAAACTTGACGGAATCTGAAGGGTAGCCTCAGACTCGGAACAGCAAGCCAGACACGGGGAGGTGCTGGACCGGGCGGTCGCATCGGGAATGGAGTGAGCGCGAGGAGGCGCTGGTACAGCGGCCGGGTAGCGGCGCACGGGAACCGCCGAGCGGGGCTGCCGGGACAGAAACGGGGTCGGGTCCGCCGGCAGGAGGCTGGCACGGAGGGGTCGGGCGGAGCCGCTGGGCTTGGGCTGGCCTGGGTCGGGGACAGCGGCGGCGGGGGTCGCCAGGCAGGGCGCGGCCCTAGGGAAGGTGGCGCCGGCGTCGGGTCGAGAGGAACTCCGGGAGGTGGAGCTCGGAGCTAGGGCACGAAAATTGGGAAAAAGGGTTTTGTGGTGATAGTAAAATGGAAGGAGGGGTTTATATATATGAGAGGAGAAGGGAGGTTACAGAAATGAGGGGGCGACCGTTCGGGAAGGCCGGCGGTCGCCGGAGTAAAGGTGGTGGCGGCGGACGTTCAGAAGTCGAAAGGGTCGGCCAAGGCCGAACGGTCAGGGGAGGAAAGGAAATTTCCTTTTCCTTAAAACAATGAAAGAGAGAGAGTTAATAAAGTTTTATAAGAAAAAAAAACTTTTTATAAATACTTTAATTAATGATTTTATCTTCTTCTCTTAGAAAATTTGTAACACTATATAAATAATTCCTAAAAATTTCAAAATAGATTCAGATTTTGGGTTCGGGTTCGGACTGGTCTGGATGGGTCAGAACAGGTCAAGTCCAACAAAATCCATGATTTATTTATTTTGAAATTAATAATTTTTTATTTAGCTATTAATAATAATCTAGCAAAATATTAATTTAACAAACACGCAATTTTTAAAAATTTAGAAAAAAATTAACAAAAATCGAATTTTTACGGGTTTTGACTAAAATTTCCAGAATCAATAATTAACTAATTTAAGTTATTCAAAATAATTAACTAAAAGTTACGGGTTTCACACTATCAGTCTGTCCTTAGGGTAGCCCTAAGTCCTTTCTGACTTGAGATAATTCCTGCAACCAATGTTCAGACTCCTATGTGACAGGACACTCAAGCACACCATTGGGGCTTAGGAAACTGGGAATGAACACCCTCATAGGTGCAGGTTGAAGGAGTATGCATGTCAAGTCTTCAGGGAACCTGTTTCTCTAAGGTTAACTCATGTGCAGGGTAGTTGGCTAAGGGTGTACCAACATTCTATTCAAGGAATTCCTTACCATGGAACTTAACCCATGGCCTGGGTCATCATGATCTAGGGGTCGATCCAATAGAGTAGACCAAATTAGTCTACATCCTGGAAACTACTTGGTCTAAGTCTTATCCTACTTCCAGGCCTCATTCCAGAGGATTTCAATCAATGTGGGTAATTGAAACCCAAGTAGCTTGCCCATAGCTGAAAACATAGCTATGAGATGCTCCTGCACTTGAAGTTGGTTCAAGGTTAAATCAATTTATGTGCAGACACCCTTCTCTATTTCTCCTGTTTACAGTACCTCTTTCCTCATATCCTATAGGTGTTCTACTGATGTGAAATGAGGATGCTCTCACATTCTTGGCAACCAGGATACACACTATTGCCTAATCCCTAGCCATCAATAAGTCACAGAGGGTCCCCTGTTCTGCATACTACTAAATAGGATGCCAATGAAGAACTAACAGACTAATAGGCAATGTGGACCAATGTAAGGGCTAAGTCTGGGTTACAGGCTTAGGTAATAAGGCAACATCCAACTAAGGACTATACATGGTGCAGGATTGACTACAGTTAGTCTACTTAAGTTTCTCTTGGCCTAGGGTTGCCATACTCTGTATGCACCCAGGTACTATTTCCAGGTCACTAAATATGATACTCAGATTCCCCATGACCACCATATCTGTTAGGGAGAGCATGAGGCTTGGTTAACTTGAGTTCACATAAATGGTATGGAATGGTAGGGTATGCAAGGATGGCCTAACAGTATTCAGTAGGTACTGATATGGTCTTGGCTGTCTTGCCCTTGTATACCCAGGTCTTGTGTCCATGAAAATAACTATAAAAGTAGGTACATGAACAAATAATAGAGCTGACACTCAAAATAGAACTGGAACAGGTGACACTTTGTAATGAGTTAAATAATGGAAGCATGAACGGTAATAAATTTGGCAGTGAACTGAACAAGGGTACCTACTATCTATGTATGCAAACAATAGGACCCTTGTGTACTCTTTCACATTGGGCTGGCATACATACCCATCCCCTTATCCCACTAGAAGGAGGTGACAACCATTACTCGACCTGTCATGTGGATACAAGCCCTACTCCTACTAGGATGAGATTTACTGTCCTGCATATGTTTCCTGTGCTCCCCCCTGTTCTCTCTTCCTGAGGCCTAATTTAACTCTTCCCATGTGACACTGGACATGATCTGACAGAGCCTCAATTTCATTGGGTGTCTAACATCTAGTACAACAGTTTATAAATACTTATAATTCAAATTTGTCATCATAGATTAGGGTATAGTCAACCTTCTTAGCTTCCAAGCCTCAAGACTGCCATCAACTAGTAATCCTATTATTTCATAGGGGTGTACCTGCCTTGGTTCACTCAATCGAATATTGCTACTTCCTACATCTGGGTGTACTCCCATCAACTAGTATGTATTTAAGATACCATGCTTAGTGTCAGCTGGGATCATGAAGAAGGCTCGAGATCCATTGGATACAAGAGAGTTCACATATAAACCTATTGGATACAAGCAATCATAGTTCTGTTCCTAGGGTGTTCATCTCAACCTGTCTTCCTCTTTGGAATTATTACAAATACTTAACCCCTATTGAGTTCATGAAGAAAATTACTACTTCTAATAATTCTTTAGCCATGTTGGTGAAGGTTACCTCTTGTGTATTCGACGATTCCCCTTCGATTTCTGCTCCTCTTGGGTTGTCCTCGCGGCTGAAAGCAATATGGGTTCCTAGGGTTTGAAGGGGAGAGGCAGGGTCGACTGCTCTAGGTTTATATACTCGTGCCCGAGGGTCTAGCAGAATCTCTCAGGGATTCGAGGAGATCGGCTTGATGATTTGAATCTGGTTTGAATTAGAATTCAAACAGGGTCATTTCCTATCTCATGTGAACGTTTGAATTTTAATGGAAACTTTTACAGTTTCCCCCTCTTCTAACCGGAATTGTACATTGAACCCTCCCTCATAGACATATTTGGGAAAAAAACCCTCCCCTGCCCTTGTATTTGTAACCGGGTCCCACATATATTCTTATTGTCTTAATTCCTTAGTGATTCATGCATAAATTAATATTTCAATAAAATTTAATAATAAGAAATGAGAAAATTTAGGTCAAGGGCTCACAACATCCCTGTTGTCCTTGGTCAAGGACTTGACTTCCTTGACCAGACCCTTTCGGAACCTCTGGGCCTTCGCCGTCTCGCTCAATCCCTCTACGAATCTGTCGAGGCGGCCGAACTCCCCAGCGTACTCCTCTACTGACAGGCTCCCCTGAACCAAGCTCTCAAACTGCGACTCCAAGGCTCGGAGCGCTGCATCTGGAAAGAATTTCTTCTTGAAGAAGCCCTTGATCTCCTCCCAGGTCTGTCTAGCTACCCCCACCCTGGGGTCTGACTGATACTAGGTGCGAGCAAGATCTCGCATCCGGCTAGCCGCTGCCTCTATCTGGAGATCTGCCGGTATCTGGGCCAGGCGGAAGATCTCCTCTATATGCTCGATCCACTCGTCAGCATATAAAATCCCCTCCGTCCCCAGGAAGTCTCTGGGGCTCATCTTCTGGAACTGCTCTATCCCAGGTGTCTTCGGCTGCTGAACTACTGGTTGAACTGCGACTGTCGTAAGGGCCAACTCCATGCCCCTAGCCTGCCGGGCCTGCTGCGCCTCCATAAACTGCTGAAAGTAGGCGAACATCTGTGCCGCGTCCACGTATCCTGTAGGCGGCGGCTGCTGGAAAGGCACCTCTGAGATGACTGGGTCCTGCCTCCGAACTGGTGGAGGCATACCCCCTGCTGCTGGTGGAGGGGCTCCTCCGAACGCAGCTGAAATGCCTATCCCAGCTGGCATGACTGGGGCTACGGTAGCAGGGGCTGGCTGCTGGGTATGAGAGATGGAAGACCTCTCATCGGCGTCCTCCAGGCCCTGGCGATGTGATCTTGTCTCAACCATCCTGGAGACAGATCAAAAGAAACAATTGCTGAGAATGATTCGAAATAACAAAGGAGGACAGTTATATTCAAAGGAGAACAATATCAGCAAGAACTGAGATGGTATGGATTAGATAAGAGTTTTTCCTAATGTGATTGAGTACCTTCAAAATATCATAATCCTACTGCATGCTGTAGTGATACTCTAGTTCGAATACCACTACATAAACTCGACCTGCATGGGCCACCACTAGAAACGTGTCACGACCCGCACCCTAGAGTAAGGGCACGAGAAGTGGGTACGTCCAGCCTACGCCGCAGTATCGGCGGTAGAACGCTGTCCTAGGTCAATCATCTAACAATATAAGGTACCTGTACAGTGTATACACTCCGAATGGAGGTGACATAACAAATACAGTCTCAATCACATCTAAGGTAGAATACGATAAAAGATAGATAGATAGATAGATAGATAGATAGATAGATAGATAGATAGATAGATAGATAGATATAAACAGAAGAAAATCCACAGAGGTGCAATCCAGATAAGGACTAAGTGTCTATGATAACATCTCCACAAACATCCAAATAAAACAACTCCTAATATATACAATAATGTATCAATAAGAAAGACAAGTAAGAGTCTAAGCTAGCAGTCTAGACCACAGGTGGTAGATCCTCTTCTGCAAGTGGGTCCAAGTCACAAGTGTTGTCTATAGCTGTCCCATAGTAGGTGTCTACGCAGGCCTCATCCTCATCCTCTGTAATATTTTCAACGGGTCCAGTCAGGACAGGAACGAGCACAAAATATCTCACGCAGTTCATATCAAGTTAGGAAATATATAGCATGCAATAGAGTAAGATACAGGAAACGCTGAAAGAAGAATGTATATGAAAAACAATAGAGATTTCATAATAGGAAATATCTATATATGATAAGTAAGAACTGTAAGTAACATGTGATTTAGAGTACAATATGGTTATGTAAATGGTTTAGGATAATGCAATGGTAACTCCATTGTACGTGAGTGCACAATAGACATATACAATAGTTATACAATATTGTACAATAGGATTTGATTACGTAACCAATTCTATTCCCCCTTCCCAATCAATACCCAAGGATCCACTCCAGTTACATTATCTTATACAATAGTGTACAATGTTATACAATAGATGTACAATATTATACAATAGTTGTATAATGGTCTATCCATGGGACTCATGTGATAATGAGAGTACAATATGCACAATGAGTATACAAGGATAAGGGTATTCAATAAATACAATATGTAAGTGAAACGCATATCACAATATGTATTTAGTGAATACAAGGGGATAACATCTCAAAAGAATATCCATATAGTATCAATCCGTGATAACAATCACGTCAGCATCAAGTACAGTAATCTAGAGCAAGAATATAAATCCAGACAAGTATGAAACGGTCAGAGAAAGTACTCGCTTGATATCCTGAATGTCCGGAAAAAAATACTGCCTGAGGAGTAGTGTCTGTCTCCTATAGAACAGTACAAGTCACTACATGTCTAAAATAATGAAATAGACTGCTACAATACATCTACATAATATTTGGGGTCAATCTAGGCTAAAGTCAACTTTTGGTCAACTCTAGTCAACTCTAGCAGTCAAACTAGGTCAAACAAAGTTAAACTAGGTCAAACTAGGCTAACCAAGTTAAACTAGGTCTAGGCCAGTCAACTCAAGTCTAAACAACCACCCACAGGTCACTCTAACACTAGGCTATATACCAAATAGATCCAATATATAAATATATACATTCATGCATATAGAGGCATACATTGGGTACTACCTTATCATTGAGCATACATTATATATCATTCTATATTTCATTACATGGCATTGAGGCACACAACATGCATACATTGTATATACTAATGCAATTGATAGTGCATTACATTGCCTATATGCATATATTCATTACAATATATTTATAACATATATGAATGCAACCTTAAGTACATATTCCTGCATATCTATCATTTAGT
Organism: Iris pallida; assembly: GCA_029216955.1. Taxonomy (NCBI): domain Eukaryota; kingdom Viridiplantae; phylum Streptophyta; class Magnoliopsida; order Asparagales; family Iridaceae; genus Iris; species Iris pallida. Next base: position 19,116,451 of record JANAVB010021798.1, read on the forward strand.
TTAACATACATGGGATACCTTCATTACATATGTGGATACATAGCATTACATTCATGTATATATAGGTACATATATATACATATTTAAAAGAGGGAAGGAAGAGACTAAAATGTGTGAAAACTCAGTATCATTCAAATGAAAACCCAATTTCACATTATCCCTAATTCAGTTATCTGTAGTACAATAATTTCAGGTTTCAAATGTCTCAGGAATAGTTGTGTGAATGTAGTGTACGCATTTACTTGTGTGTGTGTGAGTGTCTGTGACAGGAAAAACAAGTTAAGGAATGTGTGTGTGTGTGTGTATAAATGAACTGTTCTCAGGTTTAGTCAAACATCAGTTTAAAATCTACATCATGTATAGCCTAACCTATTCTCAAGAATAACATATCAACCAACCTAATCTCAGATTTGAAAATACTGAACCATCTCAGGTTTTCATATTGTTTTCGAAATCTCAGGTTATACTCATATTAGTTCTCAGGTTCACATTAAAGTAAAACTCAGTTTTCAAAGGCTAAAATCCAAACCCAATTTCATTCTCAGGTTCATGGTTTCATTGAAAGATACAAATCTCAGTTAACATAAATTTCAGTTTTCTAAAACAAAACCAACACTCAATTCTCAGGTTTTTATTCATTCAACAATTCAACCCATATTGAACCTTCAAACTGAGATTTGAAATCTCAGGTTAATCGTGTTTAAACCCAGGTATCAATTTACATCAACCCAAACAGAAATTTACCTACATTAACATGTATCAGTCACTATAGTCGAACCCCCAATCCATTTGAAAAATCCAAAACCTATGTCATAAACCAATTTAGAATATAAACTAAACTTAGATATAATGTAAATTCCTTTTTAAAATCGAATTTGAACATTTGAAAAACATTTGAAACTAGTGAACAACATATATAAGCATGTATCAGTAAATCCTTTTCTTTTGAAACCAAAAACTTACCTAAGCAGACATTCGTGTCAGGGGGTATGATGTGTGTGCATGCTCGTACATGTGAGGGAGTGTCCTCTTGGTCCAACAAATGGACACAAGTGTCCAAAATAGAAAAGATTATCAAGTATTTGTAAATTCACTGAACCTCTGTTTAAAATATCAAAAAACCTCTCTGTATCAGAAAATTCGAAAAGAAATTCAAATGAAACTAACTCATAAACCCAAAATAGTTGTACAGAAGTGTCACCCTCCCCATGGGTACGTGTCAGGGGGTTGATTTGTGTCCAAAAAACTGGACACAAAGTGTCCAAACAGTAAATACGAACTTAGTGAAACAGTCAGTGAAGACTGCCTCGTGCAGTGAGGATACTGCATCGTGGACATGACACGAGCCATGACACGTCTCGTGCTCATGTCTACACGTAGCCTAGCACTAGGGATACCCATTCAGCATGACATGAGGGTCTCACGGCACGTGTCTACGAGACACGAAATACGTATCAGTGGCCAATTTTTGCCTGTGCACAGTCTGTATAAAAACAGTGCGCACGTGTTTTCTTCCTCGACACGACACGACACCACTCTAAATTTTATGAGCACAGTATCAGTTATCTAGGGAACATACACACAAAAATTTGGGTCACGAAGTGTCGTGTCCGTAGAGAACTGGGACAGGGCAGCAGGGCATGGGCACGGGGCTGTGCGCGTGTGTGCGTATCCAATTCCGACACGAATATGACACAAAATCCATATCAGTCTTCACAAAATTAACATACACATATTGGCCTAGGTATCTATGTAATTAGTTTTTCAAAAATCGAAAATAAAATCCTTTGTGATATTTCATCAAACACATGCACATACACCATGATACGTGTCCGATACGGACACGAAACGGACACGAATCGACACAAAACCAATACCTACGGCTAGGGGACACCTAGGTCTTCCTATCCATGCAAAGAAAACGAAATTTGGTGGAAGGAATAGGGATTTACCTATATGTGCAATTTATAAGAAAAAGCCTCAAATGGAGGGTGTTCTCCTTGATGGCCAAGTGCTCCAAATTGGTTCAAACCTGAGATTTCTCTCCATGAACATAAAATAGGGCTAGATTAGGATCATATACAAAAGACTAGAGTGGAAAAAGAATTAAAATGAAGAATCTAGGGGTTGGAGAAGAAATGACATTACCTCTTTCTCCAAAATATTGAAATCTCAATAAAGAGGCAAGAACAATAAATGAAGAGATTATTTATAGAGGGAATAGCCCTAGGTGGCTGGTCATAAAGTGATAGTTAGGGTTAGGGTTGAGTCTAATGGGCCATGGACCTATTTGCACTAGTCATGGAACTAAACTCTAAGTATCAAGTCTATTGACCAAATTCACTAAGCCTTATATCCAAGTCTTGATTCCTACATGACTAACTTAGGTTGACTTAATTTAGACTAGGGTCTCACTATGCTAATCAAGTCACCTTAACTAGAGTCAACATCTAGGTTAATCTCTTAAGTCACAACTAGTAAAAGTCAAATCAACAATCGTCAATCCATTCAATAAATCAATAATTCTAAAAAGTCAAAATGACCAATTTACCCCTAGACTAAAAATAATAAATGAAACACCCTAATCACATGGCTAAGTTCTAGGTCAAACTATCTCTAGGGTTATACTAGCAAAACACCAAATCACAAGTCATAATTTTAAATAGTTTTAAAATGATTAAAAAATCACCAAAAATCATATTATTATTTAGATGTCATAATTAAATAATTAAAAACTCGAAATTTCAAAATTATCCTCATTTTAGAAACTGGGTGTTACATTTTGTGTCTCTAGACCATCCCGTGCTTGCAACAGCAACGTTAACACATATCTTGCCTTTAGACTCTTCTCGTACCAAAACAACGTTAACCTATCAAGTCATGTTTGCCTTACGGGTTAAGATCAGAGACGCAACTACACGATGAGGCTCCATTTTCATGTGATCGTGCTACAAATCCATCGTGTCGTGCCTCGCAACTCAGTATGACTTAACCATATCGCCGCATCGCGGCCCTTGCTACTTTGATCACCAACTGACCCAATCAAGACTTGTGGGCTAAGTGTCACTCGACCGACTTTGCCTTGCGGTAATTCCTGACTTAAACTCAAGACAACTAAAACCAACTTATGCAAATTAGATGCCGACAACTTAAGACTTGACACTACATCTCGTGCCGAAGCACATCGCCTACGTTGCAGCCAAATCTTAGGCCCAAACATTGTGTTCTAACTGTACACATATTTAACTCGACTCAATCCAAAGGCACACACGCGAATTGCCTCCCATGCCGACCCATCTATATGAGTTAGTCACTAGTATGACAAGCTATCATGGACTATAGCCTTGCTATTCAGCGACCCTTTCAACGCAAGTAGCTAGCCCCGTAGAAGGTTCCCGAATAACCCGAGCGGTTCGTCCAGCTACGGCTATACCGTGTTCCCCACAGGACGATGTGGTCCTATGGCGCCCAGGGTTGCCGTTCGTGGAAACTTCATCTTGTCGACAAGTTGTCCAACAACCATGCAAGACTCGACTCGAACTGACGTCTCACACAGTCATTCTTATTCTAGTGTTACCATCTCTTTTAGGGCCAAGTTCAATACTTCTCACATCTAAGACCGCCTCGACGACCCATGGTTGCGAGTATTCTTCTTTCTTGCCCTATCATTCCACTCAACTTAGGAATGCCTATTTGAAAGCCTTTTTTTTCAAACTCAATACAAATCAACGGTGGCTCGTGCCTTAAACACTAAATTCGTGCATCGTGTCTTAAACCAACTTGAACTCTATGCGACACCACTGGCCAAGTCATACTTTATATAACGGGCCTTAAGATCGTAGGATACTAACTTGACGTTCGTAGAAAGAGCGGGACAGTGCTTGTTGTGACTTCGATAGCCCAGCATTACCTTCCCTAACTTAATCGAGCGTACAACTTAACCCGAGGGACGAGCAAAGGCTATGCAAAGCCTTGCATGGGGGAAGCGTGCATGCTCTATCGAGCATCTACGCGGGCGACGCCTATGACTTAGGCTAATTCTAACTTGGTGACAACTTAACCAAATTCCTTATCCCAAGCCATGGGACGAAGGGACGAGTGTCATTTTGAAAGCCCTCGTGCAACGATTCTAAGCCGACCGTGGGACCTTGTTCCTTTTCTAACTCACTTGACCCGACTTAGGATTATTCCCTTATCTATACAGATTCGTCTCTTTTATTATCAAGCCTATTTGTGTATTTGAAAACTTGCAATTTATTATGTGAAGTCTAAGATGAGGCAAGTTCACCGAAACTACCCCACCTGAGCGAGGAGTCGCCTCGATCGAGCGATGTCTTCGAGTCGCCGTTGCAAGGCTAAGTCCGAACGCCGTCGGCGTTTCGATTCCTCTGATTGACTGAGCGGGATGGGGCACTACATCATACACCACTCAGAAAAAGTTTCATCCTAGAAACTAACTGAGTACACTTATCGACTTTTTACTTTACTCAACATTCAATGACTTTCGCACACACTACTCCTATGCGTTCCCTCAATTCGAGTCACGCTCGCACGACCATAAATCTTTTCCTTGAGACACGATTTCAAAATCTTCTACACTTTTCTGTTCCTTAAGTCTCACTTGATTCAACGCATCACTTAGTCGTGCACGTATTTCAAGGGTCCTCAAAATATATGCATTTCTGCCAAGCCTCGTGATAGAGAATCTACCATCACCACTCGAATCAGATCGTGCACATATTCGGGCATCCCTAATATACGTGCATGTCAACCGAGACTCGGGAGTGGTGCCTCCTCAATTCCTATCTCTTCGCATTGGCACGTCTGCCTAACCTCTAGGCTATGTCTTTAGGCTAAGTTATCCATCAGTATTGGAATCATAGTTTCCAAACAACAATATCAACATTGACACCATCCTAAGGTCAAACCAAGTTGATTGTACGGGGTTTTCTACCCAAGCTCGCATCACTCTGATTTCTAAATATCGAGCATCGATTCCCTACACACATCCTAATATTTTATTGTACGGGGTCTGAGTCATTCGGCAAAGCCATCCTACGATAACTCACGTTTCAACCAATTCCTTGACATATTAATATCACTCGTTCATTAAGCCATTTAGCATAGTCTATCTCTTCGAACACGTTCGACATAATCCGCCTATCAATCATTCTCAAGTCAAGCATGCTACGACACGATTCATCGCTAAACCATAATTTCACCTACCTTATTCCCTAAGTCATCTATTCCAATTCACGCATTCGATCATAAGGTCGTCTAGCTTAACAATATGTTGTGTCCCGATCTCATGCGAGTTAGATTATCCACGGTGGACATGAATCACCATGTACGCTCCCGAGGGATAATCATCCTCATCGGGACGTAACTCTTGTTCGAGTCTAGACTAATTCTTTCTCGATACGCGGATTGGACCTACTCAATCCTCAAGTTTGTTTCATTCGACCAATTATATGTTCGACCAATCCTTGAATTCACCTTCGCATCAAACCAACAAGTCACGACAATCAAAGTTACCGTATCCTAATTTTTCGAGTTCGATCATTCTCGCGACATGAATTACCATGTCAGCGCTCACGCGGAACGATCGTCTCAAATCCGACACGACGCATGTGCGAGGCTAGAGTCGTGCTCACGCAAGACAAGAATGTCGACGTTGTCTCAATCAAAAATCCTAAGTATAGCATCCTACCGAACAATAACACTTGTACGATCGTCATTCGTCGAGTCAAAGTACTCTGAAGTTATTTCATATCGATCTTTGATACGCCTCAATACCATCGACGATATGCGTAACCTAACGATCTTCCTTTGCAACGAATTTCGAGTCGCACGAATGATGCTATCGTCCGACTTGATAATCTTCTCGACATTCAAATTCGAGTTTGATTATTATCCCCCGAATCTTTCACAACATTAATTTTCTCAAACCCAATTTCGCGTATTATTCATCCATCTATCTTAAATCATCGACCAACATATTTTTTCAATTCGTATTATTCCTTGCAAACTCAATTCATCGAGCAACATTTATCCTAATCCTTAGAGTCCTTCACAATTATATTCGAATCACTTCTATGCACGCTATTATCCAATCGCACTAAATTTTCGTATACGATTCATGTTGATGTCCTCGATCGAGTCGTCCGTTCTCTTCACCTTAACTTTTTTTTCGATTCAGTTTCATCTATTCAATTATTTTTGCGTTTCATACTCGTGCACTCCTCAATCCCGTGCACGCTCCGTGCGCGTCATTTCTGATTTGTTCGAATCCACTTATCAAACTTTAAGCCAACAACTCTCTCGATCGTACTCGATCTAAGGCTTTGTATATGCGCGACGCTTGCTGATAGACTTATCGACACCACGTATCCTTAATTGATCGATCGATATCTCTGAGGGTATCGCATATACCACTCAGGGATGAAGTCATCTAAAAAATCCTCGACTATCATTCGAATCAAAATCGACTTCTCCAAATTTTTCGTTCGAACCATTCCTCTAGTTCCAAGCACGCTCATCTATATCGCATTGACGTTATCGTCGCCCGATTTTACCCCTATTGATAGTCATCTCACTTTACTCAATCGAGTTCAACTCATTCTTGCTCGACACTATTTAATTCTCGTACACGAATTTTCTAAGGTCGACACAACTTTGGTGTATATGCCCAGCCCGACTTAGCCAACCGTGTTTACGCAAAACATCCTTTTGTTTTGTCAAAAATTGTTCTCCTATGTTTTGCAAAATAGATAGACTTATTGTATGGACATCCGTGGGACATTTGAGAGAGAGCGTACCAACGATATCAACTTTGCGAAAGCAACACTTCAGAGTTTACGAAAACATCAGAGTTAAAGAATTCAATCGATAGTCCAAGGACGTAAAGCCATGCTCTGATACCATTATGTCATGCCATGCTCCCGTAGGAGCGGTCGTCCTCACTAAGGTATGATGTCGCACGAGCCTAGATTGCGCTCGTACAAGGCGGGTTCCATAACGGCCGATTACAGCGGCTGCGACGGGGTCGTCGGACAGAAGTCCCATGCAGAGACATTGAATATGCCAACGAAAATTTAGAACAAAACACGAGTTATTCAAAAGACGCATTTTATTGATATAGAAACAAGGATAACAATGGGGCGCAAGGCCAAGATTACAAGTCACTCAAGCTCACTCTTCTCATATTACAAGTCACTCAGCTCTCTCTCATCTCTCAATAGATGTCTTGAACCAGCGGATGCTTTGAAAGGCGATGCCCATACATTATGTCCCGTATAAGTATTGACTCCATGCGGCCGCATGCTACGAATCGCTAAGGAACTCCATACCACGACGCATCCAAGTGAGCTCCGCACCACGAGCTTCTACCTGTGCCTGCACATGAAAACTATGTGGGTGTCAGTACTCAACTGTACTGGTGGAATGAGCTCATCGCCCACCCATACAAAACCGACACGTTAGATTTACTTTATACAACATAGTCCCTTTTTATCAATTGTCTTTCTAGTCTTGTCTTACGATCAGTTTTAGGACAGACGTCTTGGCCTATTTTGTGTCTCTAGACCATCCCGTGCTTGCAACAACAACGTTAACACATATCTTTCCTTTAGACTCTTCTCGTACCAGACAACGTTAACCTATTAAGTCATGTTTGCCTTACGGTTTAAAATCAGAGACGCAACTACGCAATGAGGCTCCATTTTTATGTGATCGTGCTACAAATCCATCGTGCGTGCCTCGTAACTCAGTGTGACTTCACTATATTGCCACCTCGTGACCCTTGCTACTTTGATCACCAACTGACCAAATCAAGACTTGTGGGCTAAGTGTCACTCGACCGACTTTGTCTTGCGGCAATTCCTGACTTAAATTCAAGACAACTAAAACCAACTTATGCAACTTAGATGCCGAAAACTTAAGACTTGACACTACATCTCGTGCCGAAGCACGTCGCCTACGTTACAGCCAAATCTTATGCCCAAACATTATGTTCTAACTGTACACACATTCAACTTAACTCAATCCAAAGGCACACACGTGGATTGCCGCCCGTGTCGACCTATTTGTATGAGTTAGTCACTAGCATGACAAGCTATCATGGACTATAGCCTTGCTATTCGGCGACCCTTTCAACGTAAGTAGCTAGTCCCGTGAAAAGTTCCTGAATAACCCGAGCGGTTCGTCCAACTACGGCTATACCGTATTTTCCCCCAGGACAACGCGGTCCCATGGTGCCCAGGGTTTCCACTCGTGGAAACTCCTCCTTGTCGACAAGTTGTCCAATGACCATGCAAGACTCGACTCGAACTGACGTCTCACACAGTCATTCTTCTTCTAGTGTTACCATCTCTTTCAGGGCCAAGTTCAATACTTCTCACATCTAAGACCGCCTCGACGACCCATGGTCGCGAGCATTCTTCTTTCTTGCCCTATCATTACACTTAACTTAGGAATGCCTATTTGAAAGCCCCTTTTTTTCCAAACTCAATACAAATCAACCGTGGCTCGTGCCTTAAACACTAAGTCCGTGCATCGTGCCTTAAACCAACTTGAACTCTATGCGACACCACCGTCCAAGTCATATTATATGACGGGCCTTAAGATCGTGGGACTAACTAACTTGACGTCCGTAGAAAGAGCGGGACAGTGCTTGCTGTGACTTCGATAGCCCAGCATTACCTTGCCTAACTTAATAGAGCCTACAACTTAACCCGAGGGGCGAGCAAAGGCTATATATGCCAAGCTTTGCATGGAGGAAGCGTGCATGCTCTATCGAGCATCTACGTGGGCGACGCCTATGACTTAGGCTAATTCTAACTTGGTGACAACTTAACCAACTTCCTTCTCCCAAGCCACGTGATGAAGGGACGAGTGTCATTTTGAAAGCCCTCGAACAACGATTCTAAGCCGACCGTAGGACCTTGTTCCTTTTCTAACTTACTTGACCCGACTTGGAATTATTCCCTTATCTATGTAGATTTGTCTCTTTTATTATCAAGCCTACTTGTGCATTTAAAAACATGCAATTTATTATGTGAAGCTAAGATGAGGCAAGTTCACCGAAACTACCCCACCTGAGCGAGGAGTCGCCTCGACCGAGCGATATCTTCGAGTTGCCGTTGCAAGGCTAAGTTCGAACGCCATCGGCGTTTCGATTCCTCCAATTGACTGAGCGGGACGGGACACTACAACTTGTGACTCACATACCACATCCTACATGACACGTTGCACTAGCTAAATACTATTCTAATTTGTCTCTAGTTACTATTTTAGACATGATCATGTGATTTGGTTAGGTTCGGACAATGTTTTGTAGAGTATCTTAAGCGTATCACGAGAGTATCGGAGCATGGGTACGAAACTCGAGTAATGCACCGTAGGTATTCGATTAATTGCCAATATATATATATATATATATATATATATATATATATATATATATATATATATATATATATAAAACAAAAAAATATATATATATTCTTTGTGTCTATTATGTGTGTGTGTGTTTTATGGATACATGTGTATGTGTGTATGCCCCTTCCCATGAGAGGGCTTATGTGAATGTGAGTGTCAGATAGATAGATATATGTATGGATGTGCCTACATGTGTAATAATGTGTATGAGTAATGCCATAGGGTGTATTAGGATATTATTTGGGGATGTGCCTAGGTAGCTATATAGGTAAGTTATATATGTTTAGGCATATAGATTGAGAGTGATATGTTTATGCAAGTGAGTATGTGTAGAGAGGGAGAGTGCATGTAGGTTGAGAATAGGAAGATGGATTAGTTATTAGTTTTGTGTGCACACATGAATATATGTATGTGTGTGACAGGTGTGTGTGAGTTTGAAGGGGGATTTAGTGGGCTGTTAGCAGTAGATAGAAAGGCATGAAAATATGAGGACAGCAGTAGGCTTGTAACAGTAGTAAATAGAGATAGGGGAACCTGTGTCAGCAGCATGTGCACAAAGCTTTAGCAGCAGAGGTATTGCTTCAGGGCTTTGCTGTAAGTGCAACAATATTCTGCAGTGCAGCATTACCTTGCCCAGCAATACAGGCAGCACAAGCAATAGAGAAGTAGGTTGCACGGGAGGGTTTGCCATTGAAGTAAACTGCTTGGCTTGGCTTGCATTGCACAAGTATTGGTAGCATTAGAAGTAGGTAACATCAGCAGCAAAGGGCAATAGCACACAGTTGCACATCTATGCATTGACACAACAGTGAACATGAAGGTTTAGGAGAAGGGTTCTGTTATAGAGGGAAGTAATAGGAAGACCAACAGCAGGCAGAGGGTACAGTCCTGTGTAGATAGGTGTAGCCAGTGTTCAGGTGGAGTGTGATGTGTCCTAGTATGTATGTGTGTGTGTGTTGTGTACTAGTATCTTGAGTGTGTTAGGATATATCCTAGGAAGATAGAAAGGTAATATACATGAGAGTAATAGGTAAGGATGTGGGTATTACCCATATACTAGAGGTAATGGTAATGTCTAGGTAAAAACTATATAGGTATTTTTATATATATGTATAGGTAATGTAGGTAATGTGTTAAGGTTGACATATTGGTAATATGGGGGGATATCTATGTAATTTAGGATAAGAAAGGGCAAGGGGTACATAGGTAATGTATATAAGTATTGGGTACATAATTAAGGTATTGCATTATAGGACTTATGTATGTATGTTATAGGTAGATACATAGGGTATTAACTAGTATAGCCTAGTATTGACTAGAATATCTTAGTATGGCAAGGTATGGACCTAAAAACCTAGAAATGACCTAGTTTGACTTAGAAATGACTTAGAGACCTAGTATCAAGCTAGTATAGCATATTTATGATGGTAAAACACCAATTGACATTGATATTTCATATTTAGGTCTTCATGATTCCATTTTGGACCTTGATCCTCGCACATTGCTCTGGACCACAAGCGAATGCATTCTCTGATAGTTTCCATGCTGATATTTTCTATGATTCATGTTATAGTACTGTTTTACTTGATGCTTGACACGATAGACACATGGAGTAGTATTACATAAAGTAACCTTTAAATACGTTGTTTCATGCTGGACCGGTATATTAGGACCTACTTACTTGTATCACCTTTCTTGCTGACACTACTTGCATTTCTGACTGGTCTTGCATCTTACTATGTGTCTGGATCTGGACTCCATCTACTACATATCGGGTAAGGAAATATCTTAGTAAACATGTAAACATACCTAAAATATGAAAATACTCATAATGGAATCACTCCCTCTGGTCTAATCAGGAAAGATATATAGCACTCGTACGTGGAGCACGTGCGAGTTGCCATACATTACCTCCTAGTCGTTTATATATCGAAAGTGGTATTTGAAAACATACTAGATAGGAGTAATCTTTATGGTCTCACTACACATTGTTGGACTCATTATATATGCTAATATTTATACTGTTGGATGTTTATTTTTTTCTTTATTGGTTTTCGTTACATGGTCTCTTTACTGTCTTATTTAGTTATTTCATTAAATTATTTGTACCATGGTTCTATGTTCCCTTTCATCATGTACCTCATTACTATTTACAGTTTCATAGTCTTTATTATGTATTGTAACTGTTATTGGAAATGTGCTTTGCTCCAATCCTGACTGGATAATATTTTTCAAAGGATCTTCAGGAATTCTAGCCTATCTATATGGACTAGGTATAGATGATGGCTATATGTAGGAGACCTAGGTGGAGCTAGCCCAGTATATGAGATACTAGTAGCGGCTCATCTAGACTAGCTATTAGTACTGGATTTGTCTCCAGCTTATGACACTTTGAGATATTATTATTTGAGACCTATGTTTATGTTGAGACAGTTCGACTCTTAGACTCTGGTTGAGGGATTAGTTATGTTTATGTTCTAGACTGTTTTGGATTATCATTCATATCCTTATATCAATGTCGTGCTATTATATTCCTTATAGTTTTCTATGATTGAGTATGAATATTATCAATTATTTTTTCCTTCTTTTTCGGGATGAGATATCGTCGACAGGTCGTGATATATTCATGAGATATGTTATTAGCAATGTTGACCTAGACAACCTTCTACCATCGATGCTGCGGCGTAGGCTGGACGTACTCACATACTCGTTCCCCTATCCCGGGTGCGGGTCATGACATTTATTATTTCTGAGACTTATGTTTATGTTGAGTTAGGTAGACTCATAGAATCTGGATGTGGACTTGGGTTACGTTATGCTTCTAGACTTCTCTTGGATTATCATTTCATATCTTTTGTCATTATCGTATCATTTATCTTTCTTATAGTTTATTATGATTGAGTATGAGTATTATCATTATATTGTCCTCCTTTTGGAGTTGAGATATCATTGACAGGTTGTCATACATATTCATGAGATGTATTCGTTAGTATTGTTGACCTAGACATCGTTCTATCACCGATGCTACGACTTAGGTTGACCACGTCCTCGTGTCCTTACATATGGTGCGGGTCCTGACATTTTGGGCTTGTATATATAGTATAATATTAAAAAAAGAATATTCGTATTTTTAAATTATAATATTTTATTATTTTATTGCTATTCAAAATATGATTGTTGACTTAGAGAAACAAAATATATATTATTTTGAATTCGGGCCTATATTGATTTCAAATTTTGGTTTTAGTCCAACAAACTATTTTTCTAGTTTTTCAAGTATTTTTAATATTTTGAGCAATAAAAATATATTTTTAATATTATAATAATTTTCTAAAGTCTATAAATTTTTTCTAAATATATTTTCTAATCAAGCATTTCTTTTCCTAAATCAAAACTTCCTCATGGATTCTCTCTTAATGTGACTAATCAAATGTTTCAAATTTCCTTACAAATTCGGACTTATCTATTTCGACCCTAGCTATTGGACTACTCGAAACATTAGACCATCACACACCACCAGACAAGATACCTTGCCATATTTATTTTTTATATATATTCTACATCTTTACTGTTTAGTTACTGTATATTTATTATTTGTTTATTTTTAGTTCGTCCAATTGCATCCCTGTTAACTGTTTCTAGTTTACTTTTGTGTGCTTCAAAGTTATATATGGTCTAAGAGTGTCAGTCATATTTTCATTGCTTATCTTTAAATTATGCATATGGACCTAGAGTTAAGGGACTACCCCTTGTTTAGTGCATTTTCATAAACCTTGACACATGTGTGTGAGTTGTCAGTAGCATATAGAGGTAACTTGTCTGTTGGTCGATCACCAGTGCACATGCATTAGTTATACCTGCTAAATAGATATAGGCTAGGAGACTTAACAGTTTGTAGAGGTACAATGACGTTGATACGACCCAGATAGGTGCATAGGGTGGGGAGGACAATTCCTTAACGTATTGGCCGAATATGCACTTTCCTTTTTGTACCCAGAAGCTTCGTTGGAGATACGGACATGACGACTCTCTTTACCATTCATGCTGGCCTCTGACGTTCGAGGAACGCCATGCTTTGAGGCACCTGGTGCCCAGAGAGGGGACTATGCCAAACTCATATAGGAGATCAAGTTTGTAGATGAGATCCTAAACTCTAATCATATATGCAGGCTTGCTCGGTACAATAAACTAATATAAATAATTTTTTGTTGACCTGTATGGGCCACACAAAAATATATCATGCCCCAATCCCAAAATACATAGGACTAGGTACGTAAACATGCCAGTCGTATAACAAATATACGTAAGCTGCAAATGTAGTATAATCATGGCACACTAAATATCATCTAAAAAATAAAAGAATAAAGATACTATAAAATCAAATATGAATTGTCATTGTACAAGTTGTTCGGTGGAGACAAATCTACTACCAAGTATTTAACTAGTGGGAAGGAAATAGCAAAATAAAGATTACAAGCAGCGAAGGATCATCCATGAGCAAGGCATCTTCGATAGGAAGGAGAAGATCACGATCTTGGCAAAAACTCATGTGGAAAATCAAGAAAACACACACACCTGGAGATATCACCAGGTCCTCGGAGGGACTTAGCATGATACGTAATATACAAGCCTACTTTGACAGTAATAACATGCATGGAAAAAAAATAGTACAAAAAATAAAGATTGAAGGATACAAGAATGAAACATAAAGGAAATGTCATGCCATCGAAAATCGTGCTAATAAACGTGACTACGAGTAAATCGAAGTAAAACCATAACTCGGTGGGAGTCACGGCCCTATGGATCGTAGCTCGTTAGGGGCTCACAACCTATAGCAAGTCTCTTTCGTAGCTCGGTGGGGGCTCACGATAGAGAATGGTCAAGTATTGTCAACGTCTATAACAAGGTCCTTGCCTAAAACTATGAGTCAATCAACTCAAGTCAAACATGTCAAGTCCAAACGGTACAGAAAACATAATCGAGTCAATATCAAGGGATATGTCATATCTAAGCAATCCTATCACAAGACACATACATGAACAAGATAAGAGAACATGACAAGTAACAGAAAAAAATGGGAACAATCTATATGCACGTAAAATGATAAAATAACAATGACATAAATCAAGAGAGATATGTAACCAAGTAAGACAGAAAAGGCTAGCAATATGGAAATGCATGTAAATACTGTAAAGTTTGGCGAGGTGTACTTATCTAGCGTTGATGCGATGACTATGATGGCACAGAATTGAATTTGGTGTTAAAACTTTACAAGATAGCCTCCGATGATGGGGGAGACTGTTGCATCGAGTCCAGAATAGTCAAATTAGCTAGGATTGACACAAGAAAGTCCAGTTTTGTAAGAGAATAGAATTACGATTAGCCATGATCAGTCGTGATAATCAATGAAATTTTGTGGAAAAAAATACTTTATACTATTTTAGAACTACTTTTTATTAGTTAAAATAATTTTAGAAAAATAATTTAAAAATCTAATAATATTATTTTTTTTAAAGAAAAACTATAATTTAATTAGGTAGAAAACATTTTTAGGTCAAAAGCTTATTTTAAATATCATAAAATAATATAAATATCCATTATCCCAAAATAAAATTAAACTTTTAAAATTACTTTTTGAAATTTTTTGCATGCTTTAGATCATCATATCAGTTTTCTGAAACATCAAACAGATTGCAAAATCGAGTTCGGTATCTCCTGAAACCTCAAAAATAGTGCGATACATCGATTTTCGGACAATTTACACTCAAATAATTTTATAGAAAAATATATTATGAATTTGCTAAAATAAATTATAGATTATCGAAGCTAACCTCAATACGGTAAAAAAAAGAAACTGAATGTGAAATGGAGTACGTAGTTGGAAGTTATGGCTATTCAAAGTTGATACACCTGAAGCTAATTTTTATGACGAATTTTGAGTATTTTGGATGAAAAATAGAGGAATTTTGATAGTGGAAAGACACTCGGAGTCAGAACCGAGGACAACACAGGCTGACACGAAGAGGGTGGGCACCGACACGGTGCACACACAATAATTGTAAAAAATTTGTGGAGAAAAATTTGTAAAAAAACAATGAAAATGATCTCATATAAATAGGGTGGAGGAATCCTAATTAGATAAGGATTATGAACGATTTAAACCCCGCTTGATAAATCTCACATTAATTTATATATTTAAAAACATTTCAATAAAATCTAATCCAAATTTAAAACTAGATAAATCTCATCTTTAATTTAAAACTATTTAAAATCTAATCAAGAAAATATACTCCCAATTTAGATTACCGCAAATAAATTTAAAATAACATTTTATAAATAAAAATATTTCCAATTAATTTAAAATACTTGAAAATAATTTCAAATAATTTTTTCTAAAACCAAAGTTTTACATAATATACATGAATTTATTTTTATGTACATCGTACACAAATAGTACAAATTATTTACATAAATATTATTTTTGAAATTAGGACCTATACTTGTATATTAAATAAAAAGTATTTCTATGATAATAGAATAATATTAAGTTTAGCAAATTTGGGATGACATATTTATATCTAACAAATATAGAAAATATTCACCTTGTTATATCGAAATAAAATAGTTATTTCTATATTTATGAAAAAAATCTAATAATAGAAATTTTGTATAAAAATAATTAAATACTTCGTATATGCGTATTCGTACTCGCCATACAAATATCAAAAGAAAAACAAAAAAAATCTTTTGTAAAATTTAGGTGGTTTACAATCTATCCAACTTACAAGAATTTCATCCTCCAAATTAGGAAATAACACTACAAAAAAGTAACTTTTGGGGATGGCTAAAATTCGTGTAAAAAAGTGTCTAAACTGCCTTAAATTATTATTTAGGACGAATTGATATAGTGCTATTAGGGTGGCGTGGGCAAAAATTTTATGATGGAAAAAACTTTCATAATTGGGTTTTAGGGTCGAAAAAACTAATTGTCCCAAAAGTGTCTAAATTATTATATTTTTATGGCGGAATATTAAACCGTCCCAAAATATAAGTATTTGTGTTGAACAAAAACCGTCCTAAAAATTATGGACGATGTCACAAAAGGATGTAGTTTATTTTTAGGACAATTATATATTCGTCCCAAAAAGTAATAACAATTGTGCTAATTAATATGAAATTATTATTTCCATGTTCCACCTATAAAAAATACAATTAAAATACATAAATAACAAAATCTATTTATAACTATATAAGTTCAATTACATATTATAGTATTGCATTAGCAAAAAAAATTAGTATCTATAGAACATCATTAAACGTATATCTAATCACTTACAAAAAAAATCCAAAATACTTTACATCATAGAGCGTCTACAAAATGAACCAAAAACACTTTACAACATGAAACTGTCACGACCCGGTCCCAAATTGTTGGGTCGAATCGGATCATGCCCAGCCTGCACCGTTGTGAGACGGCGGCAGTAAGCTGTATCCACTTGCAGGTAATCTCAACAACACAATATATATTTGTCACAACTTCTAAAATTACGAATATAAAACTTTGTCCAACAAAAAGATTCATCTGATACATCTGATAAAATAAAACTGTCTTTTAATCCAAACATCAAAACTAAAAGGAAAATCATCATCTAGAAAGTTGGCTCATCAGCCCCGAGATCAACATCGTCCGATTGGGACTCTGGCAGCACAGCTGGGTAGAGCTCAGGGTCGTAATAGCTATTAATCAATAGCTCAGCATCATCAATGGAACCTATTGGGGGTGGAGAATCCAGTCAGGAAAGGAGCAAAGTACAATTATGAAAATCTAACAATTCAACTAATAATTAGAAATGTATAATTTAAACAGTTTGAAATACTTGAACAATATTTTTCAGCAATTTTCCACAATTAAAAATAATGTGATTTGAGTATGTAATGCTTATGACCGGCTTGGGTTGTACAATAGTATCCTAGTGATACGATACGGCTTATCCTCGTATGAAAAGGAGTAGGCTCGCACAATTATGCAATATGAAGGTATTGGTCATAGAACACTACATTACTCTCCCAATCCCACAATCAATAACAATCAATACTCTATGAGAGAGTTCCGTAGCAATGTGGTTCAATCTTGCAATATTATAATTAATAATTAAATTGAAAAATAAACATAACCGTACTCGTCTTGGTTTATAAATGGATTGGAAAGTCGGTTCCGAAAAAGAATTCAGACTCGTCCTCGAAATCCTACAGTTGAGAAATTCTGACTTAGAACCATATTTGAACCATGTCTAGGTGTTCTAGTTATAATCTCTAAAATTGATCCTAGTCAAGTTTTTAATTTGTTAAAATTATTCTACCAGAAAACGTTATCATTACGAACTACAATTAATTATTTAACGAGGTAAAAGTCGATTTATTGATTAATAATTTACGAAATAAAAGTCAAGTTAACATTTTATTGGAAAAATTCGCATTTTCTAACTATTTGGCAAAACTTTATATTTTGTAATATATATATATATATATATATATATATATATATATATATATATATATATATATATATATATATTAGATTTTTCTTTTAATGAGAAAACATGAAATTGTCTAAGTTACAAACTTGAAATCTTATTTTATTTAATGTGAGAAAACTCTTATTAATTTTCTATATTAAAATAAATATTCATTTTATTATTAACGTGTTTACCTACAACCCAACAATCCAGAAAAGAAAAGGAAAAATCTATACTACACATAACAAGGTCTTAAAAAAGAAAATAGAAACTGGGCTTATGCCCTTACAATTTATTACATAAATTAATTAAATAAGATACTAGTGAACTCTGAACGCCGGAAAGCGGTCCATTCAGCAGGCCGAGGCCCTGCACTCAAAAATCCTAATGGCCAGTAATACGTTCTAAAATAATTATTTAACTTAAAATGTAAAAATATGGTATGTCTCAAACTTGGTCCAAAATATCATGTTGTATTCAAGCTTATGCCTCAACGTCCGGAATGGCCGATTTCGTTTGCATTTAGCTAGGGCCCATGTACCGATATGGTCGTCGCCTGAAAATGATACAAAAATCCATATTTAAAACCAACAATCAAGTCGTAAATTCGTTTTGCAAAAGCCGGTATTTGGAAATAATTTTTATTCAAAACTTTAATGTATTTCCCAGAAATTTGGGCAGCACCTCCTCTATAATTGGGACAACCCAATCCTGGGAAAATGCCAAACAACACAAACACATATCCCAACCCAGAGATCGCTAAATTATAAACCATAAAATATAACCAAAAGCTTCAGAACGCATCCGAAATAAAATTCGGAAAACCCGAATTGAAATTCGAAAAATCATAGAACCAAATTAAGAAGAAAAATGGTCACAAAACCATATACTAGGTAATCCAGTTTTAACTCAGAAATTCCGAGAAACCACAGAATCACAAAACCACAGAATTATTCCGAAAGGGATTTCAAAAAATTTGAAACCTCGAGTCGATCCGATTCCCATAGCGGGATCGGGGACCATGTCATCATCGACACTGATGGCAGGGACACGGAAGATACCTGGGTTCTCGGCTAAAGCTCTCAGATGAATAAAGAAGAAAAATTATCCATGAACAGTGGGAACAAAACGCGGATAGCGGCGGATCGAGTCCGAACAGTACTGGAGTCGCGCACGGCTGTGCTTGACAGCGGATCGGGATACGGGACAGTAGATCGGGGCCGCTCGGGAGGTTCGACGGCAGGAGGCCACACGGGACAGGGCGTTGCAGGGGGTCGGCCGACGGTCGGGATGGCCGCGGGTGGCTCGGGGATGAACGGCGGCGGGAGCCGCTCGGTCGGCCGAGAGGGACGCTGGCCGAAGGGCCTGGGTTCGCCGAAAGGGCTCAGGTCGGCGTCGGGCTCGGGTAGTGCTTGGGCTAGGGCTTAGGAGAATGGTGGGGAGGTAGAGGGAGAGGGGAAGGATTTATATAGGGATGATTTGGGGGGTTTCGGGAAGATGAAAGGAGGAGTCGGGGTGGCGATTTCGGAAGGGCTCGGCCGAGAGGCCGTTTGGGGGCGAAAAGGAAAAGCTTTTCCTTTTCCTGGTAGTTTTTATAGAAATGAGAGAGAAAGAGAGTTATGATAGTTATAAATGAGAGAAAGTTTTAAAGGAAAAAGTATTCTTCTTCTTTTAATAAGGAAAATTATATTCATATTTATATAAATATATATACTAAAAGATTTGTTTCGGGAAAAACTGAAATTTGAGTTCGGTTTCCGAAATGGATTCAAGATAGGTTTAGGACGGGTCAGGCCCAACATTCAAAATTCCATGAATAATAGTTTTTCTAAAAAAATACTATTTTCCTAAATTAACATTTAATAACGATTTAGCTAATAAAATTATTTAATTAATTAACCAAAATTTTTACGGGTTTCACAACCTTCCCTCCTTAGGAAATTTCGTCCTCGAAATTAAAAGATAGGGTTAGGAGTTACCTCAGGTCTCAAATAAATACGGATACTGCTCCCGCATCTCGTCTTCACGCTCCCAGTTAGACTCGCTGTAACCACCACATTTTAAATTTAGGGATATTTTGGTCATGTTGTAATTATTATATTATTTATTAATTTATTGAATTCATGTGATGATAGGTGGTTTTGTTTAATGTTTGTGTAGTATAAATGGGTTTAACTTAGCCAACATTGACTAGAAGCCTAATAGTAATAATTAGAATTAATTTGACCTTTGTAGGAATTATTTTAGAATTAATTAGTTATTTTAGAATGTTTTAAATGAATTTTTTGTCATTTTAGTCTTTTAGCCATTTTGGCCTTTTTGTGATTTTATAGATATGTTGACTTGTGTTGTGCTAGCAGCTGGTTTAGCAATAGAGGACATCGTATAGGAGCCTAACCATGCCTTAGAATTATTATTTTTATTTTTAGAATTTATTTTAGGCTTTAGTTTATTTTTAAAGGCTTTAATTGATTTTTTTTAGCATTTTCATGCTAGTCTTTTAGTCTTTTTGACTTGGGCCCATTTCTACTTGAGAAAGAGTTAGCCCAAGTGAAACCCTAACCCTAGAGAACCCCCTTGGCTGCCCAAACAGCAGTACCCCTCCCCCTTACATTCATTTGTGAAGTTTTGAGCCTCCACTAGGAAACCCTAATAGATCCCCTTCTCCAAAACTCATAATTCCTTCATCCGGAGTCCGTTTCTTCCCAAATGAACTCCGTTGCACTCGTCGAGGAGAGGAGGATCAGCTGGAGCATTTCTAGCAAGGAGGCAGAGGCTTTTGCTTGAGAGAAATCGGCCGACACGACAACCGAGGAGCCCCGTTCATTGAATTTTTGACACTCAATAGGTAAATCCCGATCTACCTTTGTTTCTCTTGAATTTTCTTCATTATTGCATCCATATAGGCACCCTTGATCTGTATACGAAGTTTGGTTGGGTTTTGACTTCGTTTGATAGTGGTATCGGACACGTATCTGTCTCACGTTGCACGTGTTCGGCAAAATGCCACTTAGAATTAAAAAGTGTTATTTTTCGATTCTGTTTTCACGAAATCCTTCCTTATATGATTTGTACCAACTTTTGTGAAGACGGATCAGAAATTGACACGATTTCGGCATCCGAAAGGACACGGACACGCGTGCACGAGATCCCGTGCACGGTCCCGTGCATGCCCTACAGTCTGTGCATCATAACAAGACGCACAGAGCTCCGTCTTATATGGAATTTTACGAGCATGTAGGAGCAATCTCTGCCCACATGCCTATAAAATTTCACGACGTTTCGTCGAGCGAGCGAGGAGTAATCACGCGTGCACTGTTCAGCCATTCTGTGCACCCGGCTGAAATTTGGGACTGAAACAGACTTCGTGCGCGCACACGACGCAGCGAAGACCCATTCTAGGACCTGGGACATGTCAACCTGTACCTAGACTACCCGTAGGGCGAACCCCGAGTCGCGACGTGGCCCGACGAGCGAGCCACGAGGGCGGAACCGCGTGTACGAGGGCGCACGGGCGCGCGTGCGCGAGCAGCAGGTCGCACGGGTACGGGAGCTGCGTGCGCTGCTTCGGGCGGCGTGTCACTGCGTGGCCGTGTCCTAGACCTACCCTAGGACCCCTCCAGCTACGTGCACAAGCACGGAGCGTTTCATTGTGTGTGCGGCGCTCAAACGAGCGAGAACGCACGCGTATCACGCGGTATCGGGAATTTCCGATACGCGTTCTTTGGACACGACGCGGACACGATTTCGATCCCGAGAGTATACGAGCGCATCACATGGGTTGAGACCAACATGTATGCTGAGTTTCGCGAGTTCGTTTGGTGTATTTTGCATTTTGGGTCGTTGTGTGAAATTGGGTTGTTTTCTTTAATTTCGATTTTGAGTTGAAATGTGATATTTTGTTTTCCAGCCTTTTAGCTTATAAATTCTGAGTTTTTAATATGTATATGAGGTTTCGGATATGTGGGAACCAACTTTTGGTTTTGTTTCATAATTTTCCATCATTTATGAGTATATATGCTTTTTCTATATATATATATATATATATATATATATATATATATATATATATATATATATAACCCCGTTGAAACCTATTGCTAACACATACATGTTGAGAATGGGTCGAGGGGGATTTAATTCTAGATTTTAGACTCTTTAAATTATCGCGCACCATTGCGAATCTTTCCATTTAAGTGTTTGTGTATATATATATATATATATATATATATATATATATATATATATATATATATATATATATATATATATGTAGTTTTCTTACTTTGTATATATATGTAGATAATAGTATATTAAATTGTGGTATACCATGGTTGTATTTTCTATTTTTAATCTCATATTTTTCCACATTTCAGTAAGCACCAGGACACACACACACACACACACACACACACACACACACACACACACACACACACACACACACACACACACCATCTTTTGTTAGATTTAAGGTTGACTTGTATTGTATATACACATGTGTGTGTATATACCTATATGCATATAGATATTATGCTTGGGAACCCTCTTAGAATAGATCGTAGTTGTGTATATAACTATAGGAGTCCTAGGACAGATTTGGATTGTCATTTTGAGCCTAGTTTAGTCGAATTGGCCGACAAGTTGACCAAATTGACAAAAGTCAACTTTGGGTCAAACTTGATCCAATTTAACTCAAACGAACTCCAAATGACCTAAAATTTTGTGTATGACCTAGAAATTAGTAAATGGACTAGTTGACCAATGTTTGACCAGGCTTGACCAACGTTGACCAGGTTTGACCAGAGTTGACCAAGGGTTTACTTTGACCAAAAGGGACCTAGAAGCATGTAGTCTTGCATTGTAGCTATTTCCTTTCATATTTTAGATTTGGTTGTGACATGTGTATACTTTAAATAGGTTTATATTTCTCCGGTTTAGCTACACCACATCATCAGCAGTTCGATTTGCCAGGCGAGTACATTCTCTAAAAGTTCTTTCATTTACTTGTCGAATTCTATATTTCAGTTTTAGTCAATTCTATTTGATTCTCGATTACAAACGCGAATTGATATTTTTTTGGAATCCATGTATACGACACACATACCTTACTTGTCTAGCCTCTATTACAAGAATCATTACAAGAATCACCTACAAGTATCTTTATGTTCTGGCTAGATTTATTCTCGATTTACGTGTCGTGTTATAGATTCACTCATATTTGTCGGGCGGGAAAATACTTGAGTAGACATGTAAACATTTCTAAATACTCGAACCACCTCTCTGTGAATTATACAAGAACGATAGCCGTCCCACACTTGGCCAGTGTGTGATGTGCCGGATTATCCCTAGCCGTTTACATGTTGATCTCAGTATTTTAAAACACACTGTGAGTAGTGTCTAGAATCTTTACTAGAATTATCACAAGAACCATTACAAGAATCACCCTACTTGGATCATTGAATGGAATCACACTTGACATACATTGTACCACTGGACTCATATCACATTATTCTAGTTCAGCTAGCTTTTATTTACAGTCTTCATTGGCATGATATTCTGTTTCACAACTTTTACTTTCCTTGTTCTTTTACTATAGTTTTACATCTTAAACTGTCTCGAATTCCTATGCTTCATCAATAAAATTGTCTATAATTGTTTTATGGTTTTCGTCATTTACTTGGATTTACTTGATGAGATGTATTCGTTCCTGTCCTGACTGGGCCTGTTGAAATATTACAGATGTTAGTGTCACTCCTCGTTCCCAGAATAAGTATTTTTTACGTGTACTTCTTGAATGTATTTATTCAATATTTATCATGTATTTGTTCTGTATTTAAATTCTTCAATTTTGTGCTTATTAATTTTTTCTGTATTTTATTTTTCTGCTTTATCTTGGCTCTTGGTTTATTTCGGTTCATGGTAAACCAACTTGGTGTGGTTTGGTTCAACATGGAAGGGAATGGATGGCTTGGATTTGGTGGAGAGAATGAATGGTGGAGATCCACTTGACCTTGATATAAAAGTTCTTCTTTCATTCTCTCTCTTCATTCATTCACATTTTACTCCTCCACCAAACCCTAAACCACTTGTGAGAGGCAAGTACATCTTGCACACCATAAGGAATTTTATGCATCCCTATTTATTTTTAGTCCATGTTGTTCATCTTCTCTTCCTCTACAAGTTTAGGTCTTGAAGTTCTTAATTTCCATGGATGGTTGGGTGTAGATCTAAGTTTTAAGTTTTGGTTTTTATAGTTTTGGTTTTCATATAAATTTTAGGGTTTTGATCTATCAAACATTGTTGTTTTCGAAAATAAGTGGTTCCATGTTGTAGAGAATTTAATTCTACTAAAGTTTGGCTTTTGAAAAGTTAGATTTCGATTTATTTTGTGGAAGTTATGGCAAAAAGTATTTTGTTCGTCCTATATTCATCTGCAGCATGAGGAACATGTCGCAGTAGGCGCATATGATGTCGCAGTATGCGCATGTTGCATGAGGCGTATGTCGCAGTTGAGCCGCATGAGGCGCATGTCGCAGTAGGCACATATGATGTCGCAGTAGGCGCGTGTTGCATGAGGGGTATGTCGCAGTAGGCGCATATGATGTCGCAGTAGGCGCATGTTGCATGAGGCATATGTCGCAGTAGCCGCATATGGTGTCGCGAATGAGTCGCATGAGGCGCATGTCGCAGTAGGCGCATGTTACATAAGGCGCATGTCACAGTAGGCGCATATGGTATCGCAGTTGGGCCGCATATGCCGCATGAGCCGCATGTCGCAGTTAGTCCGCATGCATGTCGCAGAATAGGCCGCTTAATGCCTATTTTGGTTGTTTCTGACTGTTATATGTCCAATTTTGACTGAATTGTGGCTAGAATTTCTTCCAACTCCCAACATAAAATTTGTAGATCTTTTCCTTGGCTTCAAGAAGATGTTACCAACTATTTTATACTAGTTATAGACTCGACCATGCTTAATACTAATTTGACTTTTATGCCTTGTCATGAATTGACCCCGACTGTTACTTGACTAATAATTGATCATGCGTTCCTAGTTGTAACTAAGAGACTGGCTAGTCGTCTTATTAAATTGAATGAATGAGACACGTTCATATTAACTATGAACTATTATAATCGATTGGCCGATCCCGAATATTGACATACAGGCACACATACAGGCTTCAATTTATTTATTTATTTTTCTACCAAAGCAACATGTGTACTTGATGGTCAAGACATGATTATTTTGTGGTTAGTTTTGATTGTTGTATTACGCTATGTAAGACCTACAACCTAACCGCACGGGTATCGTTGTAGAGTTGGGCATATCGTACTTGTACGGAAGTACTCATTTGAATGACCATGATCCACGGTATGGGATTTCACTCAATGTAGAGACTATTAAGTTAAATAAAATAATGATTGCATGGAGAGAATGGATTCCCGAGTTCTTACATGGCAGCCCTCTTGGGACTAGTAGTGCCCGACAGGCCGGTTGGTCCCTACGGATACTGTAAATCTGCCACACGGGCAGGGAACGGTATCTGGTTATATTATCTATTGTATATTGTATATTGATGACGGGCGTCCCGCTGGGACTCATCTAATTCATGATTGGCGCAATTGATTGACTGGATAAACTAGCCTTGCTTGTACATAGTAAGAACTGAGGAATCCTTTATTGCATAATTCCAGAATAACTTGGAACTCACAGTAGCAAGCCGTAGTAGTTGCATGGTCGTTTAAATTGATTTGTTTGTGTACTGTACCTACTCTGTTACCTAACTGAGATGATCAGAATGTCAGGACATGACGGACCAACTTCTGTCCTTGTTTGGTTGGGAGGTTGGTTCGAAGTGTCGTGATGTTATGTGAATCCCCGTAGCAAGCAGAGATCTACTTATCATATTCTCTTATTACTGGTTTTAATTCCTTATATCGTGCTTCCTTATGGTACTTGCTATTGGAGGTCTAACCTCTCTGGTTTTGTATGACCAGATTTAGAGCCGGTCCCCGAGGACTCAGCTTACTTCCACCTCAAAGATGGTCAATACTGGAGGGATGATCGCAGGAGGACTCGAGTGGGTTCCTTACTTCCCCACTCGTTTTGTTATTTACTTAATACCTTGTCGTTTGGCACCGACATGTTAGTCGGATTGTCTTGTACTTACTTTTACATAATTATAATTAAGTCAGACTGCAGCTGATAATAATTGTGTACACTTGCTACATCATCTGGCTATGTTTTGTAAAGCCAGATATCAAGAACATTTTGACTGAGCGTTTGGGATGCCTTACTGCTTTATCTTACATGTTCTCTATTTCTGTTTTTTATTTGAATGATTGAGACAGTAGATGTGAAATGACCATAGTGAGACTTTCATGTAGTATGCACCCCCTCGTATTTTAGACAGCATTGATCATATTATACGATATTCATCTACCCGTAATACGTAGCTGGCTGAGTCATTCCCCCGCTCTCCAGTATTCTGGTTCTGGGGCGTGACAAGGTTTTAGTGGTGGCCCATGCAGGTCTGATTTCAGACTTGTATGGTGTTTTAATTTATAGGATGTCTCAATCACACATGTTCCCCCTTGATCTCATGATTCGTTACTCTCGACTCTAGCTTGACATTCTGGTATCCTTTGACTTCATTGATCTTTCCTGTCCGATCGTTTGATTGTTCTTTTGTCCCTTTTCTTAGGGGCACTTCGTCCGTATTTGCCAGGACTGGAAAACAACAACAAGAGCAACACGGACAACCTGACCATGTTGGTCAGCAACAAGGGCCGGTACTAACTCAAGAGACTATCCAAGAAGAAGTAATAGTGGAAGCAGCAGCTGGATCACAGTATCCGGAGGTTCCACCACCACCAACAGTTCTACCTACCCCTGCAGAAATGGACACACCAGCTCTTCTGGAGATCATGAGAGGGATGATGGCTACTCAGCAATATCAGATGTTAGCCCAGCAGCGCATGCACGCTCAGTTGCAAGAGCAGAACGTATTACTCAACCAAGGATTGCAGACGGCTTTGGAAAGAGGGGCGAGGACAGATTCAGGAGCCTCAGCCAGGTTTTGCAAGTTTAACCCCCGCCGTTTCGAAGGAAGGGAGGATGCCATCTCAGCAGATGCATGGCTTAAGGATATTGAGGCTATTCTGACAGCAGCTAAGGTGCCGGCAGAAGAACGTGTGGATCAAGTGAAGTTGTTACTTCAGGATCTCGCACGTGATTGGTGGGAATCAGAGGAAGTGGGCATCAGACGTCCTGTTGCTTGGGACGATTTTACCGTAAGATTCAAGACGAAGTACTATGGGGTTGTGGCGCAGTTTGAGCTACAACAGAAGTTTATCAACCTCAAGCAGGCCGACAAGACGGTAGATGCCTATGCTGCGGAGTTCTGCAGATTGAGCAGGTTTGCTCCAGAGATGGTAACAACAGAGAGCCAGAGGGCTATGAGGTTCCAGCAAGGGTTTCACCTTGAGCTCTTGCAATTGATAGAAGGGTACAATTACCAGACCTTTGATAAAGTGTTGACGGCAACCCGAAGGCATGAGATCACCATTCAGAGGATCACAGCGAGGACTGGAGGTCAGAAAAGATCTCACAGTCAGATTGAAGGAGGAGGGGGAGCAGCGTCCCGAACAATAGCACCATCCCTTGGCATTTGTATTCACGATGTGGCAATGCGAGGGCCAGTACCACCACCCAGGCATCGACAGCAACAGAGGAAGAATCAGCAACCCCCAGCGGGCTGTATTTATTATGGAAAGATGGGGCACACTAGAGATGTGTGTCGGGCATTGAACGGACTGTGTTTGATATGTGGAAATCCAGATCATCAGGTTACCACATGTCCCATGAATTCGAGGTCAGGAGGACCAGTGCAGCAGTTTCCTGCTCTGCCAGCACCAGGGGCAGGACAGTATCGAGGACCCGCAGTGGCAGTGAGACAATTGGCCCAGCGTCCGTTAATGCCACAGGCTCAGATGTTTTGGCAGCAGGGACCGCCGATACAGCAACACCAGCATAGACCACCCCAGCATCATCAAGGCAGGGGCCAGCAGCAGCACCAGGCTATGTCGTAACATGGGAACCAACAAGGAGGTCGAGGGCAGGCATTTACTCTGTCCTTAGAGGAGGCATTAGCATCGGGAGATGTTGTGGCAGGTAACATTCTCGTCGCCTCATATCCTGCAGTAGCATTGTTTGATTCAGGAGCATCACACTCATTTATATCTGTACAATTTGCGACACGGCTAGGAATGGAATTCGAGGCATTGCCAGGGAGGTTAAATATACTCACTGGTATTGGGCTCGTAGAAGTTAGTAGAGTTATTCTAGCGTGTAGCGTTGTAGTTTGCGGGCATTCCTTACCCGCCCGGTTGATAGAATTTTCTGTTGGAAATTTTGACGTTATCTTAGGCATGGACTGGCTGAAAGACAGTCATACGACAATAGATTATCGTAGAGGGAGTGTATCTTTTGATATTCCAGGCATGAAGAGATTCACCTTAGTCAGATCAGAGGCAACTCAACAAGAGCAGGGAGTAATAACGGCATTGGAAGAAGTTCAGGTTCCGAAGGTAGTTGAAGAATTTCTAGACATATTTCCCGAAGAACTTCCAGGGCTACCACCGATTAGAGATATTAAGTTCAGTATAGAATTGGCACCTGGAACTAAACCGATATCAGATCGAGTTTACAGAATGGCAGATTTAGAGCAGGCCAAGGTATATCAGCACATAGAGGAACTGAAGGAGAAGAAGTTCATCCAAGCTAGCATATCACCATGGGCAGCACCAGTAGTACTTGTGGGAAAGAAGGATGGGTCATCCAGATTGTGCATTGATTACAGGAAGCTTAACGCGGCGACAGTAAAGAACAAGTACCCACTACCCAGGATCGACGACTTGTTTGATCAGTCGAACAAAGCTAGAGTTTTCTCCAAGATAGATCTTCGTTCAGGGTATCATCAAGTGAGGGTTCGGAAGGAGGATATTCCTAAGACAGCATTTAGGTCGAAGTATGGGCATTATGAATTTTTAGTAATGCCGTTTGGTTTGACCAATGCTCCAGCATTATTTATGGATTTGATGAACCGCATCTTTATGCCATACTTAGATCAGTTTGTCGTTGTGTTTCTTGACGACATTCTCGTATATTCTGCCAGTGAAGAGGAGCATGAAGACCACCTCAGGAAAGTGTTACAGGTTCTGAGAAAGAACTAGTTGTATGTCAAGCTCAGCAAGTGTAAGTTTTGGTCGGATCACATTTCATTTTTGGGTCATATTATATCAGGAGCTGGAGTAGCAGTGGATCCCAAGAAGGTAGAAGCCGTAGAGATTTGGCCAGTACCCAAGACCATAGCAGATGTGTGAAGTTTCTTGGGATTTGCAAGATATTACAGAAGGTTCGTATCAGACTTTGCAAGGCTTTCAGCACCTATGACCCGCTTGACACGGAAGGATGTACCATTCGTCTGGTCGGCAGAATGCCAGGCATCATTTGAGAATCTGAAGCAGAAGTTGATATCAGCGCCTATTCTTACATTGCCAGTTGGACCCGAAGGTTTTACAGTATATTGTGATGCATCAGGAAAAGGACTTGGATGTGTCCTTATGCAGCATGGAAAGGTAATAGCGTATGCATCCAGGCAACTTCGAGACCACGAGAAGAATTATCCAACTCATGACTTGGAGTTGGCGGCAGTAGTATTTGCTTTGAAGCTGTGGAGGCATTACTTATATGGTGATCGAGTAGACATGTACACAGATCATAAAAGTCTGAGGTACATCTTTACTCAGAAGGAGCTGAACATGAGACAGAGAAGATGGTTGGAGTTGATCAAGGATTATGACGTGGAGCTTCAGTATCATCCAGGCAAGGCTAATGTGGTAGCAGGCGCTCTTAGCAGGAGAGGCGGCGCATTTATGTTGACAATGCAGAAGCACATCTTAGAAGACCTTCAGGAGATGGGAATCGAAGTTATACTTCCTAGTGATGTAGGAGTTCTAACAAGTTTATAAGTTCAATCCGACTTGGTAGGCAGGATCAAGGTAGCTCAGGCACAGGACCCAAGGATTCAGAAGCTTAGAGCAGAATGTGAGTCAGGACTCAGAAAGGAGATACAAATTCATGAAGATGGTACGCTTAGGTTTGGATCACGCCTATGTGTGCCTAGTGGAGATATCAGACAGGAGGTTATGACAGAAGCTCACAGTTCTCAATATTCTTTACACCCTGGAGGGACCAAGATGTACCAAGATATCAAGCAGCACTTCTGGTGGAACGGGATGAAGAGGGAGATAGCTAGATTTGTTTTCCGTTGCTTGGTATGTCAGCAAGTGAAGACAGAACATCAGAGGCCAGCTGGGTTATTGCAACCGCTTCCTATCCCGGAATGGAAGTGGGAACACATCACAATGGACTTTATGACCGGTTTACCGAGATCACCAAGTGGTAAAGATGCTATTTGGGTGATAGTAGATCGGCTTACAAAGGTGGCACACTTTCTTCCTTTCAGAGTAGGGCAATCTACAGAAAAGTTGGCAGAGTTGTATATGCAGCAGATAGTCAGACAGCATGGAGTCCCCGTCAGCATTGTGTCAGACCGAGATACCCATTTCACATCATATTTCTGGAAGAGCCTACATCATAGTCGGGGTACCAAGTTAAGATTTAGCACGACTTACCATCCACAGACAGACGGGCAATCAGAAAGAACAATTCAGACCCTAGAAGATATGTTGCGAGCTTGCACCCTAGATTTTGGAGGATCTTGGGAGAGCCACCTGCACTTAGTTGAGTTTTCTTATAACAATAGTTATCAAGCCAGTATCCAGATGGCGCCATTTGAAGTACTATATGGTAAGAAGTGTAGGTCGCCACTAGCATGGGATGATATCGGGGAGAGGAAGATGTTAGGCCTGGAAATAATTGTCCAGACCGTTGAAGTGATTAAGGGAATTAGAGAGCGAATTCGAGTTGCGCAGGATCGGCATCGTCATTGGGCGGACCAGCATCGTAGGCCGCTAGAGTTTTCTGTTGGGGACCACGTGTTCTTGCGGATCTCACCTACCCGTGGGGTCATTAGATTTGGCGTTCGCGGGAAGTTGAGTCCGCGATACGTAGGACCATTTGTTATTCTTGATAGGATAGGCGATGTTGCTTATCGTTTATCCCTTCCACCTTCGTTACGAGAGGTGCATGACGTATTTCATGTATCTCAGTTGCGAAGGTATGTATCGGACCCAAGCCATATCCTTGATCATTCCGAGCTGGTTGTTGGTACCAACATATCTTACGAGGAACAGCCTGTATCTATTTTGGACCGAAGAGAGAAGATACTCAAGAACCGAACAATTAGCCTTGTCTGGGTTGCTTGGGGTCATCACTCATTAGGGGAGTCAACGTGAGAACGTGAGGATGATATCCGATCACGGTATCCGCACCTGTTCGACTCACAAGGTATATCTCTCTCTATATACCTTGATTGTCTTAACTCCTCATGCTTGTTACCTTATGAGTAGAATTGCTTGGTGTCGTCGATAGTTAAACATAGATATATTACTTGCTGTTGACATTATAAAATGATTGCTTACTCAAATTACTTGTACTTAGATTAGTCTAGCTCTGACATTTCTGTCCTGCTTGGATCTGAAATTCCGAGGACAAAATTTTTCTAAGGAGGGTAGAGATGTCACTCTCCGTTCCCAGAATAAGTATTTTTTACGTGTACTTCTTGAATGTATTTATTCAATATTTATCATGTATTTGTTCTGTATTTAAATTCTTCAATTTCGTGCTTATTAATTTTTTCTGTATTTTATTTTTCCACTTTATCTTGGCTCTTGGTTTATTTCGGTTCATGGTAAACGAACTTGGTGTGGTTTGGTTCAACATGGAAGGGAATGGATGGCTTGGATTTGGTGGATAGAATGAATGGTGGAGATCCACTTGACCTTGATATAAAAGTTCTTCTTTCATTCTCTCTCTTCATTCATTCACATTTTACTCCTCCACCAAACCCTAACCCACTTGTGAGAGGCAAGTACATCTTGCACACCATAAGAAATTTCATGCATCCTTATTTATT
This sequence comes from Iris pallida, assembly GCA_029216955.1. Classification (NCBI taxonomy): domain Eukaryota; kingdom Viridiplantae; phylum Streptophyta; class Magnoliopsida; order Asparagales; family Iridaceae; genus Iris; species Iris pallida. The sequence continues at coordinate 19,148,507 of JANAVB010021798.1, forward strand.
TTTAGTCCATGTTGTTCATCTTCTCTTCCTCTACAAGTTTAGGTCTTGAAGTTCTTGATTTCCATGGATGGTTGGGTGTAGATCTAAGTTTTAAGTTTTGGTTTTCATAATTTTGGTTTGTATATGAATTTTAGGGTTTTGATCTATCAAACATTGTTGTTTTCGAAAATAAGTGGTTCCATGTTGTAGAGAATTTAATTCTACTAAAGTTTGGCTTTTGAAAAGTTAGATTTCGATTTATTTTATGGAAGTTATGGCAAAAAGTATTTTGTTCGTCCTACATTCATCTGCAGCATGAGGAACATGTCGCAGTAGGCGCATATGATGTCGCAGTAGGCGCATGTTGCATGAGGCGTATGTCGCAGTTGAGCCGCATGAGGCGCATATCGCAGTAGGCGCATATGATGTCGCAGTAGGCACATGTTGCATGAGGCGTATATCGCAGTAGGCACATATGATGTCGCAGTAGGCGCATGTTGCATGAGGCGTATGTCGCAGTAGCCGCATATGGTGTCGCGAATGAGCCGTATGAGGCGCATGTCGCAGTAGGCGCATGTTACATGAGGCGCATTTCGCAGTAGGCGCATATAGTATCGCAGTTGGGCCGCATATGCCGTATGAGCCGCATGTCGCAGTTAGTCCGCATGCATGTCGCAGAATAGGCCGCTTAATGCCTATTTTGGTTGTTTCTGACTGTTATTTGTCCTATTTTGACTGAATTGTGGCTAGAATTTCTTCCAACTCCCAACATGAAATTTGTAGATCTTTTCCTTGGCTTCAAGAATATGTTACCAACTATTTTATACTAGTTATGGACTCGACCATGCTTAATACTAATTTGACTTTTATACCTTGTCATGAATTGACCCCGACTGTTACTTGACTAATAATTGATCATGCATTCCTAGTTGGAACTAAGAGACTGGCTAGTCGTCTTATTAAATTGAATGAATGAGATACGTTCATATTAACTATGAACTATTATAATCGATTGGCCGATCCCGAATATTGACATACAGGCACACATGCAGGCTTCAATTTATTTATTTATTTTTCTACTAAAGCAGCATGTGTACTTGATGGTCAAGGCATGATTATTCCGTGGTTAGTTTTGATTGTTGCATTATGCTATGTAAGACCTACAACCTAACCGCACGGGTATTGTTGTAGAGTTGGGCATATCGTACTTGTACGAAAGTACTCATTTGAATGACCATGATCCACGGTATGGGATTTCACTCAACGTAGAGACTATTAAGTTAAATAAAATAATGATTGCATGGAGAGAATAGATTCTCGAGTTCTTACATGGCAGCCCTCTTGGGACTAGTAGTGCCCGACAGGCCGGTTGGTCCCCACAGATACTGCAAATCTGCCACACGGGCAGGAAGCGGTATCTGGTTATATTATCTATTGTATATTGTATATTGATGAAGGGCGTCCCGCTGGGACTCGTCTAATTCATGATTGGCGCAATTGATTGACTGGGTAAACTAGCCTTGCTTGTACATAGTAAGAACTGAGGAATCCTTTATTGCATAATTCCAGGATAACTTGGAACTCACAGTAGCAAGCCGTAGTAGTTGCATGGCCGTTTAAATTAATTTGTTTGTGTACTGTACCTACTTTGTTACCTAACTGAGATGATCAGAATGTCAGGGCATGACGGGCCAACTTCTGTCCTTGTTTGGTTGGGAGGTTGGTTCGAAGTGTCGTGATGTTATGTGAATCCCCGTGGCAAGCAGAAATCTACTTATCATATTCTCTTATTACTGGTTTTAATTCCTCATATCGTGCTTCCTTGTGGTACTTGCTATTGGAGGTCTAACCTCTCTGGTTTTGCGTGACCATATTTAGAGCCGGTCCCCGAGGACTCAGCTTACTTCCACCTCAAAGATGGTCAATACTAGAGGGATGATCGCAGGAGGACTCGAGTGGGTTCGTTAATTCCCCACTCGTTTTGTTATTTACTTAATACCTTGCCGTTTGGCACCGACATGTTAGTCGGATTGTCTTGTACTTACTTTTACATAATTGTAATTAAGTCAGACTGCAGCTGATAATAATTGTGTACACTTGCTACATCATCTGGCTATGTTTTGTAAAGCCAGATATCAAGAACATTTTGACTGAGCGTTTGGGACGCCTTACTGTTTTATCTTACATGTTCTCTATTTCTGTTTCTTATTTGAATGATTGAGACAGTAGATGTGAAATGACCATAGTGAGACTTTTATGTAGTATGCACCCCCTCGTCTTTTAGACAGCATTGATCGTATTATACGGTATTCATCTACCCGTAATACGTAGCTGGCTGAGTCATTCCCCCGCTCTCCAGTATTCTGGTTCTGGGGCGTGACAGTTAGCCCTGAGGATGTTTGCCCTACTCACTATGGATCTGGAGAGGGATTAGCTACCTTTGGTCCCGACTCTCAGGAGTGATCGGGAGACTAGTTTAGTAGACTGTTTTAGATTTCTTTACTGGAACTTGAATTGTAATAATTTGAGAGTTGTCTTATTTTGAGTTGTTTTGAGTTATTATCTTTTAGTAGTTTTTATTATTTTCTTTTAGTCATAAAATTCTGTGACATCCTATCGTGCTTAGACTGTGATTGAGTTATATTATTTCTGTACTTGCCCTCCGTTCGGAGTTGAGTTTTAAGACAAGTACATTATACAATTGCATGAGTTGGGTTAGATAGTGACCTGGAACAGCGTTCTATCGCCGATTCTGCGACGTTGGCTGGACGTAGTTACGCACTTGTACCCTTACACTGGGTGCGGGTCGTGACATTCGCCTGGGGAATTGTGCCGCCACATCACTCTGACTATGGGCGTCACAGAGTTCCTGGTTTTCTTCTCACCTCTGTCTAAATTGCCACTGGCTTCTCTGGTACTGTGAGGCTGGGTCCAATCTCCAGCTCTGAATGGTCCAAGATGTGGCTCGGATTCGAAATATAGCGTTTGAGCTGTGAAACATGGAAGACGCTGTGCACGCCTTTAAGATTATCTGGTAGAGCTAATCGGTACGCTACTTCTCCGACTCGGCTCAAAACTTCGAATGGACCAATGTACCTGGGGCTCCGTTTTCCTGCTCTGCCAAATCTGATAGTTCCTCGGGTAGGGGAAATCTTGACGAAGACACTATCTCCTGCTTTGAACTCTAGTGGTCGGCGACTGGTATCAGCCCAATGCTTCTGTCTGTCCTGAGCAATCCTGAGCTTGTCTCTAATCACCTTTACCTTCTCTGCTGCATCGGTCACCATCTCAGATCCAAGCAATACTCCTTCTCCTACGTCGTCCCAAGCAAGTGAAGTGCGGCAACGACGTCCATAAAGTACCTCGAACGGATTCATACCGATGCTAGCTTGGTAGCTGTTATTGTAGGAGAACTCTACCAAGTGCAAATGGTCTTCCTAAGACCCTCCAAATTCCAAGACGCAAGATCTCAGCATGTCTTCTAGCGTCTGGATTGTTCTCTCCGATTATCCGTCAGTCTGGGGATGGTTGGTTGTGCTGAACTTCAATTGTGTTCCCAAACTGTCATGCAAGCTCTTCCAAAAGTGAGAGATGCATCTGGTATCTCTGTCAGATACAATACTTACCGGAACTCTATGAATCCGGTAGATATGCTGCATGTACAGTGCTGCCAACTTCTCGGTGAATAGACCAACCTTGAAGGGGATAAAGTGAGCTGACTTTGTCAGTCGGTCCACAATAACCCAAATGGCATCCTTTCCTCTTTGGGATCGAGGCAATCCTGACACAAAATCTATCGTTATGTATTTCCATTTCCACTCCGGGATGTCTAGCGGCTGCAACAGTCCTGCTGGTCTCTATCTGCTGGCTTTCACTTGTTAAAAAATTAAACATTTGGGCATAAATCTGGATACGTCCTTCTTTATTCCGTACCACCACACTACAGTACGCATATCCCGATACATTTTATTAGCTCCTGGATGTATGGAATACTGCGACTGGTGCGCTTCTTGCATCAGCTCATTCCTCAGTTCGCCAATTGGTACGCAAAGCCTCGTACCATGCCTCAATGCTCTGTCGCTGGCGATTGAGAATCCTTCAAGTGTTCCTGCCAGCACTTGATCTCTGAGTTTGTAAAGCGTCTCGTCTTGAAATTGTGTCTCCTTGACTTTGTCCATCAGACTTGAACGCACTTGCAACTGCATCATTGATGAACCATCTCCTGGTACAATTGCTTCTCTTTCCAGCTTCTTCATTTCCTCTTCAGGCAGTACAATCTCCAGTCCTAGCTTCTCTATGTTTTCCAGCAAATGTCGCTCCTTGGTCAAGAATATCACCATCGGGTATCTACTAAGTGCATCTGCAACCACATTAGCCTTACCCGGATGGTACTGCAAGTTGATGTCTAAATCTTTCATCAGCTCCAGCCATCTTCTCTGTCGCGTGTTCAGCTCCTTCTGAGTGAAAACATATTTAAGACTTTTGTGATCTGTAAATATTTCCACTCTTTCTCTATTGAGGTAATGCTTCCACAGCTTTAGTGCAAAAATAACTGCTGTAAGCTCCAAATCATGCGTGGGACAGTTCTTCTCATGAGTCCGTAATTGCCTAGATGCGTAAGCAATTACTTTTCCGTGTTGTTGAAGAACACAACCCAATCCTTTACCAGAAGCATCACTGTAGATTGAAAAACTGCCGGTACCTGCGGGTAGCGCAAGTATCGGTGTCGTTGTAAGTCTCTTCTTTAGTTCCTCAAATGCTGACTGGCAAGCTTCAGTCCACGCAAATTCTTTATTCTTCCTGGTGAGCTTCGTTATCGGCTCAGCAATTCTGGCGAAGTCCTTCACAAATTTCCGGTAGTAGCCAGCTAAGTCCAAAAAACTTCTGATTTCAGCAACTGAACTTGGTGTACTCCACTTCTCAATAGCAGCTATCTTCTTTGGATCCACCAAAATTCCTTCTCCTGTGACAACATGGCCCAGAAAATCCACCTTGTCTAAGAAGAATTCACATTTAGATAGCTTACCATAGAGCTTCTCCTTCCTAAGGTTCCCAGAACTTTCTTCAAGTGCTCTTCATGCTCTTCTTCGGTCTTCGAGTAGATCAGAATGTCATCGATGAAGACAACAACAAACTGATCCAGATATTCATGGAAGACCTTGTTCATAAGGTTCATGAATACTGCAGGGGCATTCGTCAATCCAAACGGCATGACCAAAAATTCATACTGACCATATTTGGTGTTGAATGCCGTCTTTGGAATATTCTCCTTCCTGACCTTGATTTAATGGTAGCCAAATCGAAGGTCTATCTTCGAGAACACCTTAGCTCCACTGAGTTGATCAAACAGGTCATTGATCCGGGACAGAGGGTATTTGTTCTTGATGGTGATGTTGTTCAACGCCCGGTAGTCGATGCACATCCGCACATTCCTGTCTTTTTTGGTCACGAACAAGAAAGGTGCTCCCCAGGGTGAAGCTCCATCTCTGATAAATCCAAGGGCCTTCAGCTCATTGATCTGGTCCTTTATTTCCTTGGCCTCCTTAGGGTTGACTCTGTAGCATCCCCGAAAAATAGGGGCAGAGCCGGAAACTAGGTTGATGGTGAATTCTACATCTCGATCTAGGGGTAATCCTGGAAGACTATCAGGGAAGACGTCCATGAATTCTGCTATGATAGGATGAGGAGGTCCAGATTCTTCGGTGATAGAGGAGTAAGTAATACCCTCCATATCTTTCGGAGCTCGAGAGATTTCAAACTCCGGCTCTCCAGGTCGACTGAGGACTACACAACCACTGTGACAATCTATCAGCACATGCTGCTTACTTAACCAGTCCATTCCTAGGACTACATCATAGTTAGGTAAGGGCATCACAAGTAAGGGTGCTAAGAAATTATGTCTTGATATAGTTATAGGATAGTTACAGGTCTCAGTGATGGGTATGGGTCCACCACCAGTCATAACTCTATATATCTTCTTGCTAAATCCCGTAACTAGGTGGTTTGCAGAGATAAATTTTGTTGCTATAAAACTGTGTAAAGTACCTGAATCAAATAATGCTAAAGCAGGATGTGATTGCACATAAATGAAACCTATGATGACATCAGCGGTAGATTCCTGCTCTGGCTCTTGGTCATCTGCCGTTAGCACAATAGCTCGCCCAGTCTTCTGTTGGTGTTGCCCAAACTGTTGTTGCTGAGTGGGTAGGGAAGCCTTCTGCTGTGTAGTTCCGGTCTGGTTGAATGCCGTGGGGCAGTCCCTCACTTGGTGGGTGGCAGACCCACAAACTAGGCAGTGTCCTAGCCTCTTCCTACAGATGTTCGTCTGATGTCCTGGCCTCTTACAGAAATCGTAGACAGGAATCTGCTTCTGAGATGCTCTGTCATTAGTCCTCGTCTGATGATGCTGGTGTTGGTGGTGAGAAGGCCTGTTGTTATTGTTGTGGTTGGGCCTCTTCTGGTTACTCTGGAAGTTGCTAGTTCCAGAATACTCTCTCTTTGAACTAGCAGGCTGACTCTTCTATATATCCTGAGCTCGTATTAGGATCCTCTCGTATGTCTTGGCGCCACCTGCGATCACAGGAGTGCGAATCTTTTCCCTCAGTCCATACCTGAATCTTTCAGCACGATCAGCGGGGTCGGCAACCAAGTTCTTTGCAAAGTGACTAAGTTGACCAAACACTGCCGCATATTCACCAACCGTCATGTTCCCTTGCTTCAGATTCTGGAACTGTCTTTCAATCTCCCGCAACTCTGATGTTGGGAAGAACTTCCTGCGGAACAACCTCTTGAAGGTGTTCCAGTCAAGCTTCTTGTCCTGGAGTCGGGGTTCATTCCGATACCAGGTGCTGGCTACATCTAGCCGTTGGAGTCCCACAGCTTCAACTTGGAGGTCATCAGGAAGTCGAGCAACGCTGAGGAGACGCTCCATGCTGTCAAGCCATTCATCAGCGTAGATGATTCCCTCAGTTCCTTTGAAAGGTCGAGGGCCCAACTTCTTAAATTTCTCAATATCGCCAACTTTAGCAGGCCTTGGTTCAGATTGGGCTGCTTCTCCTCTCTCCAATGCAGCCATAGCCACATTGTGGGCATTCTCCATGCCTTCTCTCATAATCGTAGTCTGTTCACGATGAGCTTCAGCTTGAGTTCTCTGTGCCTCAAGCACTCCTCGTAGCAGGCCTACGAGGTCGGTGGGGTTTACGGGCACTGGTCGGGCAGCTGGATCGGGCACTTCCGCAGGAGCTTGCTATTCAGTCCGGGAAGATGTAGGATCTAACACTTGAGTTGTAGTGTAAAATCTACGGGATGCTGGTGCATTATCGGGACGATCGGCCAGCTGTCGAGGTGTAGGATCCGTACTTGGTTGAGGAGGTGGGGTGTGATCGGGTGTTGACAACCCATCGCCAGCAGTATTGGTCTTGTCTGTGGCCATACTCTGGAAGGTTTAGGATTGCAAAACATAAGCAAGGTAGCCTACCAGTCTATAACAAACAAAAATATTTATTTATAATATATTTTGGTCCTATGTTGTGACAAATTAATGTTCTAGTGTTCTAATTGTTTCTAGATATATTTACCTAAGTTGTTGGACAGACCTGTATGGGCCACCACTAAAAACATGTCACAACCCAGTCCCAAATTGTTGGGTCGAATCGGATCATGTCCAGCCTGTACCGTTGTGAGACGGCGGCAGTAAGCTGTATCCACTTGCAGGTAATCTCAACAATACAATATATATTTGTCACAACTTCTAAAATTACGAATATAAAACTTTGTCCAACAAAAAGATTCATCTGATACATCTGATAAAATAAAACTGTCTTTTAATCCAAACATCAAAACTAAAAGAAAAATCATCATCTAGAAAGTTGGCTCATCAGCCCCGAGATCAACATCGTCCGATTGGGACTCTGGCAGTACAGCTGGGTAGAGCTCAGGGTTGTAATAGCTATTAATCAATAGCTCAGCATCATCAATGGAACCTATTGGGGGTGGGGAATCCAGTCAGGAAAGGAGCAAAGTACAATTATGAAAATCTAACAATTCAACTAATAATTAGAAATTTATAATTTAAACAGTTTGAAATACTTGAACAATATTTTTCAGCAATTTTCCACAATTAAAAATAATGTGATTTGAGTATGTAATGCTTATGACCGGCTTGGGTTGTACAATAGTATTCTAGTGATACGATACGGCTTATCCTCGTGTGAAAAGGAGTAGGCTCGCAAAATTATGCAATATGAAGGTATTGGTCATAGAACACTACACAATAACAATCAATAACATGACCGTGTAGCAATGTGGGTTAATCTTGCAATATTATAATTAATAATTAAATTGAAAAATAAACATGACTGTACTTATCTTGGTTTATAACTGGATTGGATAGTCGATTCCGGAAAAGAATTCAGACTCGTCCTCAAAATCCTACAGTTAAGAAGTTCTGACTTTGAACCATATTTGAACCATGTCTAGGTGTTCTAGTTATAATCTCTAAAATTGATCCTAGTCAAGTTTTTAATTTGTTAAAATTATTCTACCGAAAAACGTTATCATTACGAACTATAATTAATTATTTAACGAGGTAAAAGTCGATTTACTGATTAATAATTTACGAAATAAAAGTCAAGTTAACATTTTATTGGGAAAGTTCATATTTTCCAACTATTTGGCAAAACTTTGTATTTTGTAATATATATATATATATATATATTTTTTTTTTGTAATATATATATATATTACAAAAACTTTGTATTTTGTAATATATATATATATATATATATATATATATATATATATATATATATATATATATATATAAAATATATATATATATATATATATATATATATATATATATATATATATATAAATTAGATTTTTTTTAATGAGAAAACATGAAATTGTCTAAGTTACAAACTTGAAATCTTATTTTATTTAATGTGAGAAAACTCTTATTAATTTTCTATATTAAAATAAATATTTATTTTATTATTAACGCGTTTACCTACAACCCAACAATCCAGAAAAGAAAAGGAAAAATCTATACTACACATAACAAGGTCTCAGAAAAGAAAATAGAAACTGGGCTTATGCCCTTACAATTTATTACATAAATTAATTAAATAAAATACTAGTAAACTCTTAACGCCGGGAAGCGGTCCATTCAGCAGGCCGAGGCCCTGCACTCAAAAATGCTAATGGCCAATAATACGTTCTAAAATAATTATTTAATTTAAAATGTAAAAATATGGTAAGTCTCAAACTTGGTCCAAAATATCATGTTGCATTCTAGCTTTTGCCTCAACGTCCGGAATGGCCGGTTTCGTTTGCATTTAGCTAGGGCCCATGTACCGATATGGTCGTCGCCCGAAAATGATACAAAAATCCATATCTAAAACCAACAATCAAGTCGTAAATTCGTTTTACAAAAGCCGGTATTTGAAAATAATTTTTATTTCAAACTTTAATATATTTCCCAAAAATTTGGGCAGCATCTCCTATATAATTGGGACAACCCAATCCTGAAAAAATGCCAAACAACACAAACACATATCCCAACCCAGAGATAGCTAAATTATAAACCATAAAATATGACCAAAAGCTTCAGAACGCATCCGAAATAAAATTCGAAAAATCCGAATTGAAATTCGAAAAATCACAGAACCAAACTAAGAAAAAAAATTGTCACAGAACCATATACTAGGTAATCCAATTTTAACTCAGAAATTCCGAGAAACCACAGAATCATTACGAAAGGGATTTCGAAAAATCCGAAACCTCGAATCGATCCGATTCCCATAGCGGCATCGGGGACCATGTCACCATCGACACCAATGGGAGGGACACAGGGACACGAAAGATACCTGGAGTGCTCGGCTAAAGCTCTCAGATGAATAAAGAAGGAAAATTATCCACGGACAGTGGGAACGGAACGTGGATAGCAGTGGATCGAGTCCGAACAGTACTGGAGTCACGCACGGAGGTGCTGGACAGCGAATCGGGATACGGGACAGCAGATCGGGGCCGCTCGGGAGGTTCGACGGCGGGAGGCTGTGCGGGACAGGGCGTTGCAGGGGGTCGGCCGGCGGTCGGGATGGCCGCGGGTGGCTCGGGGATGAACGGCGGCGGGAGCCGCTCGGTCGGCCGAGAGGGGCTCTGGCCGAAGGGCCTGGGTTCGCCGGAAGGGCTCGGGTCGGCGTCGGGCTCGGGTAGTTCTTGGGCTAGGGCATGGGAGAATGGTGGAGAGGTAGAGGGAGAGGGGAAGGATTTATATAGGGATGATTTGGGGGGTTTCGGGAAGATGAAAGGAGGAGTCGGGGTGGCGATTTCGGAAGGGCTCGGCCGAGAGGCCGTTTGGGAGCGGAAAGGAAAAGCTTTTCCTTTGCCTGGTGGTTTTTAGAGAAATGAGAGAGAAAGAGAGTTATGATAGTTATAAATGAGAGAAAGTTTTAAAGGAAAAAGTATTCTTCTTCTTTTAATAAGGAAAATTATATTCATATTTATATAAATATATATACTAAAAGATTTGTTTCGAAAAAAACTGAAATTTGAGTTCCTTTCCGAAATGGATTCAAGATGGGTTTAGGACGGGTTAGGCCCAACATTCAAAATTCCATGAATAATAGTTTTTCTAAAAAAATACTATTTTCCTAAATTAACATTTAATAATGATTTAGCCAATAAAATTATTTAATTAATTAACCGAAATTTTACGGGTTTCACAGAAACGTATACCAAAAAGATTTACATCATTAATCATATCTTTCATCATTTACAAAATGAATCCAAAATACTTTACATCATTTAGCGTCATCTTCCATCATCACAAAATGAACCCAAAATACTTTTGAAGGTAGACATACAAACTTGTAGAGGTTGTAAATCTTTATTCCCTAAGTCACATAGCGAAGTCGCCTGAAACACAAATTGATATACAAGTGTTATCTAGACAATTTTTTTACATATCAAAAAGTTTACTCTAGAGTGTTGTTCTATGAATGAGATGAGGATCATATTGATGGAGGATACATCCTATGAATGCTAGAAGAATGTGACACATTTTGTGTTCTTGTGTCATTCAATAGATATACACTATATGGGAAAGAATAAACAGTTAATTGTTGGGTTTTTAGCCTTTAGTTTTGGTTTTTAGTCCCACATCGGCTAGAAAGGAATGTGTATCTCCATATATATGAGTCTTTGCTCTTTATGGAGATGCACATGTAGTGCACATGGGTGTGTGCCATGTGGGATTAATTATTAATGGTATAAAGGCTTAATCAACAATTAAGAAGCTGTATGCTTTTTGCTCTTGGAAATTTATTTCCATGGAGCTAAGCTCCGTAGGAGCTTAGCGACTCGGACTCGGACTCGGACTCGGGCTCGGGCTCGGGCTCGGGCTCGGGCTCAAGGGCTCATGAGGCGTAATGTGGCGTTTTATTGGCGCACTTTACACTTAGTACGTCAGCATCGTCGCTAGGCGCATAGTGCGCTTAAGTTGCGCTCGTTGTGCGAGCCACTTGCGCGACCACGTTGTGCGGCCCGTTACACGAGCCCAGTTATGCAGCCCAGTACTCGCAGTGTGCGTAGCGTACGCAGCGTGCACAGTATGCGCAGCATACGCAGTGTGCGTAGAGTGCGTACGTGCGTATGGCTAGCTGCATATTAGAGCGGGAACGGTTGTAGCAGTTGCTGTACTTTCAGGAGTGGTTCAGCCACTACCCTAAAGTTTAGGCAACTGCTTGGCAACCGCCCCGTGGGCTATATATGCAGGTTCTCTCCTCTCTCTCAGTGTTAGAGAAATCAGAATTCCAGGAAGAAAACTCTAAGTGTTCTTTAACACAACAGAGTAGTGAGCGTGTTTTTTAACACAAACACTAGTACTTTTTAGTACGCGTGGGTTCAGTTACTTCAGAAACAGAGAAAGAAGAGTAGAGCCATTGCCAGAGGAGTTCGCCGTCTTTCGAGAAGTCAGAAGAGCAGGAGTGTTCCAAGGTTTTCCGTCAACCTTGCTGGTTCCTGGAAGCTGTTCGCAGAGGGCGAATAAAGCTTTGAGCAATGGTGATCATTCACCCCATTAATTCTATCTCTCGCCTGTCACCCTTCTGTTGCCTTTAGCAGTTCTGTCAGTATCTTCTTTTTAGAAGGCACTACTGCCAGTTTGCTACGATCACGAAAATCTCTTTAGATTATTCGTGAATTACGATATCTTTTTAGATCTCGTAATTTGCAGAATCCTTCTGGATCTCTGTTACAAAACCTTCTTTAAGGAATTGCATTTGAAACATTATCTTTACAACTGTTTCAGTTTCTGTATTTTCCATCGAAAAGCGTGCCCCGGTGTTTCCGGCAATAACAATCTCAAAGCTTTATTGCTTTGATGGAAAATATTAATTCTTCTCTCCTAAACACTGACTTCTGTAAGTTAGAGAAGTTTGATGGAGAGCATTATCAAGTCTGGAAGAGGAAGGTTTATCTCACTCTTCAACTTAGAGATGTTGATCACGTACTACTTGAAGAGGAACCTACTGTTCCAGATACTGGGTCTGCTGCCGCAATCTCTGCGGCTACTAAACTTCAGGCCAAGTGGAGAAGGGAGAATAGCATTTGCAGGTTGCTTATCCTGAATGCTATGGAGGATTCCCTAGTAGAATCCTATTCTAAGAAGAATATCGCTAGAGACGTATGGGAGTCTCTAAAAAAACTGTACGAAGAAGACAAGAACAGGAGCAAAATATTTGTGGTTGGAAGCGTAAGGCTTTATGCCGGGTAGTTTGGCACGACAAAGGGGCTAGACCTCATGCTACGGGTAGTATGACACTACTATGAGGTTCCCGGTGATTCGGGGTAAGGTCCTCGGCTTAAGGCCATGTCATAGCGGCGTAGCACCGCAAAGGAAGCGTTGGACGCTTCATGCCATGTCTCTTTAATAAAGAACTCACCTATAGTGTATGGACAAAGAAATATCAGGCCGTCTCTTGAGGGTAAACTTGTAGACGCCCAATATTATAAACTGAAACCAGGCTGGCACACGGCCTTAAATGTGCAGCCAGAAGCACATGTAACTACATTTTGTGAGTAGAAAGAATTTCAGCTATGATGCAGAATTCAAGGCTTAGTCCATTCTTGTATTATAGTTTGATTTTTGACTCACGTGGAAAGATTCAAGTCTTATGTGGCATCTATCCTAAAAGCATAATGGACAGTTACTGTGGGAAACACTCGTACTCATATATATAGAGATATGTGGGGGATTGTTGAGTTTTTAGCCTTTAGTTTTGGTTTTTAGTCCCACATCGGCTAGAAAGGAATGTGTATCTCCATATATATGAGTCTTTGCTCTTTATGGAGATGCACATGTAGTGCACATGGGTGTGTGCCATGTGGGATTAATTATTAATGGTATAAAGGCTTAATCAACAATTAAGAAGCTGTAAGCTTTTTGCTCTTGGAAATTTATTTCCATGGAGCTAAGCTCCGTAGGAGCTTAGCGACTCGGACTCGGACTCGGACTCGGGCTCGGGCTCGGGCTCGGGCTCGGACTCGGACTCGGGCTCAAGGGCTCATGAGGCGTAATGTGGCGTTTTATTGGCGCACTTTGCACTTAACTCTAAGTGTTCTTTAACACAACAGAGTAGTGAGCGTGTTTTTTAACACAAACACTAGTACTTTTTAGTACGCGTGGGTTCTGTTACTTCAGAAACAGAGAGAGAAGAGTAGAGCCATTACCAGAGGAGTTCGCCGTCTTCCGAGGAGTCAGAAGAGCAGGAGTGTTCCAAGGTTTTCCGTCAACCTTGCTGGTTCCTGGAAGCTGTTCGTAGAGGGCGAATAAAGCTTTGAGCAACGGTGATCATTCACCCCAGCAATTCTATCTCTTGCCTGTCACCCTTCTGCTGCCTTTAGCAGTTCTGTTAGTATCTTCTTTTTAGAAGGCACTACTGCCAGTTTGCTACGATCACGAAAATCTCTTTAGATTATTCGTGAATTACGATATCTTTTTAGATCTCGTAATTTGCAGAATCCTTCTGGATCTCTGTTGCAAAACCTTCTTTAAGGAATTGCATTTGAAACATTGTCTTTACAACTGTTTCAGTTTCTGTATTTTCCATCGAAAAGCGTGCCCCGGTGTTCCCGGCAATAACAAAGTACACAAGTGAAGTATGTGCCCAAATGTTGCATATACCTTAGCACTAAACATAGTAGTAGTGACAGTAGGTCTCCTGGTAGTTTCTTGCTTTCCCAAATTAACTTGTACAATGGCGTTAGCTTGAGATAGATTTATAGCAGAGCTCTCGAAAACTTGATTTAATGTGAATATGCTGTAACAAACAAAAAAGGCATTATTTTCAAGGTCGCTGATAGGACGACTAAAGTAAATCTGTATTCTTAATCAATAAAGTATTAATTATGCAACTCAATATTTTAAATAAGACGATAACTAAACAACAATAAATATGTTGTTTGGTGAAAAATATAGGCTCTATGTTGCTGAGTTCACAAGGAGAGGGTTGGCTGGTGCTTCCCATGATGTTGTGAGAATAGCAAAAGACCATGACAAGAAATGAAAAAAGAAAACGAAGCGCAGGCATAGAAGCTTGTTGCCAGCAAAATATACATCTCATAACTCTTAACCTATCCTCGTGACACTAGTCCAATGAAGAAAGAAATGCATACAGCCCTCCCTCAAAAAGAGCCATGGCATTATCCGTTTTAACATTAAAAAAACTATATCCTTCTTTACAAATTATATGACATGCTAAATATAGAAATATATATAGGTGATTCTATTTTTGCTACCTTTAAATCATCAAGTACTTCCTGCTGTGAGTTTGGACACATTTCACTCAACAAAACGCAATGGAAGTTCAACAAGTTCAATTAACAAAAAGGGAAACACAACAAATACGTTAAAATTTAAAGGGCTTGAACTCAAACAAGCGGACTTGAATTCAGCCAAATAAAGTATGTGGTCAAGGCTTAGTTGTTAAAGCATCAGAATGTCGAGAAGATTTTATCAATAGAACCATAATATGCACCATCAGTAGATCATTGAAGATCAAGAACGTCCTTATGATAAAATCTGATGGAACAAGCCCAAAGTGAATAAGATATCTTTGTATCAAGACAAAATAACCACCGACGGGGAAGCTTACAACAATGTCTTAAAGATATTTCCATCTATGGATATCATCTGCAGAGTGACTTCCAGATAAGCAGTTCACCTCCTACAATATAAAAGACCACCATCAATATTTCATTGCCAATAGGTAATAAAAATGCTTAACAAGTTGTTTCGTTATGAAGCCTGGTTCATCAGTGAATATATGTCACGTCCCAGAACCAGAATACTGGCAAGTGGGGATGGACCAGACCAGCTACGTAATACCAAAGTAATCCAGTACTCTGAAATAACGTAAAAGCTGTATAGACATGGGGGTTACTACTATAATCCAACAGTTTATCCTAGGTCAAGCAATCCTAGGTATCTCAATCACAAGCAAATATACAAAGTAAAAGAAGTATGATCATCAAACATAAAATAGTAAAGCGTCCCAAACAATATATACATGGATGATCATGAAGCTAGTAATACAAATGAAGAACTGGCAAGAGTAATAGTCATACATGATAAGCTCTAGCTATAGTCTAGAATACGCAAATCATGTTTAGGTCCGTAGGCTAAATGTCAAAATCTAAAACATGAGCTAAACACGTGCTCAGAGGCTAAACGCCACAAAAGAATAATGTACATAACTAGTGGGAGAATGATATAGGAAAACCCACTAAGGTACTATGGTGCTCCATGTAGTCACCGTCGAGTAGATGGTACGGAAGATCCTTCGGGCTCCTCTATCATATCTGGCCAAACAAAACCAGTGGGGTCAAACCCCCAATAGCAAGTACCACAAAGGAAGTCAAACTTATGAACTAAAACCAGCAATAGCTAACATAGCAACGGATAGAGACATAAATAAGTAAATGCTGATCGAGAATCATGCACTACCAATGCACTTATCCTGAGAATAGAAACACAATAAGTAAAGCAACAAAGAGCATAAAGTAATTAACGTGTGACATAATATAAAGTGTGAACATGTAAAGTAAATGGAAGCATGTGAATACGTAAGACAAACTGGACGTGAGCATGTGAGATATCTGAACATGTGAGCATGTGAGATAACTGGACATGTGAGCATGGAAGACAACTGGGACATGTGAGCATGTAAGGTAACCAGACTATATAAACATGTAGGGTAACTAAGACATGTGGGCATGTTAGATAACTAGGACATGAGAGCATATGAGAACTATATAGAACGACAAATGATAAGATGACTTAGGAACTATTCCGGAACCCAAATTACAACCCATAAACCAAACAAGGACCGGGACTGTAACCCTTCTCCTGAACAGAACTTAGTCTCTAATCAATGTACAACATAGGGATCATGTATAGTGTGTGAGTAGTAAATAGGACGATAAATGACAAGAGGATTAAGAAACAATTCCGGAACCCAAGTTACAACCCGTAAACCAAACAAGGACCGGGGTTGTAACCCTTCTCCTGAACAGAACTTAGTCTCTAATCATTTACCGGTAAAATAAAGCATAAACAATAATGTACTGAAATAAACAAATACGAACACTACCTAGACAAAACTAGACTAGACTGGAATCCATACAACAATCACGGCCAAGCAATGAGTACAGCTTTATACATTAGCTAACTAGGGTTATCACAATCCTAACTACTAACATATGCACTTTTGAGAAATCCAATCCAGTTATCTGCCCTGCAGACTACCCGACTTATCCAGGCCAAAAGGAAAAGAAAGTAATGGTGGATACATCGTCCGGAAGACAAATGTATCATAAGATCTAATAGTGGGTACATCGTCCAAGAGACAAATGTACTCTAAAATATATAAAGGTGCAACACTCGACGATGCACTGGAAGTGTGCTCATCATGACAGATAGCTCCAATTCTATTCAGGTTGGGGTCAGGACAAAGGGCATGCAGGCAACCAAAAAATTCTCCCCTTTCAATGCATTTAGGTAATCAAGCTAGTTGTTTAGTCCTTAACGTTTTCTTGTTGGATTCTGGGTGTGGCATTCTACAGAATCCATCCTAGACATGATATGCAAGACTGAACAAAAGCAAGAATGTGCACTAGAACAAGCCACAACAAGAAAAATATAATAATAAGCTGAAAGCTAGGATTGCGCTATGACGAGCCACTATAGAGAAGATAGGGAGTGCGCCATGACAGGCCACTATCATTTAAGCAAGGAAAGACATGTATAAGAGTGTACCATGACGGGTCACTATCTAGTAAGCAAGGAAGACATATAACATGAGTGCGCCACGACCGGCCACTATCTAGTAAGCAAAGAAGACATGTAACATGGGTGCACCACGACGGGCCACTATCAGAAAGCAAAGAAGACATGTAAATTGGTGCGCCATAACGGGCCACTATCTAGTAAGCAAAGATGATATCATGTTGTCATATTCAAGTTAAGTACAATATCAACAAGTTATCAAGTTGGGTCGTCGCATTTTAGGTCAAATATAGAAAACATGCAAGAAGATCAAAAACTGTAATTGAAATTATCAATTGCATATAAACTTCAATTAAGGTAAAATAAGAAGATTCTTAAAGCCAAGATAAAGATCTACAACTTTCATGTTTTGAGTTTTTCAATATTCTAGCTAAAAAATAGCTTAAACAAGCAAAATTAGCCATTCAAGGCAATCTGCGCAAGGGCGCACTATGCGCGCGAGCAAAACTGCCCATGGTGTGCGGTGTGTGCATGCACGACGCATGATCTGCACACTACACATAAAACATACAGCATGTGCAGACAAAACTGCCTACGGCGTAAGGTGCGCGCAAGCATGACGCAAGGCAAAAAATCGTGCGGACGTGCGGCGACCGAGATGCGCTGCGCGCGCGAGCAAAAATGCCCACGGCGCAAGGTGCGCGCAAGCACGGCACGCGGGCACGCGACAAAAAATTGCACAGGCGTGCGATGCGCGAGATGCGCTGCGCGCACGGGCAAAGATGCCCATGGCGAAAGGTACGCACGGCAGAAAATCGTACGGGCACGCGGCGTGCGAGATCGCTATGCGCACGGGCAAAAATGCCCACGACGCAAGGTCCACAACCGCATGGCGCACGGCAAAAAATTACACGGGCACGCGACGTACGAGATAATTTGCACGCACGGGCAAAAATGCCTACGTCCAAGGTGCGCGCAGACGCGCGACAGAAAATTGTGCGGCCACGCGATGCGCGATATGGGCTGCAAGCGCAGGCAAAAATGTCCACGACGCAAGCGCAGTGCACGACAAAAATGCTGCGCACGACACTGTTGATCGTCCCGGCAGCTCCAAAAGGTGTGGGGAACCCATGAACACGAAAAATGGTATAACTAACTCAAAATAAATCAAAATCAAAGGGTTTAAAAGCCAAAATTGGGTAGAATAAAATTTCCTACAACATGGAACCCTTAGATTTCGGAAATAAAAAAGTTTAAGAGATCAAAACCAAGAAAAATACAAACTTAGATCTACAAAAATGTAAACATTAAAACCAAAAACTCCAAGTTCTAAAGAGGCTTAGAATTATGCAAGGAAGTGAATAGAACAAAAAAATGGCAAAATAATTATGTTCAAGATTCGGCAAGATGTACTTGCCTAGGTTGGTGGAGGAGTAAAGGAAGGAGAAGATGAAGAATTAAATGAGAAGTAATGAAGAGAGAGAGAGAGAAATTGGTTTTTATACAAAACCCTTCTCTTCTAAAACCAATCCAAACCAAGCCATGCTAAGCCAAGTTGAACCAAACCAAATTAAACCAAGTCAAGATTAAACCATGGCAAGGCTAAGAAAGACAAGTCAAAATACGGGTCACCTGATAAATGTCAGAAATTCGTATAAGTACACCAAAAATACGTATAACAAAAAATGGGAGTGACAGGTATGTTGTCATTATACACTGGTATACTGGCGGTATGCCGGTCAAGGAGAAAATCTATAAGTTGAAAAAAATTTAAAGCGTTCCAAAAACCAAGAAAATAGAAAATATAGTACAAAAATATGTATCCGTATATAAATACCGATACTGTGAGACAAGTCTCACAATATATTAATGCCCATGGGACGAGGGGGTGCTTGAATCAAAATCCAGTCTTTTTCTAAAATTTAATTAACAAACATATATTTAAAATAAAATTAGTAGGGTACACATTCAACGGTGATTAATGGTGATTAACAACATACGATCAGCACCGGATGTAGGGTTTTCCCCTGAAAAATATCATAACAACTGACTCAATTATACAATATAAAAATTCTAGAATGAACATTGCTTCAGTAAGAAATCTACTTGAACTGAGGTTATAAGCTTTTGATGGAGATGGCTTCAAAAGATAATTTACACAGCAAGCGATAATTGGCATTCAATGACAGCTTTCTGAGCAATAACCTTTCATATAGGTCATTTTAGATTCTATCCAATAAGGACTACTACCCTACTGATAAAAT
This sequence comes from Iris pallida, assembly GCA_029216955.1. NCBI lineage: Eukaryota > Viridiplantae > Streptophyta > Magnoliopsida > Asparagales > Iridaceae > Iris > Iris pallida. The sequence continues at coordinate 19,168,040 of JANAVB010021798.1, forward strand.
AAACTTAGTGATAACATTTTCTTTTGAAGTTTGATATGTAACTAGAAGATAAAAGCTAAAAGGAAAATTTATTACCAACCTCTTATAACATATTGGCTAATAGTAAATATCTACAGCAAGAAGAACCCGTTTTCATGCTAAGGAATATGCTAACAATGAGTTAGTCCACCAGGACCAGGACCCAATAATATAATATCCTCTTATCTATCTCCAATATGAAGAGCAGAAATGAATAACAGAATGTAGAAGGGAAGAAAATCAATTTTACCCTATGATATATAGGACACTTACCCCCTGCAACCTTTTTACGTCGGACGCAAGTGGACATCTGTGTTTAACACTAATTAAAGCCACAATAAGTGTCAAAATTATGAACTAATATTCAAAAAAAAAGGAAAACATTTAACTTCTATTTAGTTAAACCTAAGAAATGAGTACATCCTTTGTTATCTACAATTTAGGACTTCTAGTAGCTATCGGGTTCAAAACATGGTTATGACAGCTCAAGTAACAAATTTGGATTATATGAAATAAATATAAACAAAATGGCCAAATTTGAAATGAAAAACAAAGACATCCTCATTCAACACTAAACAAGGTTGTGAATACCCCAAATGCAACCATATTTGTTGCAAATTAATAGACAATAGAATAATTCTTATATAGAAACTATTGTGATTGACTCAGAAACAAATACATGTACAGATTCACAAACAATCATCATATCAGGGTTAGGATATAGGGAATCATATCATGATTATGATATTTGCAATTTGTAATAGACATAAAAGTTATATGAATGAACAAAGGAGAATAAGTTGCCCTCAGAGTTTAGACTGATCAGAAATTTCTAAATCTTTAGAACATATCAGAATTAACTACTTCTACACAAAAAAGAAAAGAATCAAGTATTCTCACCAGGAGAGAATCTCAAAATGTTTACAGAATTACCATGGTATGACAGGCAATTCAGAACATATTATGCATTATATGGTCTATACAAAAGGCACTCGCACGATAAATAAAAATTATAAAATTAATAGTTTTGAACAATTGAACATATTGTGCATGGTCACCAAACTCAACAAATAGCGAACATCGTAAAATGATAGCTATGAATCAGCAACATACTTGATCATGGCTTCTCAACCTCACGAACAATGTGGGTCATGCCAGCCTTGTACCCAAGGAAGGGAGTGAGCTTGCAAGACTTTGTTGGCTCATCCATAGGGAAATACTTCACTGCACCATAAAAAGTCAATAATAAATCATGTGTTAATCTATGATAATTATTATTGAAACCATATGTCGATATACGATCAAGACTGCATATTCGATTTAAATAAAAGGCATGACATCCATTGTACAAGTCAAGCATGAACAAGGATGTCAAGAAAAACATTACTAATCAATCGATCAATATCAGGTCAAGCCTGAATCGCTCACTAGACAGTACCCAAATCTGGATTCATTGCCAGAATTTAGAATTTCGATTCTAGTAGTTGGGTCCAGTTTGGTTCTATTCAATAACCTGTGCGACCGATTACACACTAGAAAGTCTAGATCCTAGGTCCATAATACATACACAACATCCAAGGGTAAATCCACAAACCCTCACCCCACAAGCACAAGAAATGTGATGAGGACAAATTAAAACTAGATACGGGTACGTATCGGGATAAATGTGAAAACAGAGTGTACATATCACTAGATAGCACACCAGACATGCTATGGTGTATAAACAGTAAAAATCTAACCCTACATTAAGCCAAAAGAAATGAAAACAAAATATGAATGAAAACTAGTGTGTCAAATAAAACAAGTAAATGAGGATAAACACGAAACATAAATCAAAACTCCACTAGATCATAAACCATGCATACAATAGGGCTGCTAACTAAACCCCCCACTATCCCACAAGTATATGAACAATTGGTTACATGCATGGATGTTGACGTGTTAAACCTAGTTTCAGATCATATGTAAGATCCCGGATCAGCCAATAAAGATACTTGTCACAATTTAAACCTTGCATCATAGTTCCAATCATATACCACCACTTTCAAAATTATTATAACTAAACTTATCAAAACTCTTGAAAGTGAGAATAAAATATTACTGCTAGATAATATGTTCTTTCAACAAAATAGGTTATTTGTGAAATAAAATCTCAATTCAAGATGCATGTTTGAATGTGTACAGTAGATGAAGGCCAAAAGTATTTCATGAATCCTATAAACGATAACATAAATATCTTCCAACAATTTTCTTGATGAATCTCTCCATCACCACTTGGCTAAATGCCTTCTCGGTGTAAAAGCCCCTTCGACGTTACCCACATGGTGTCTCGGTTACTGAGCATATTTCTTTGGAAACTTAAGCAAAGCAAGTATAATAACTTCCAAAGATTTTTCTTAAAAATATTGAATTAATATAGTAATTTTTCTGAAGAAAGTGTTCAACGCACTTTGTGGACATTATGCATAAGATATATGAAATGAACAAGCTTGTGATGTTTGAATTATTCAATAATTAGGGGCCACATGTAAAATTAATTGTGTTGGGCTATCTAAATAATTAAGCCAAATTAAAGTGGTCTATTTAAAAATTGGCTTAAAGATATAATTGTCACAGAAATAATGTGTAGATACCGGAGATAAATCTAATTTGATGAGGGCCAAATTAGAAATATCAAAACACACACACACACACACATATATATATATATATATATATATATATATATATATATATATATATATTCATTAGGTTTATGGTCCCCATACGGTCGCCAAAGAGAACGTTTTCTCTTTTTTTCTTCTGCATCTCCATCAACAAAAAGAGAGGGACAAATGATTAAAATTCCTCTTTGTTATAAGGGTCGTAGCAAGTTGGAAGATCGAATCCCATAAAAGGATTTTCGCTTCAAGATTCATCAAACCAATCAATGGATTTAGGTACGCTTCTACATTTATTTTGTTCTTCATCTCATGAATAAACGGGCAATAATTTCTAACAAGTGGTATCAGATCCTCCCTTGTTTGATTCATGAGTTCGAAGTTTTAAGTTTAATTTTTGTTGTTATTCGGGAACCCTAGATCTTAAGATCTGATTTAATTAGGGTTCCAGATATTTGATTAAAAACCCTAGCTAGCTGCTTCTCATGCCATACTATTTATTTTCTATTTTAACCTTCTTTCTTCCTAACGCGTCCTAAGGCCACCAGAGGTCAGAAGCTCTTCTTCTTCCTTCTGTTTCTACATTAGGGTTCAGGTTTCATATCTAGATTTTACATCCAGTAGCTATAGCTTATGGATCTATGTAATTTTGACAACCTTTTATTTGATTTGATGGTTGGGACGTTATTGGAGGAGGAGTACTTATTAAGCTTTGAATTCTCAGGTGTGAAATAAAAGGAAATTTGTGGTGTGTTGCATAATTTAGGTCTAATTCATGGCATAGGTTCCCTTTAAATGCAAACTAGAATTTATAAACTAGTCACAACGTATACGGGAAATTTGGATGAAAACGAGAAAATGTTGTCAATTGGTATTGCGCTCTCCGAGCATTTGCTATTTGGAACCGCTGTTCAATCTACTGCTACTTTGATAGTTTGTTTTCATACTAGTTGAGTAGAAAAGGTTGGAAGTTATAGCTGTGAATTGAAAGAAAATTTTCTGCTTTGCTATGTAATTTTGAGTAGGTTTAGTTTTGTTTGTCTACAGTAGAAATTTTAGATTATTGTTGATTCTTACTCGATCAAAATGAATTCAGAAGCCAATATGTGTATTGCTCGTTGTTATTTATGAATGGAACGTTGCTAGCATCAGACTAAAAAATGGTGGCCAAAGGGCAAACCTTTGAAGCAGAAGGCATTTGTAGTTCGATGTTAGATCATAATGCCAAAAGGAGATTGCAATTTATGTCTATGTTGTAGGACTCAGTTTATAAGACCAGATTGCAATTTTTATTTTGAATGGAAATATTTGTGATATGTAGAATTGAGCTATTTGGATTTTTGAATGTTAGCAGTGATCCAGTAATCTATAAGAAATTTTTATTTATTGATTTTGTAGAATGGACATGTTGTTAGATCATATTGGAATAAGGACAACAATATTTTGTAAATATGATAATAACTATCATACTAACTCATTATTATTCCTGAGGCTATTGGCAATTTTTTATTGTAAATATGATAGTTACTATGATTTTTTTATTTGAGTAAAATGTTCAAATATGCATGTACATAAGGATTTGGACATGATTCAGTCATGTAAAATTCAGTGAATATTTAAATTTTTTTGGTGTTACTTTATGACTAGCAATAGTTGTCTAACATTTTAATTAGACCAATTGAAACAAGATGTCGGCAAAGTAACCTCTCTTGTGTAGATAATCTATAAGGGATGTTGGATGTTTGTGTGTGTACTTTCATACGAGTATTAGCCGGCCCAAAGGAAGGTTAATACTTGGCCGAATTGCACAAATACCTGTAATGATAAATGTGTGATAACTATAAGGTTTACATGTGAATAATAACCCAATCCAAAGATAGGCTTATTATTTTACATGAATTATTGTCAACGTTTGATCATTACACCAAGAGTACCACTTACAGTTAATATTATTGTCCAAAGACTTGATATTAAAGGTATATTAGGTATCTTAAGATGGGGTTCACCGTTATTTAAATTTGTTTGACTATTATTTTTGTTTTTAATTAGAGCATTTTTTGTTTTGTTTTGTTTTGTTGTTCTCTTAACAGTTGATATTGCTAAAATATCTGCTAATGTGAATTTAATTTTCATGTTTAATGGGACAAACTTTGCAAAAAGGGACAAAAGACATAAGCTGCTAAGGGTTCAGCAAAAAAAAAAAACAATATAAAACTAAGGGTTGTTTCTTTTATGACAAATCAGGACACATAAAGAAGAAATGTACAAATTCCACGCATGGTATATAAGGAAAAATACATTTCTATATTTGGTCTATTCTGAGAATAATTTAGCTTTAATACCAAGAAACTCATGATGGTTAGATTCTGGTACGACTACCCACATTAGTGTTCTAGACAAGGTTGCCTGAGCTACCAAAAACTAATTGATGGTAAAAGAAACATCTATGTGGGTGATAACAATTCGGTAGAAATGGAAGCAATATGACATTTTAGGTTATTATTAGGAATCGACTATTATTTGGATTTGATAGACACTTTTATTTTAACGTCTTTTAGACGAATTCAATTTCAGTTTCCTTAATGGACAAATTTGGTTAGCATTGTTCATTTGGAAACAATAAGTTTAGTCTATCTTTAAATTCAAATATTATTGGTAACGGTTCCTTAAGGTTTATGATAACCTATATTCACTTGAAACTATTACATCTTACAATGGAACCTTGCAAGTGGAGTCATGTTGTACTAAATGCAAAATTAACAATAAAAAAATTAGCCTCATTATGACATAAATGATTAGGTCACATCTCTAGAAATAGAGTTTAACGACTTGTGTCAAATGTGATTTGGATTCCATTGACTTTATAGACTTTAATGTCTATAATGAATGTGTAAAGGAAAGACAGACCAAGGTTAAATTATAAGCAACTACTTTATTGGCTATGCTGACAGATCAAGGGGTTAATAATTATATGATCCCACACAAAGGAAATTTTTTGAGACGAGAAGTGTAATATTTTTTGAAGATGTTGAGTTTGGTGGAGAAATAAAGTTAGGAACATTGTCTTTGAGGAGGAATCAATTGCGATTCCTACTATCACTTTCGATAATGTACAGGATTCTTTACCTGTCATTGATCAAGAAGTGAATTCGGAACCTCAATAAGACAATGTTGAATTACCTCTATAAGTCGAAGTTGAGCTACCTCAACAAGTGAAAGTAGGGACACCCCCGTTCAAGATAAGGTAATTGTTTCTGAGGAACAAACTCAACAACCCCAAGAACCGGTAATGTTAAGATAGTTCACCAATGAAAGGAGAAATGTTATTTCAGATAATTTTTTTATATTTTTTCGTGAACATGAGAAAGACTGTGGAATATTCGAAGATGATCCAATCAACTTCCATCAGGCCATGGAAAGTTCCAATTCTCAAAGTAGATTGATACAATAAATAAGGAGCATAAGTTTATGCAAAACAATAAAGTTTGGAAACTTGTCCCATTACCAAAAGTTACAAAGTCCATTGTTTGTAAATGAATAATTAAAACCAAGAAGGATTCGAAGGGTAACGTGGAGAGGTATAAAGTACGTCTTGTAGGTAGTAACTTTACTCAAAAGTTAGAGATTCATTTTAAAGAGGCTTTCTCTTTGGTTTCTTTGAAAGACTCTTTTAAACCAATCATAGCACTTGTTGTACATTTTGATTCTGAGTCACATCAAATGGATGTCAAAGCGGTGTTTCTCAATGGTAACATTGACGAAATAATTTATACAGTACAACCAGAAAACTGTGTCAGAAGACCCAAAGAATATGGTTTGCAAACTGACAAAATCTATATATGGACTCAAGCAGACCTCTCATCAAAGGTACTTCAAAATTTCACTAAGTGATTATCTCGTTTGGTTTTGAGATAAACACAGTTGAAGATGATGTGTATCACAAGTTCAGTGGGAGTAGATATATTTTTTTGGTTTTTGTATATTATATTAAAAATCAGGTAACACATGTCGCTAAAGGAGACAAGTTCAGTATCAATCAAGTGCCCTAAGATTAGCCTTAAAATTAAGAAAATGCAATAGACTTTCCATTCATGATCAGTTGTAGGGAGTCCAATGTATGCTCAAGTATGTACGCATCAGGATATTGCATACATAGTTGGGATGTTAGGCAGATATTTAAGCAAATATGGGATGTATCATTGGATAGCAGTCGAGCTACTTAAGTAATTAATAGAGAAGGAATTATATTCTCTTTACCGGAGATCGGATATTTTTGGAGATCATAAGGTATTTCGATTCTGATTATGCTGGATGCCAACACAGCAAGAGATCCACATCATGTTATGTTTACCTGTTGACTGGTAGAGATATATTTTGGATGAGTGTCAAACAGGCACTCATAATTTCTTCCACCATGACAACAAGGTTTATAGCATGCTGTGAGGCATCTATTCAGGGAATAGAGTTGCGAAATTTTGTCACAAGACTGCACCTACAGGAGTGTGTTGAAAGGTCACTCAAATTATGGTGTGACAATAAATAAGAGTACTGTATTCCAATAACATTAGAACTTATATAAGTCAAAGGATATTGACACAAAATTTCTAGTTGTGAAGGAAAGAATTCAAAATGGTTAAAGTATCTATATAGCACATTAAAGTGTCTATATAGCACATTAGGACAAACTCCATATCAGCGGATCCACTCACAAAAGTATTATCATCCAAGGTCTTCCATGAGCATACTGCTCATATGGGTGTTATCGTAATTAAGAATATGCAATATAGTGGGAGTTTGTATTTTATGTATTTTTGGTGCTATTTGGTTTTGGACACATTTATGTATTAAAGTATTTTGGATATTTATCTGATCAGATATATGAAAAATTTAGTTCATCTGTTTAAAATTTAGTTCATCTGTTTTCATTATGTTAAAGTATTCATCTCATTAAAGTTCAGGAGGACCAGTTGAAAATAGACATGTGTTGATCACATTACGTGTAATTTTCATGCTACGCATCCATGATTGATCAATGTCATTTAGCTATATTGGTATATGTTACCATTGATGATTTACTAAATGTGACGAATGCCGCTTTGATCCTATATTGATATGGTTAATGGACGAGTTTGTTCGGATATACCCTAAGGATTAAGATAGCAGTTACATATGTGGCCCAATGGGAGATTGTTGGAATTATTCAATAATTAGGAGCCACACATGTAAAATTAATTGTCTTGGGTTATCTAAATAATTAAGCCAAATTAAAGTGGTCTATTTGAAAAATTGGTTTAAGGGTATAACTGTCATGAAAATAATGTGTAAATATCGAAGATAAATCTAATTCGATGAGAGGTCAAATTAGAAATACCAAAACATATATATATATATATAAAATATATATATATATATATATATATATATATATATATATATTTTATATTTATATATATATATATATATATATATATATATATATATATATATATATATAAATATAAAATATATATATATATATATATATATATATATATATATATATATATATATATATATATATATATATATATATATATATATATATATATATATATATATATATATATATATATATGCAAATGACATCTAGCCTAGTGGTTAAGAGAGACGCATGCGGCCCGAGTGGTCAGAAGATCGATTCCTGGTGGGAGCGTTCGCCACAATTACCTTCTTTCAAATATATATATATATATATATATATATATATATATATATATATATATATATATATATATATATATATATGTATATAAAAATAAAAAAATAAAATATATATATATATATATATATATATATATATATATATATATATATATATATATATAAATAGAGAGAGAGAGAGAATAAGGGAGGTGAGGTTCCACCCTATGGGTGTTGGCTATGTGTCACCCCCCTATTTTATCATCATGCACCGAAAAGTGTGCAAGTGCATGATGATAGCATGGGATGACATATAGCCACCTCACCTCCCTTCTTATATATATATATATATATATATATATAAAATGGCTTGGCAGCAGCCGATCCCCCCCTTCCCTGGTTCCTCATCATGCCCTCTCCTCGCCGGCCTCTCCTAAGCCGGCGGGCGCCTGCTCCCACCCTCCCTCCCCCTTCCCGCATGAACCCCCTCCCCCCCCTGATCGGCCGGCCGGCCCCCGGCCAGCAGTCCCTCCGGACCTTCTCGTTGTCCTTGGATCTGAGTCCCCACCTCCGTCCGCTCTCGCCCCTCCACCCCCGGCCCGGGCTTCCCCTTCCCCCTCCCCTCACCGCCCCCGGAGCCAGCCACAGCTCCTCCCCCCATCACCCCCCCAACCGCCTCCGCCTCCCTACCGGTCTCCTCCTATTTTCTCTCCCAGACCACTAGCGGGCGGCTCCGGCCCCCCAGAGGGCCCCTCCCTCTCCGCCACCGCCCCATCCCCTCCGTCCCTCCTCCTCTCGCCCTCGGGCCTGATTTTGGCGGGCCATTCGATTTCGAATTTTCAATCTCCCGCCCATCCTTCTCGCGGTACGATTGAGCCGCTTGGAGTTGATCATCTTTGCGGCCATCCGTTAGGAGGTGCATACTACTTCTAGGCCCTAGGCGCATATGAGCCTCCGGGCTTGGGCGCATATGGCCCCGTGGTCTCGGGCGCATACTACTCCCCCAGCGCCGCGGGCGCATATGGCCCCCCACCCCCGCCTTTGGATTCCCCCGTCCGGTGGGCGCAGGTGGACCACCCTCATCCTTGTTCCCTGGCGCATTTGGAATCCCCCTCCCGATGGGCGCATACGGACCTGACGCTTGTGGCCCGTCCTCCTCGGTCGCTTCGGGCGTATTTGCTCCATCCAGTATCGTCGGTGCGTCCCTCCCTTCAGGCGCATACGTCACCCCAGCGCAGCCTCCCTTCCCGGTAGTGGGCGCATATTCCCCTCCAGCATCCTCGAGCTTTTGTGGTGTCTCCCAGGCGGCCGACCCCCTCCCTGCGGTTGCTTGTAGCAGTCCCCCCCCCCGGGCGTTCCTATTGCTCGGATAGCAGCTTTCGGGCAGGGTAGCGGTACCAGTCGCGAGAGTGCTTCCGCGTTAATCGCTCCCCCGAACCCCAGTGTTGGTGCCCCCGGCCAGTCCGTCCCCTTGCTGGCCCCTCCCTCCCACCTCTTACCCTTCCTTAGGGTGCTCCGTCCCTGACGATCTTCTCGCTCTGAAACCATGCTGGGACCAAGCCCATCAATCGCCACCCCTACCCCCCCTTTCCCCTCTCCTACAGCCGCTCGGGCCCTCTCCCGTCATGCCCTTGATCCGCTCCCCTCCTCGGCTGGCCTCCCTGCCCCTTCGTACGCCGATAAGATACGCCCGGACAGGGTTGCCAAGCTGGGACTTCGAGTCCAGGATGTTTCCCTTCAGGACGTGGTCTCCCCGGGAGAATCTCCCGAGCCGTCAGTTGCGTTATCCGAACTTGAAGTGTCCTCACTGGCGACCTCATTTCCTCACACCTTCGTTCTTAAGTTCTCCTCTGGCTGCCCCAAACTTTTGCGGGTTCAGGAGGTGATTGCCAGTTGGAAGCTTGCTGAAGCCTACAGGGTAGCCCCCATCGACCCAAAGCACATCCTGCTCCATCTCTCCTCGGAGCTGGATCAAAAGATGATCTGGTCCAAAGGTACCTGTAGGGTGGACTCCCACCTAATAAAGATCATCAAATGGTCAGCGAGCTTCAACACCAAGGAAGACTCAGCGACGGTTGCCGTCTGGGTCACCCTTCCCAACCTACCCCTCATTTGCTTCATTCCAGCAGCCCTAAGGCGTATCGCCAACTCCTTCGGAACTTGTATCGCCACAGCAAAGGAAACCAGCAATCTGACCAAAGTGTACTATGCAAAGATCTACGTGGAACTAGATCTCTCCTCTGAGCCCCCCCAATCACATTCATATTGAACTCGGCAATCGGACTCACATACAACAAATAGTCTACGATAATCATATTATCTTCTGCTCCCATTATCATCTGCGTGGACACCAACCAAAACATTATTACCACCTTCACCCTGAGCTTAAGCGAAAATATGAGAAATGGGCAGTCCCTACCAAAGAAGATCGGCATCAGATCCTTCGCGGATCCCCCATCCTTCCTCGACCGAATCAGCATACTAGGTTCCCATCCGACGAAAGAGAACCTATCCCCTCGGCCAAGGCAGTCATCCCCTACCACCCACCAGCTCTAACCCTAACCAACCATTTCGACGCCCTTGACGAAGGATCCGTAGAACTCACTATCGAGATCCCCTCCCTCGGAGCCTCTTCAGAAACCCCCAACCCGAATCAGGAGTTGGCCGCCAACTCTACTTCGGTTGCAGATGAGATTGGTCTCCCAGATCGGAACATTCCTTCAATCTGTCCAGAAGGGGTTAACCCGAACCTCGCAGACAACGTCATAGAAGCCCTCGTCATCCTCGGGCCAGAATAAGCCCACTGTGGCATCCAAGTCCTCGCTGCAGGATTTCCCCTCCTCACAGTTGGAGATCAGATCGCCTTCGAGACCGACTCGGTCCTTTCACCCTCCAAAGAACTGGTGACGGATTCGGCAGGCGACCCGCTCGAGTCCACCATGGCCACCGAGGACACTATCACCAACCGCAACGAAAATACATTATCCAGACCATCTACACCAACAGAGGGAGAGGCATCCACCACCAGAAAATCAGGTCATAAGGGGGTCGAAAAACCCATGGCGATTCAGACTAGATCCGCTTCCAAGAGGGCCCACCAACTCCCCCCCCTCCACCTTTATTAATGCTGAACATCCTCTCCTGGAATGTCCACGGTCTCGCGAATAAACCTACCAAGAGGAGAATCACCAGCCTCAAGAACACCCACAAGATCGACATTTTGATCATTCTCGAACCCAAAATCCACCACAAAAAAATCGAGTCCACTCAGCTGCATCTTGGCTTTCCCACGGCTGTTATCGATAGATACGACATCTGGATCCTCTGCTCGAAGGACGTCCAAATTGGAGTCATCTAGGACTCCTGGCAGGCCCTATCATGCTGGATAGAACATCCGAAGATCCACAAACGCGCCATTTTGTCCGCGGTTCACGGCAGCTATGACATCGCGGAGCGCAAACACCTTTGGAACACTCTCCTGGACATCCATCTCCAACACGACAATCTCCCTTGGCTGTGCATTGGGGATTTTAACGCTATCACCTGCAGTGATGAGAAGACCGGCGGCCGACCACCTCCTCTTTCGGCCATGCAAGATTTCAACAACTTCATTCTAAACTCCCACCTCTCCCCCCTTCCGTTCACAGGCAACGCATTTACCTGGTGCAACATGCAGGAAGGCGATCGCCGCCAATACTCCCGCCTCGACAGACCTCTAGCGAACGCTCAGTGGCTGAATATGGGGACCACATCGCAGCTATCCCACCTCAGCGCCACCGAATCAGACCATGCCCCTCTGCTTGTTAACATTTCCAATTCTTCGCGCACGTACAGGAAGAGCTTTCGCTTCCTGAATTTTGGAGCGAACACCCCCAATTCTTAGACATCGTCAATGACGCCTGGAACGAAACGGACTCCCCCGATCCCCTCTCGCGGGTAGCCTACAAACTCAAAGCCACGCGGAAAGCCCTTACGGTCTGGAGCAAGCAGGCCTGTGGGGACATTTTCCAAGCCATTCGTGAGGCTAAGGATGACGTCGCCCGTGCCGAAATCAGGTTCACTACCGACAGATCTCCAACAGCTAGAACAGCCTTTAATCTAACCAGATCGATCCTCAAATTCTGGCTGAAAGTGGGGACCGATTTCTGGAAGCAGAAAACAAAACTTCAATGGGACAGCGAGGGTGACAAAAACTCGGGCTTCTTTCACGCCTGTGTCAACGGTCGCAGACAGAAACTCGCGCTTCATCGAATTACCGATGACTCCGGGAACATCATCGATGACCAAAAGGGTATCCAAAATGCAACAGCCAAGTTCTACGCCAACCTGTTCACCAATGAGACTGTCACCAAGGACAATGCCTTCCTGGAGGCGATACCATACCTCATCAGCGACAGTGACAACTCCATCCTGGAGCTCCCTCCGTCCGAACAGGAGGTGAAAGACGTCGTACGGGCCCTGGACGAGCATAGTGCACCAGGCCCAGAGGGGTTTTCAGGTATTTTTTCTGTATATGATGGGACATCATCAAGACCAACATCACTGACGCGGTATCTGCCTTCCTTCAAGGAGCCATATACCCCAGAGCCATCTCGAGCACCAACCTAATCCTCATCCCGAAGAAAGAGAACCCAGAAAATTTTCGTGATTTTCGGTCGATTAGTCTTTGCAACTTCACCAACAAGATCATATCCAAGATAGTTGCATCCCGCATGGCAGGTCTTCTCCCTAAGATCATCTCTGAGGAGCAAAGCAGTTTTATTCGTGGGAGGAACATCCAGGACAACATCATGCTGGCCCAAGAGTTAATCACGTGCATGAAGTTCCCAGCAAGAGGGGGGCAAAATTGCCATAAAATTAGACATGGAGAAAGTGTCACGCCCCGATTCGCAGAGTCATTTATTCACATACTTTATCTCTTGGAATCGATCGTCCTCGCTTGGGCGTGATACCGTACAAGTCTGGTATTGCACTTGTACAAGGCAAAGATGGTACATAAATGATTTACTTCAAATAGGAACACATCGCAGCGGCAGAAGCAGATAAATTGAAGTATATGAGGACAATATTTCTCATTGAGTAGAAGTACATTACTTCTTTATAGCAGCGGAGATAAAAGGAGAACTTGAAGCCACACAAAGACATATAGAACTTTATTCTCTTTATTGATAATTGAAGAAAAGTACAAGACTTGTATTGAAGTACAATGCTTACAACCAATCTCACTTTACATTGGAAGCCAACTGAGCAATGCTATAAAGTTTATATTTGATACTTGGATACATTGGATTACAACTCGATATACTGACTTGGCTTACAATCTCACTGGTACAACTAATTACAATGTTCCATACATTATGCCCTTTATAAACAGAAGACATCATCTTGTACAAGGAGAGCTTCTGTAAGCCCAACAAATCTTCGATGTCGCAGGACCAATCAAGCCAATCTTCGTGTGTAGAACATTCCAAGCACGAGCACCTGCCCACAAAATGTGGGTCAGCACATCATCTATGTACTGGCGAGCAGAATCCAACCCACTCGCCTAAACCAACACTAACTGGTCAATTTAAGCAAGCATTTAATAGAATGATCTTTCTACTTGGGGCCTAGCATCAGTTTACAGTTCATGGGCAATAATCATGGTGAAGCATGTAAACATATTCTTAGCAATATTCATGTGGACATATCATTATAGCATTCTTGGTGTTATCATGCAAAGGCATCATTGAGGCATCGTTAACACTAACATCTTAAACATGTTATGACAATTCTCACTTCAAGCATCACTTAGCATGGATGTTATGTTTGAGCACTATTTATAGTAAGGCATCTTTCTAGCATACTGAATGGAACATGTTAAGCAGGCAAGTTAACCAACTTATACAATATCACAATTATATGATTTTTTACCGATAGCCGACTTCTCGTACCTACATCAAATACAGGTTATCCGATATACTTACTCTGCCTGCACAAAACATTAATTAGCATGCATCCCGACTACATGGTCACTGGTGTTGTTAAACCATATGGACTCTTTTCATTTCATTTCATTTCAAGATAATGCGGTCAGCATAGTAGGTGGCGAGCCTCTATGTCACCCCGCCTTATCCGTGCTCCCATAGCACTCATCATTATTTCCTCCTAGGTCGAATCGGTCCCCAGGGCCCTAGGAACCGTTCGAGGAAATTATTACTCAAACCTTGTATACAAGTTGTCCATGACCATGCGAATGCGTGTCCGACTCAATTGTGAACAAAATCGCATGGTAAAATATATTAAGGAAAGTAAAGGCAACAGTGCATCATTAGTCATATTCAATGACTTATTCATTTCATTATTACCATCATTTCATTTGGTGATCTCAACGATCCCAGCTTTATCATTTCTCATTCATTGCTTCATTGTAACATTTCTCATTACGTTCCTTCTAAGGAGGAACAACAACATTCATTCATTTCATAGGGACATTTATTCATTCATTCATTTCTTATAAGGGACAGGCAGCATTTCATATTCTTACAACAGATATACAGAGAGTATATGATTCTAGTGTTTCATTCAGTTCATTGGTTCGATAGCATAGCCAGTTCATTTCTTATCCTATCATTCATAAGGCATCTCATTATTCAAGTGTTTTGCCGTTTCAGCAGCATTAAACATAAGGAACAATGTTATCAATTCATTCTCAGGCATCGAATCACATTAGCAGTTCAATGTGTTGTACATTTTGATAATTCTCAACATAGGCGTCTCTATTATTCAGCAACTAAAACATGGGACATTTAGGGACAATTCATAGCATTTCAATACTTCACTTATTAAGCATGAAGGAGTAAGGAGGAGAAAGGACAGTTCCACTCACTTGCAATAAAGGGTCTTCCTGATCCAATCACACATAATTCTACTAAGCGTAGCTCCACCAGCGAGCCACGTTCTAATATCCATTCCGTCTAGCCAGCTAAGAGAGACTGCATCAGTCTCAATTCTCCTGATTCCCAACATAAGTCACGGTCCAACATCGTGATAGCATCCAACAAGCCAACCAAATGCCTCGTGCGGAGCGGGACATTACATAATATACCACTCAGAAAAAGTTTCGTCCTCGAAACTTAAGGAGACAACTCTTCTACTAGATTCATTTAGTCACAACGAGTTATTCATTCAGCTTCAATTCAATATTCATTTCAGCACACTTGGTCATCTCAAAATAGCTATCCAACTGTACCATTTTAATCCATCAATAATTCGATCTGTCTTTCTCTTTTTCAATTACTTGCAACTTTTCATTGTTTCACCAATATTTTCTTTGTATTTCTATCTTGGTCGCAGCATATCACTTCGTTTGGATTCATACACATATTTTAGGCGTCCCCAAAATATATGCATTTCAGCCAAAGTCCGCGCTAGTGCGATTATTTCTTCCCATAATGTTATCTCAGTCGCAACATATCACTTCGGCTGGATCCATACACATATTTTAGGCATCCCCAAAATATATGTACTTCAGCCAACTTCCATGATAGCGCGATTTGATCAGCCATGATACAATTCTCCTTTCTAAATCCGACTTAGCATCCTTTCAATTGACTTATCAATTTATTCACTTTGCCACAATCAGTATCTTCCAGGCCATAATACTTAACTTCAGGGACAACTTGGTTAAGCTCTCTACCCAAGCATAACATTTCTAACATTCGATCAAGGGTCTAACTTAGAGCCAATCATATCAAGATTTCACAACATGCAATCATATTCCTTTCCAATCCAACAATATTTCTCACCGAGGCAATTCATCTTTCTATAAGACACAATCCGACGTCACCCACTATCGATTACCCAAGCCAAGGTACAATTCTATGCAACAGTCAGGGTTAACCCAGCAACCCGACTATAGGTATACTCAAGTCTTACCTTACGATTGTAATTCCCACTTATGGTCGACATATAATCCTCAAGGGTCAAACATCTCTTAAGGCACAAGTTGAAGCATACATTCCCTTAGGTCAATACTTATTATCACCGTCTCTCATTCAATACCACAAGGTCATCCTATGGGTCTCCAACGGTCACTTATTATTCTGTCAATCTCTAAGGTTAGCTACACTGACAGCTAAACTTAATCTTTCAGGTGACTTCCCTAGAGTGGACGACTACTAGGGTTATACTAGTTTCTTATTCTTAAGGCCAACAAGCAACCAACAGTTCTAAGGAACTCTACCCAAACCTATGGGTATCGACTCAGTCTGAATAACTATTCGCCATTGTCGGTTATGCCAACAATTGGTCATACAGGCCACGATTTCTAGGGTCAAGTCTATCTATCTAGTGTCTTCCTCAAGGAAATAATTCCCACAGAGGCTCACTCTAGACTTACCCAACGATCGACTAAGATCGATCTATCAACATTACGGTCAATTCCCAATCCGACATACGATTCTCATCGTTCTAATAATCCATCAAGTAAAATTCCCAACAATTCAATTTCTATTCCAAATTCCTTTGTACCCATACGAACCCATAAGCCAAGGCTAACTACTCAAGGGTCATTGATTCTGATAGTCTTAACATAACTATGGAATCATACTATTCGGTCTGTATGACGAAGTCACACCACTAAGTCATAAGCCAACAATCTATATCCCAACCAACAATCACCTATACCGACATTATCCAACATGTTTGTAATTTCTCAATCCCATTCGTTTCTCAATCATCAAACTATCTTATGGGCATTCTTAAATCTCACGCAGCAAGGGTCAAGTAGTTCATTCCATTCAATCCGGTAATTCATGTATCAACTAACCATCCTCTAGGCAACACAAATAGTCAAGGTGGCTACTTGTTACTTTTCAAATCCCATTAAATTCCTCAGCATACATGCACATAGGCAACGACTATCCTTTGGTTATCAAGATGGATTAACATCTATTACACCTTAGGGTCAAAGCACAGATCTCTAATATTCCTTTGATTCACCGACGATATTTCTAAAACTTTCAGCTACGCAACCAACTTTGTATTAGCTACAATTGATTTACATCCAACCAATCGAAGTCAACATCTAGATGTTCTAAGCCACAATATTCTCTAGCCAAATCTATTTACCCATAGCATACTAACTGTCTAACTAGTCTGAGTCATCACTCGACTAAACAATTTCTAACCAAGCCACCGATTACAATTTTCGACAATCTTGCTACTCAATATAACATCACCGTCAAGGGACACTCGAGTCGTCTAGCCACAATACATGACTCCCAGCTAAGTCTCAGTACTACCCAGTATCCACAGATAGTCTCCTTGCTATCCTATGGAAGGGGTCAACATACATCTCGTTCTGAGGTGGTAGAGGCAATATACCACTCAGAAACGAAGCCATCCTTAAACAATACCAACTCAATCTATTCCGGACATTCGTGATCTATAATGATCACAATACTTAACCAACATCTCGGGGTCTCAATATCCCAAGCCAACATTCTTAGGGTCTCAAAAGTACTATCCATCACCCCTGAGTCGACTCACCAGTTATGTCAAACTCATCTATCAATTATTTTATTCCCAATTCTTTTCCAACATCACATGCAATTCTCAACTTGTTGCAGCATACATAGCCACTTTTCTTTATTCCTACATTCTAAACAGCATTCACAATATAGCATACTATGGCATCGAGTCATTGTTGGGTTATTTGTGTCCAAACCAACAACAATCATTCATTCAGGGGCATCACAATGTATATAGACTTATTGTATAGAACATCCAGTGAGCAGCCAAGAGGGTCAACGAACTTTCAAACACGAACCACATAAGGATGATTACAGAACAACAACAACATAATCGCGGAAGCAATCTTTGATTTAATCTCGGAAGCAACGTTGAGTGATCGCGGAAGCAACTTTGGTTAATCGTCGATACAACTTTGATTTGAAATGAATCAAGAAGAGACCAAGGACGTAAAGCCGTGCTCTGATACCAATTTGTCATGCCCCGATTCGCAGAGTCATTTATTCACATACTTTATCTCTTGGACTCGATCGTCCTCGCTTGGGCGTGATGCCGTACAAGTCTGGTATTGCACTTGTACAAGGCAAAGATGGTACATAAATGATTTACTTCAAATAGGAACACATCGCAGCGGCAGAAGCAGATAAATTGAAGTATATGAGGACAATGTTTCTCATTGAGTAGAAGTACATTACTTCTTTATAGCAGCGAAGATAAAAGGAGAACTTGAAGCCACACATAGACATATAGAACTTTATTCTCTTTATTGATAATTGAAGAAAAGTACAAGACTTGTATTGAAGTATTGAAGTACAAGGCTTACAACCAATCTCACTTTATATTGGAAGCCAACTGAGCAATGCTATAAAGTTTACATTTGATACTTGGATACATTGGATTACAACTCGATATACTGACTTGGCTTACAATCTCACTGGTACAATTGATTACAATGTTCCATACATTATGCCCTTTATAAACAGAAGACATCATCTTGTACAAGGAGAGCTTCTGTATGCCCAACAAATCTTCGATGCCGCGGGACCAATCAAGCCAATCTTCGTGTGTAGAACATTCCAAGCACGAGCACCTGCCCACAAAACGTGGGTCAGCACATCATCTATGTACTGGCGAGCAGAATCCAACCTACTCGCCTAAACCAACACTACTGGTCAATTTAAGCAAGCATTTAATAGAATGATCTTTCTACTTGGGGCCTATCATCAGTTTACAGTTCATGGGCAATAATCATGGTGAAGCATGTAAACATATTCTTAGCAATATTCATGTGGACATATCATTATAGCATTCTTGGTGTTATCATGCAAAGGCGTCATTGAGGCATCGTTAACACTAATATCTTAAACATGTTATGATAATTCTCACTTCAAGCATCACTTAGCATGGATGTTATGTTTGAGCACTATTTATAGTAAGGCATCTTTCTAGCATACTGAATGGAACAGGTTAAGCAGGCAAGTTAAACCAACTTATACAATATCACAATTATATGATTTCTTACCGATAGCCGACTTCTCGTACCTGCATCAAATACAGGTTATCCGATATACTTACTCTGTCTGCACAAAACATTTATTAGCATGTATCCCGACTACATGGTCACTGGTGTTGTTAAACCATATGGACTCTTTTCTTTTTATTTCATTTCAAGATAATGTGGTCAGTATAGTAGGTGGCGAGCCTCTATGCTACCCCGTCTTATCCGTGCTTCCATAGCACTCATCATTATTTCCTCCTAGGCCGAATCGGTCCCCAGGGCCCTAGGAACCGTTCGAGAAAATTATTACTCAAACCTTGTATACAAGTTGTGCATGACCATGCGAATGCGTGTCCGACTCAATTGTGAACAAAATCGCATGGTAAAATATATTAAGGAAAGTAAAGGCAACAGTGCATCATTAGTCATATTCAATGACTTATTCATTTCATTATTACCATTATTTCATTTGGTGATCTCAACGATCCCAGCTTTATCATTTCTCCTTCATTGCTTTATTGCAACATTTCTCATTACGTTCCTTCTAATGAGGAACAACAGCATTCATTCATTTCATAGGGACATTTATTCATTCATTCATTTCTTATAAGGGATAGGCAGCATTTCATATTCTTACAACAGATATACAGAGAGTACATGATTCTAGTGTTTCATTCAGTTCATTGGTTCGATAGCATAGCCAGTTCATTTCTTATCCTATCATTCATAAGGCATCTCATTATTCAAGTGTTTTGCCGTTTCAGCAGCATTAAATATAAGGAACAATGTTATCAATTCATTCTCAGGCATCGAATCACATTAGCAGTTCAATGTGTTGTACATTTTGATAATTCTCAACATAGGCGTCTCTATTATTCAGCAACTAAAACATGGGACATTTAGGGACAATTCATAGCATTTTAATACTTCACTTATTAAGCATGAAGGAGTAAGGAGGAGGAAGGACAGTTCCACTCACTTGCAATAAAGGGTTTTCCTGATCCGATCACACATAATTCCACTAAGCGTAGCTCCACCAGCGAGCCACGTTCTAATATCCATTCTGTCTAGCCAGCTAAGAGAGATTGCATCAGTCTCAATTCTCCTGATTCCTAACATAAGTCACGGTCCAACATCGTGATAGCATCCAACAAGCCAACCAAATGCCTCGTCAACCACATTAGGAAAAAGCTCCATGGTTGGCATAATGCTACTCTTTTCTCAGGCGGCAAAATGATCCTCATCAAACATGTCCTCACATCTATTCCTATATACAACCTCGATGCTTGCTCTCCCCCCAAGAAAGTGCTGTCTTCGATCGAAAGCATCTTTAGCAACTTCTTTTGGGGACACAACGATGGCCACGACAAACACCATTGGGCCAGTTGGGTTACCATGGCGCAGCCCACTGACGAAGGGGGCCTGGGGTTCACTAAGCTGCCTAACATCGTCCACGCATTCTCGATGAAATTGTGGTAGAAGTTACGCACTTCTCAGAACCTATGGACCAGGTTCGTGAAGGCTAGATACTTCAAGCACACCCACCCGTCGTCGTCCATCTCTAACAGCAGATCCTCCGCGGCGTAGAGGCGCATGCTTACCGGGCGATCTCTCGCCGAACCCGAAATGCGCCTTTATGTGGGCAACTGGGACTCGTCAGCATTCCGGGAACGATGGCTCGGAGATACCCTGCTTCCTATCATCTCGGAGAGCCACGAGCATTACAAGATAAAGGACATGTGGGACCACACCGGCAACACCTGGAGATGGGACGCGGTCCTTGAGTGGGCTGGTCAGGAGGCAGTTGACCGCATCTGTCAAAGTGGAGTGACACTCGGAACCGACGCGGACGAGATTCGGTGGGAGGCCGACAGCTCGGGTACCTTCTCGGTCAAATCGGCCAGGAGAGTTGTCCATGGCACCGCAGCGTACACCCTCAGCTCCGCTATCATCGCTCCCTTCTGGCAGGCATGTATCCCCAAGAAGTGGTCCTTCATCATTTGGAGAGCCCTACGTAAGATCCTTCCCACCGACGACACTCTCAACACTATCGGCTTCTGTCTTGCATCCGCATGTACCTGCTGCAAGGATCGTCATTCGGAATCGTTTGATCACATCTTCTGTAGGGGCGACCTTCCGGTTAGAGTTTGGAATGTCATTTCCCAGATTTGCAGGATGAACCTGGGGAATAGGTGCATCAACGATCATGCTGCGGCTTGGGGTGCTACGTCTTACGGTCACCAGATCGTTGCAGCTACCACCATTTGGGTTCTTTGGAAGAACCGCAACAAGGCTAGATATGAGGGCCATCAGTTCACCGCGGAACAGCTAATTGCGGAGACTATCAGACAATGCAGCAAGCGGAGATCTCACTGTAACCATGGCCAGTCGGCCTTTTGGACCACCCTTCTTTCTTGGGTATAGGCTCCGGTCCCTGCCCTCCCCTTTTTTTTGTGAGTGTACGTGTATAGGCTTCTTCATTTTGCGCCTTTTGGGTATACATGTATAGCTCCGACTTTCTTTTCATGGAATAAAATTGGTATGTTTTGCCAATATATATATATATATATATATATATATATATATATAAAATATATATATATATATATATATATATATATATATATATATATATATATATATTAGGGCTATGGTTCCCAACTTATACGGCCGCTAAAGAGAATGTTTTCTTTTTTTCTCTTCTGCTTCCCCATCAACAGAAAGGGAGGGACAAAGGATTCAGATTCCTCTTTGTCATTAAGGATCGTATCAAGTTGAAATATCGAACCCCATAAAAGGACGACCGCTTCAAGATACATCAAACTAATCAATGGATTTAGGTACGCTTCCATATTTATTTTGTTCTTCATCTTATGAATCAACGGGCAATAATTTCCAACATGTGAAACTAACATCATGGCAACAAAATAAAGAGTTAGTTAAAAGTGTATGAATTACATTCCGTGAGGAAACTAGCATCATGTCGACAAGATTAGATGGAACTGACATAAATACTGCATAAAATATATGTTTGTAGTAAGGTTTACTTGGTTGCCCCCTAAAAAATAGTTTTTTGGGGACAAAATTGAAATATGAACAAACAAACTTAGGATGCTTCTTCCAACAAAAAGTAATTAAAGAGAAAAAAAACATATTGAAGAATTAAGTTAAAGATTCTAACGTATTATGTAATGCAGACTTACTAGGAAGCAAGTTCCCTCCATCAATGCCATAGGAGTGAGATTCATCTGGTTAGTAACATCTCCCACATCCCATATGCTAGCAACATTAGTACATGAGTACTCATATACCTGAATACTGAAGAAATAACAAGTCGGCCTCAAAGATACATCCTCCTAGAATTCAGTTCATTACAGGCTATTTATGTCAGAACGGAATGACAAGTCCATAAGACTACTAAAGATTATATATCCATCTCATAGTCACCATCAAGTGTTAGCAGTCAGCGAGAATAATAGAAACAACAAAACTTCAGCTGTTGAAATTGGTAACATGAATCCTTTGTTTAATAGAGAATTATATTTAACTATAGAATTATTGTAGAGAATGTATAGGAAAGCAAATTACCTTTATAGCTTCTGCCTTATCAACCTCAACAGGAAGACTTGGCAAGATGTTAAAAAACAGAATGGGAGCTACCATAAATGCCGACCTATGGGTGCATATTGAAACATTTGTCTTTTGATACGAAGCATCCATAAGGCATCTATAACAAAGTTAAAATGATTTTTTGCTTGTATTCGAACCTTGTTGCTTGTATTCTATCTATATGTTGTACTCATTTTAAGAAAGGATTCTCAATTCTTCAAAAGAAGTATCCTTTATGAATAATTCCAAATTGGCATGCAAGTACACATGTTATAAGAGTCAATTAGTCTGATTTGTTCTGGAATACAACGATA
The DNA here is from genome assembly GCA_029216955.1 of Iris pallida. NCBI lineage: Eukaryota > Viridiplantae > Streptophyta > Magnoliopsida > Asparagales > Iridaceae > Iris > Iris pallida. The sequence continues at coordinate 19,191,331 of JANAVB010021798.1, forward strand.
GAAGAAAGAAGTATTATAATGCAAGACTTCATTAAGAGAGCAAATATGTAAACTTTGTAATTACTAATCGTTGTTAAGATTTAGTAGGAATTATATTATACAGCTTACTGAATAGAAACATCAAAATACTACTTGGACTAGCTAAATAATTACTGTAGACACTTAAAATGATATAGAGAGTTGTCAAATAGGTAAAATAAGGAAAACAATTATAGCATATGCCACAATGGTTACCGACAGTTTTCATAAGTGCAAAGCCGAAAGGAATAATCGCCTGTGCTATCAGTCAAGAGATTAAGAAAGGGAGATCCCCACCTGAGGCCCTTGAGTGAATGGTTATAGAGGACTCAAATGGCATAGGGGCAACAAGCCTATGGTGTTGGGAGCATATGTGCCGATACAAATAATTTACTCCGATACAAATAATTTATGTATCAGTGCACGAAGTAATGCCATGTGTCTATTACTATCATCATAATAATGATCTTAGGCATTGAATAAGGATTTAAAATGGTACCAGTTGAGCCTTCATCTACAGTTACCTATAATAGCAAGGGAAGAAATAGAAAAATAAAATAATAAATAAGATGACACATGGAACTACAAGGAAAATAATAGAAATAATAAACAAGTTACAATGTTGAGATTAAACTAGTTGACCTATGTGTAATAGTAATATCAGATTTCATTCTTTCATTTCCATAAAATGAATAAACAACTTGAGTTTAAATAGTTATAGTTCTATCTCCTTCATACAATTGTAACTTGTTACATTTGTATTTCCTTCATACAATTGTAACTTGTTACAATATTTTTTCCTTCAAGTTTATTCTTTCATATGCATGATACACAGTTATTATTTATAGGACTCTAGCATGAATGCAAACACTAATGAAGTTTTCTAAAAAAATGTCAATACACATTCCTAACCCATGACTATTTAACTTCTGTCACATGACTTTTAAACTAAGTAACTCATGACCATTTGACTTTCTAACATGCGAGTTTTAAAAACTAGTAACTCATAAGAGTAATGACAAGTAATACAAATAGACCATTGTGATCAGATTTAATTAATCTAACATTAATTTGTCATTCTGATGCAATTATTAACCATTAAGATGCTAAAATTTTGTCAACAATAACCATTAAAAACTAGTAACGCATCATCAATGTCGCAGTTAATGTCAAGCTCTTTGTCTCGATAGCAGGCTACAACATAATGTCGTAGACATCGATTCATCCTATACCAAGCCATTTACCACCTCCTCCATGATGCTAGGCCCTGGCCAGACCACAGTCGTCCTCGTGACCACCAATCAGCCACCGGGCCGATACTATATTGCTTCTTGGGCCTATGCTAGTCATGTAGGTTTCATCTACGACAAGGCAACAATAAAAATAATCATCATATAGAAGCCTGCCCAGGGCCAAGCTGGTACTATATTATATATAAAAAAATGAACTGAATAAAATTGTAAAATGTTTCTTTGTATCATGCATACAATGTTGAGATTAAATAACTATGTTTCAGGCATATAAAAGAATGTACTAAATAAACAAACTTGAGTCAGCAATTGACATCCACTACTAATCTAGGAAGCTTACACACTCTGACTGCAACTTTGTATCATATACATATAAGACAGTTTGTATAGGCACCATATCAGGTCCATGGACAACAACTGAAAAATGAATGCTAACAGTAAGAAACTTTACAATAAAATCAAGCAAAATGGACAGACATCGAGTAAAATTAACAGTTATAAATTCATTCCTTCGACTCAAAATTGAACGTATTCACCATCTCCGACGAAGTGAATGCCTTGGTCCTAGACGCCACCGCTGATGGCTGATTCAATAAAACGAACAACACCGACATAAAAAAGAAAAAAAGCCCTAAATTACATAATTTGTTACAAATGCAAGAAGCAGAAAGTCGACCTGATAGAAATTTCCCTAAATCAAAAATTCGTTCCTAGAAAGAAAGGACTCGAAGAAAAAATCATAACCTCACTATTGGCGATGACTTGGTGGCACTCTCGGAGGGTGGCAGGGTTGAGGAAGACCTCCTTGCAGATCATGACTCGAAGAAGCATAGCGAAGCTTCCTATCGGAGGGGAGCTCAAACTCTAGGAACTCGTGATCGTTATCGCTGTCAGAGCATGGCCGAAATTAAGGTTAGGGTTTTCTCCTTCTTATGCTTCTTCTTTAATACTTTGGGTTAAGTTTTGGACCAAGAAGAGAGAGAGAGAGAGATTGAGAATAGAGAGTGGTAGAGGCCGCAGTAATGGCGCTTGTAAGGTGGTGGTAGTGGAGGCCTGGCTTGGGATGGAGATGAGGAGAGAGAATATGTCAAATAGAGTGAGGAGCTGATTTGGAAGGGAGGAAGGAGAACCAGTGAAATAGAGGAGGGATGTATTAGAGGGAAAATAATATTTTGGTAAGAGCTCTTTTTTGTCATTTTGTTTTGTAGTGATTTGGCATTCCTGTCAAGATTATTTAGGATGGTCTTTGAATTTATATAGGACAAAAAATGTTAATAGTTCCAAATAATAGATCTATTTTTTAATCTTTTCCAAATAATACTATTTTTTGTTACAACAAAATAGCCATCCTTAAAGTAAATTTTTACGACATTCAGACTAGCGTTCCTAATAGTGTCGTCCCAAAAGGCTACTTTTTTGTAGTGATAACTAGGGTAGGCATGGTTGAGAAGGTAGATGGATTTTTTTGTTACGATAACACGATAGAGATGGAACAACGTTTAATAAACGGGTAATTTGAATAACTAGAAACTAAAATGGAATAGTCTAGAAGACGATTGCATACATGACATCCCAATCAGTGTCTAAATTCGATAACCACTAACATCAAAATGTATAACTTCTAAATAGGTAATAACTTTCCAAATCTTTCAATAGTGCCTACTAGTCCTCAAAGGTTTTAACATAGGTTATACATATGACATCCCTTAATCGCAAACAATAACCACCTAAGAATGCAATTGGCTTATGGGATCCATATGTAGTACTACCTATATATCTATCTTCCCTCAAGCACGAGGGTTTGTCTTTTTGAAATAGGTAAAGCCTTAAGATAATAAAGAGTTCAAAGAGGACATGATCTAATACAAATGTGGGGTTCAAATACGATTGAATAGTTCGAAAGATAGTTGTCAAGGCAGTTGCGAATGAGATCCTATTTTGGTCGAATCCTATTTGCTGGCTTGTATCAGTATAATTATATAATCAATACGACATGCTTGGACCTGTCTAGATTGCATCTAATAAGCTAAGTCAACTATATTTCAATCCACGTAGAAAAGTTATATGAAGAGTGAACCAGGTGCACTGAGATTGATCAGACCATATTAAACTTATTCTAATTAGACAATATGTTAGTGAGTATCCCCAATAAAATATAGGTCATGAACAAGCTCGATAAAAGAATAAGTTTACAAAACTAGGCTATAATAGCAGCATCGGTCAAGATAGTCCAAATATATAAGTACGTGAGATTATGATAAAAGAAAGTATAAATAGTTCAAGTTCTTCAAAAATCTAAGATTCGTCCGATGTTTGTGCCTCTACAGTTGTCCTACTTTCTTTTTTTATAAGGCGTTTGTCGACCAAATGGGTTAGGGACCTCTAAACTCTATTATTTAGGTAAACCTAGTAGTGCCATTCAACTATACCTTATTAATGGGTCATAATGACAAAGGGCATGCTAGGTTGTGAGGCACGCTACCCAACTTACAAGAGTTCAACTAATAGTGTAATTGAACAATGGAGCATATATACCGAGTATGAGTCTTCTTTCTAATCTCTATATAAGCACGAGAAATAAGACTCATAGTAGAAAAGGAATAAAGCACGATACAATTCGACGCCATTAAACGAGAGTTCGAAAATAGAATCAAGGAAGGAGATCAAGTATATGGATGAGATCCTAGACTCTAGTCATATATGCAGTCTTGTTCGGTACAATAAAATAACAAAAATAATTTTTTGTTGATCTATATGGGCCACCACAAAATATGTTACGCCCCCAAAATACGTAGGACTAGTTCATAAACATGTCAGCTGTATAATAAATATACGTAAGCTATAAATGCAGTATAATCATGGCACACTAAATCTCATCCACAAAACAAAAGAATAAAGATACTATAAAATAAAATATGAATTCTCATTGTACAAGTTGTTGGGTGGAGACAAATCCACTACCAAGAATTTAACTAGAGGGGAGGAAATAGAAAAATAAATATTACAAGTAGCGAAAGATGATCCAAGAGCAAGTCATCTTCGATAGGAAGGAGAATGTCACGATCTTGGCAGGAACTCATATAAAAAATCAAGAAAACACTCACACCTAGAGAGATCATCAGATCTTTGGAGGGACGTAGCAAGACACATAATATACAAGCCTAATTTGAGAGTAATAACATGCATGGAAAGACAAGAAATAGTACAAGAAATAAAGACTGAAGGATACAAGAATGAAACAAAAAGGAAATGGCATGTTGTCGAGAATCGTACTAATAAATGCGACTACGAGTAAATCGAGGTAAAATCGTAACTCGGTGGGAGCTCACGGTCCTATAGATCGCAGCTCAGTGGAGGCTCACAACATATAGTAAGTCTCTATCGCAGCTCGATGGGGGTGTCACCCCCGTTTTCCGTTCTACGTGTTTCCAGTATACGTATACGGAATTCTGACATGTATTTTATTTCCCTGCCTGGCTAGCTAATTTCAGTTTAATCATGATTAGGTTCATCATGGCATGTAATGGTTTAACTTGGTTTATTCTTTGGTTCATCATGTTAAATCCACCATCCCCCTTTATAACCCACCTAACTTTTCTCTCTCCTCCACTTTCTCATTTACTCCTTCCTTCTCCATTAAACCCACCACCAACCAAGAACACCCCTTAGGCAAGTGCAACTTGCTTCCATAAGAGAACCCATTTTTATTGTTCCAATAGCTTCTTCTCATGTTTCTAAGACACATTAGAACTTGCCATTTTCCATTTTGAGGCTTTGATTTTTGTAGATCTAGAAATTGGTTATTTTCAAATTTTGGTGGTTTTGATCTATCAAACTTCTTTGTTTTCAAGTTTTGATGGTTCCATGTTGTAGAAAATTTCATTCTACCCAATTTTGACTATTTGAAAGTTGGATTTGGACTTGTTTTGACCAAGTTATGGATTTTTGAAGCTTTGGGTTCAACCATGGAATTCCTGCTGCTTTGGAGAAGACAGTGAGCAGTGCGTGCACTCTTTAGCGAGCACAGTCTGACCTCGTACGCGCGCTCTTTAGCGTGTACAGTCTGACCTCGTGCACGTACTCTTTAGCGTGCGCAGTCTGACCTCGTGCGAGCGCTCTTTAGCGTGCGCAGTCTGACCTCGTGACTCGTGCGCAGTCTGACTCGTGTGCAGTCTGACTCGTGCGCAGTCTGACTCATGCACAGTCTGACTCGTGCGCAGTCTGACTCGTGTACAGTCTGACTCGTGCACAGTCTGACTCGTGTGCAGTCTGACTCAGGCGTAACCTAGCCTCGCGCAGTCTAGTGCCTGGCGCAACATGACTTGGCCTGACTCTTCCTGGCGCAACTTGACCCGACCTTGTACATTTTAGTGATTGGCACCCCTAGTGCCTAGGCGCAACCTGATGTTCAGGTGCAACTGGACTTGACCCTACTTGCCTTGGCGCAACCTGTTACCCTAGCACAACTGGTCTAATGCCACTTGTTGGCCATAGCACCCCTTGTCCCTCCCCCTTGGGCGCATTATGTCTCCACTTTTCCCCTTTTTGATATAAACTCGACATGAACCCGATGTGATCATGACATTATTTATGAATGTTAATCGGAACACGGCTTAGTGATGGAATTGCATGATCAGTGACCCGTTGTGGTGCACTTGCATAAACACGAAATGGCATTATGACCTTATAGGATAACTCTTGATAGTGACCCGCCGTGGTGCACTCTTGACAAGTAATTTGACATGATAATTCTTGATGGTGGTCCGTTGTGACGCACCCTTGCCTTGATAAGTAATCTTGACAAGCAACCCGATATGATAACCTTGATACGCTGTTACGACAGCTAACCTGACATGCTAAGTGAATTCTTGACACCGTGGGTAATTGTATTGAATATACTTGTATAAGCAACCAGTCTTGTCTCGCATCATGTCTAGGACATGTATTCCTGGTTACCACGGTCAGGGATTCATACTGAATCTGACTAGGTTAATGACTAGATAGATCAAGTAGAGCATATAGAGAGGTATTCCGGCTACAAGCAATCCCGTTATCTGGGCGCCTTCCTTGATGGACTTGTAGCCTGTCGACGAGTAGGGCACATTTCCAGCTCACTGTTATGTAGGGCACTACATGAAACGATTACTATGCACACTGTCATATATTGCATCCAAGTTACCTAACAAGGCATGATAACTCTAATCTTGAACCTTGCGTCTGGATAACCTGGATAGTCTGCAGGGCTTGTGGCCGTAGGCGTACCTCATTGCATCTTGCTAGTAACTAAGCTTGTGATAACCCTAGTTAGTTGAGTATCAAGCCGTACTCTTTGCTTGGCCGTGAATGATGGATGGAGTCCTATCTTGTCTAGTCTTGCCTAGATCCGGTGCATGGATATCTCCGGACTTACTTGTTTATGCTTTACTTTATCGATAATTGATTCGAGACTAAGTTCTGTTCAGGTGAAAGGTTACGACCCCGGCCCTTGTTTGGTTTACGGGTTGTAACTTGGGTACCGGAATAGTCCTCTAGTTATTTTATCGTTTATCATCCTATTTTCTTTAACTCATGTCTTATGTTATTTCACCTATGACCTTATGTGCTGACATGCTGGTTTTAGTTCTTAAGTAAAGTCCCCTTTGTGGCACTTGCTCTTTCTGGGGTCTGACCCAGCTGGTTTTGTATGGCCAGATTTCAGAGCAGCTACCGAGGATCTCCCAATTTTCCTGCCAGATGGTGGACACTAGAAGGAATCCCGGCAACGAGTGGGTTTTTATTTTGCTCTCCTACTCCCTTGTAAAAATATTCTTTTGAGGCGTTTAGCCGCCGAGCAAGTGTTAGCTCGTTGCAACTTTACTTACTGTCTGTCTACGGGCTGTAATATGACTGACAAATCTTAGGGTTGATCATGTATGACTTAAACTCTTGCTAGTCTTCGTATTTTGTATGACTAGCTTCACGATCATCTGAATATGTAATGTATGGGACGCCTTACCTTGTATGTCTGATGATCTACCATCTTGTTATATCTACTTGTTGCTTGAAATTGAGACACTAGGCTTGTTATTGACCTTAAGAGACTGATGGCTTGTAGTAAACTCTCATGCATCTAGACAGCCGTGACCGTATTGCGAGGTGAGATTCACTTTAATGTACGTAGCTGGCTGTGTCTGTCCCCCGCTCTCCAGTATTCTGGTTCTGGGGCGTGACACGGTTTAAGTGGTGGCCCATGCAGGTCTTGTAGATCAAGATGTATGAGGGTTTTACCGGATAGATGTCTCAATCAGCACTCGCCCTTGATCTTTACTCGTGCCTTCTGATCTTTCAGAATCCTTGACCTGATCATATGTTTATATCCTCGGTCTATCATGGTCCTTTCTTATTGTTCTCCATGTCGTTTCTTCAGCGACATTGTTCCTGGTCCTACCGATCATCAAGGCGGAGCACCTCCAGTGGACTAGCAGTAACCTGGAGACCAAGCCCAGCACTCTGGAGTGGCCTCCCGAGTCATGCATTCCGGGGACCCCGAGCCCCCAGTTCAGCCAGTCCAGCCTGCAGAGCCTGACGATGGCACCTTGGTGGGTCTCATCAGGACATTGCTTGCGTCTCAAGATCGTTGGGGTGATGCCCTGCACCAGGCAGTACAGGATGCCATGGGCCCTGTTGGTTATCAAGGGAACAGTACGGCCAGCAGTTTCAAGCGCCTCAACCCTCCCTTCTTTGATGGGAGTGAAGACGCTATTGCAGCTGATGCGTGGCTCCAGGACATTGAGATTATCTTAGATGCAGCCAAGACTCCAGAAGGAGAAAAGGTAGCTGTGGTGCGCCTACAGTTATTGGACCTAGCCCGCACCTGGTGGGCGATGATAGCAGTTGGTTTGGCAACGCCTGTCCCGTGGGCGGTATTCAGTGACAAGTTTCAGATCAAGTACTTCGATGCTGTGGCTCGGCATGACCTACAGACGAAGTTCACCAATCTCAGGCAGATGAGCAGGACGGTCGATGGATATGCAGTCGAGTTTTTAAGACTGAGTCGGTTTGCTCCCACTTTGGTGGCAACCGAGTTTGATCGAGCGCAGTGGTTCCAGCAGGGACTCCACCTAGAGATCATTCTAGCAGTGGAGTAGTTTGAGCATCAGACCTTTGATGCTATTTTGCGGACAGCTAAGAGGCATGAGTATACCTCGCAGAGAATTGTAGACAGAACTGGAGGACGGAAGCGGTCCCATGGTCAGATGATCCAGTCTTCAGCCCCAGCCACGACAGCTAGGGCCTTGACCATTGGAGATCCGAGTAGGGCAGCATCAGTTACGTTGGTTCAGCATTCGACTCCGACGTATCCTCCGCAGCAGAAGCGGAGGCAGTCTTCCACAATGGGCTGCACTCATTGTGGGAAGCCAGGGCATGTAGTGTCAGAATATCGCCGAGCACAAGGATTGTGTTTGGCTTGTGGGGCACCGGATCATATGATAGGGTCCTGCCCACAGAGAGCCGGTTCATCCTCATCGGCCCAGACTAGTCCCTCAGTGAGGGGACCAGCACCAGTGCAGCAGCAGCAGTATCAGCCTCCGAGGCCATTGCCGCCTCAGGCTCAGGCATTCCAGCAGCAGCGACCGTAACAGTATGCCGAGGTCCAAGCTCAGGTTCAGAACCGCCAGAGAGGTTTCCAGCAGAGGGGACCAGCACCCAGAGGGCACGGTCAAGCGATGGCTTTGACCGTAGAGGAGGAGTTGGCATCAGGTGAGGTGGTGGCAGGTACCATTCTCGTCAACTCTTTTCCTGCATCAGTATTATTTGATTCAGGTACATCACATTCATTTATGTCTGCACGATTTACGACACGGATAGGACTGGAGCCCGAGTCATTATCAGTAAGGCTCAATATACTTACTGGTAACGGACTTGTAGGTGTAGATAGGGTGTTTTCCTCGTGTCGAATCGTAGTTAGCGGTAGAGAGTTTCCCGCTAGGTTGATAGAGTTTCCGATGGCTGATTATGATGTAGTCCTAGGAATGGATTGGTTGAGGGACCAGTATGCCAGAATAGATTGCCATGTCGGCAAGATTATTTTTAGTATTCCCGGTGAGCCAGAGTTTTCATTTTCTCGAGGCAGAGTAGAACCTTCTTCCCCAGCATTGCGGATGGCCGTAGCAGCAGCAGTTCAGCTTCCCAGAGTTGTAGAAGAGTTTTCTGACGTATTTCCCGAAGAGCTTCCAGGCATGCCCCCAGAGAGAGAGATAGAGTTCACTATCGACTTGATTCCAGGGACGGCACCAGTGTCAGAGAGAGTCTATAGGATGGCACCATCAGAGTTGGAGGTCCTGTACAAGATGATTGAAGAACTTAGAACCAAGGGATTCATTCGTGCTAGCGGATCACCTTGGGGAGCTCCGATGCTTCTTGTGAAGAAGAAGGATGGTACGTCAAGATTATGTGTTGATTATCGTACCTTGAACTCTGTAACAATTAAGAACATATATCCTTTGCTAAGGATAGATGATTTATTTGATCAGCTCAAGGGAGCGGCAGTATTCTCGAAGATTGACTTGCGGTCAGGGTACCATCAGATCAGAGTCAGAGAGCAGGACATCCCGAAGACAGTATTCAGATCTAGATACGGACATTGGGAGTTCCTTGTTATGCCATTTGGAGCGACCAATGCGCCGGCCGTATTCATGGACCTCATGAATCGTATCTTCATGCCCTATTTGGACCAGTTTGTGATAGTGTTCATATACGACATCTTAGTCTATAGCGAGAGCGAGGCAGAGCATGAACATCATCTTCGTGTAGTTCTTCAGATTCTCAAGGAGCACCAGTTGTACGCGAAGTTCAGTAAGTATGAATTTTGGCTTGATCGCATTTCGTACTTGGGTCATATCATCACCAGAGGTGGAGTGGAAGTTGATCCCCAGAAGATAGTGGCTATAGAGACATGGCCAGTACCTAGCACCGTCGCAGAAGTTCGGAGTTTCCTTGGATTGGCCGGCTATTATCGACGCTTTGTGTCAGACTTTGCTCGGATTTCAGCACCACTGACGCAGTTGACCCGTAAGGATGTGCAGTTTGCTTGGACAGCAGAGTTTCAGAGTTCATTTGAGAAGTTGAAGCGAAGATTGATGACGGCCCCCATTCTCACTCTTTCCGACGGGACGGAAGAATTTTCAGTTTATTGTGACGCATCTGGCAAGGGATTAGGATGTGTCTTGATGCAGCATGGTAAGGTAGTCGCTTATGCGTTACGTTAACTTCGTGACCATGAGAGGAATTACCCAACCCATGACCTGGAGTTAGCAGTCGTAGTTTTTGTATTGAAACTTTGGAGGCATTATTTGTATGGAGATCGGGTGGAGATTTTTACCGACCACAAGAGTCTGAAGTATATGTTTACCCAGAAGGATCTTAATATGCGTCAGAGGAGATGGCTAGAGCTACTTGTGGATTATGACATCAACTTACAGTATCATCCTGGGAAGGCCAACGTGGTAGCAGATGCATTGAGCAGGAGAGCCGGAGTTTATTTTCTAACGGTGCAGCCAGAGTTGTTAGTAGATCTTCAGAAGATGGGTATTGAAGTTGTTCTTCCTTCCAGTGTGGCATTGATGGCCAGTATGCAAGTTCAGTCCCGTATAGTTAAGAGGATCATGTTAGCTCAGTCCACGGACTCTAAGCTTCAGCGGCTTAGGGCAGAATGTGTGGCAGGACAGAGATCAGAGTTATGCATTCATGAAGATGGTACACTCCGGCATGGGAGGCATCTTTGTGTACCCAGTGGAGATATCAGACAGGAAATTATGGCAGAAGCCCACAGTTCTCAGTATTCAATTCATCCCGGCGGTACGAAGATGTATCGTGATATTCGACAGCATTTTTGGTGGAATGGCATGAAGAGGGAGATAGCCCGATTTGTCTCTCGTTGTTTAGTTTGTCAACAAGTTAAGACCGAACATCAGAGACCAGCTGGACTTCTTCAACCTTTACCGATCCCAGAATGAAAATGGGAGCACATTACCATAGATTTTGTAGCTGGATTACCTAGATCCCCAGCTGGGAGAGATGCCATCTGGGTTATAGTTGATCGTCTCACGAAGGTAGCTCATTTTCTTCCTTTCAGAATCGGCCAGTCAACGGATCAGCTTGCAGAGATGTACCTCAGGCAGATAGTCAGATTGCATGGAGTGCCAGTCAGTATTGTGTCCGACAGAGATTCGAGATTCACATCTCACTTTTGGTGAAGTCTTCAGGAAAGTTTGGGGACTCGTCTCAAGTTCAGCTCAGCCTACCATCCGCAGACAGATGGTCAGTCAGAACGTACGATCCAGACTCTTGAAGACTTGCTACGGTCATGTACACTCGACTTCGATGGTTCGTAGGAAGATCACCTGCATCTCGTGGAGTTCTCCTATAACAACAGTTTCCAGGCTAGTATCCAGATGGCACCTTTCGAGGCCTTGTACGGCAGAAAGTGCAGATCTTCTTTAGCTTGGGACGATATCGATGAGAGGCAAATGCTTGGACCAAAGATGGTGATGCGGACTATTAAGGTGGTCAGACAAGTCAGAGATCATCTTCGAGTTGCCCAAGATCGCCAGCATCATTGGGCCGATTCTCATCGGCATCCCCTTAAATTTTCTGTCGGCGACCATGTATTCCTTAGGATCTCGCCTACCCATGGCGTCATTCGATTCGGCATACGGAGAAAGCTCAGTCCTAGGTATATAGGGTCGTTTGATATTCTAGAGCGAGTAGGTGATGTATCCTATCATCTTGCTCTTCCGTCGTCGTTACGTGAGGTGCATGATGTCTTCCATGTATCCCAATTACGACGGTATATCCCAGATCCGAGTCATGTCCTTGATCATTCGGAATTGGTTGTTGGTACCAACCTTTCGTATGAGGAGAGATCCGTATCTATATTAGACCGGAGGGAAAAGATACTCAAGAACAAGACTATCAAGTTAGTCCGTGTTGCTTGGGGTCATCACTTTTTGGGTGAGTCAACGTGGGAGCGTGAGGATGATATCCGATCGTGATATCCCGACCTGTTTGACTCGTAAGGTATAATGTCTTTCTTATGCCTTATGCTTAAGTTCCTTGCTTGCATGAATGATTGCTTGATTGACTGCTAGTCATATATTGCCTACAATTGATATAGCTTGCTCGACATCTCTAGCCTCTTGATTAAATTCCGAGGACGGAATTCTTTTAAGGTGGGTAGAGTTGTCACCCCTGTTTTCCGTTCTACGTGTTTCCAGTATACGTATACGGAATCCTGACATGTATTTTATTTTCCTGCCTGGCTAGCTAATTTCAGTTTAATCATGATTAGGTTCATCATGGCATGTAATGGTTTAACTTGGTTTATTTTGGATTGGCTTGGTTTATTTTTTGGTTCATCATGTTAAATCCACCATCCCCCTTTATAACCTACGTAACTTTTCTCTCTCCTCTACTTTCTCATTTACTCCTTCCTTCTCCATTAAACCCACCACCAACCAAGAACACCCCTTAGGCAAGTGCAACTTTCTTCCACAAGAGAACCCATTTTTATTGTTCCAATAGCTTCTCCTCATGTTTCTAAGGCACATTAGAACTTGCCATTTTCTATTTTGAGGCTTTAATTTTTGTAGATCTAAAAATTGGTCATTTTCAGATTTTGGTAGTTTTGATCTATCAAACTTCTTTTTTTTCAAGTTTTGATGGTTCCATGTTGTAGAAAATTTCATTCTACCCAATTTTGACCATTTGAAAGTTGGATTTGGACTTGTTTTGACCAAGTTATAGATTTTTGAAGCTTTGGGTTCAACCATGGAATTCCTGCTGCTTTGGAAAAGACAGTGAGCAGTACGCACGCTCTTTAGCGAGCGCCGTCTGACCTCGTGCGCGCGCTCTTTAGTGTGCGCAGTCTGACCTCGTACGTGCGCTCTTTAGTGTGCGTAGTCTGACCTCATGCGCGCGGTCTTTAGCATGTGCAGTCTGACCTCGTGACTCGTGCACAGTCTGACTCGTGCGCAGTCTGACTCGTGCGCAGTCTAACTCGTGCGCAGTCTGACTCGTGTGCAGTCTGACTCAGGCGCAACCTGACTCAGGCGCAACCTAGCCTCGCGCTGTCACTCCCCGATCCTGGAATACGTATTTTAATACGTAAACCGATAAATTGTATTTACCTTGTATTTTTACGATATTTATATGCTGTACTTTTTCATGTATTACCCAAAAATATTCGACAAAATATTATTTTCTAATTTATTTCCTGCATTTGGGCCTACAATTTTGGCTCATTAGGGTAACCTATTCTTGGTTCACCTTGGTTCATCATGAACCCATGGGTTCAAGATTCTATATAATAACTCAACTCATTCTCTCTCCTCTCATTTTTATTTCCTCTCATTTACTTTCCTCCACCAACCAAGGCAAGTACCAACTTGCTCAAGAGACGAATCCATAAATGTTGTTGATGTTTTCTTACAAAATTATTTGTCAAAATATGTTCTTCTCCTCATTCTATACTAGTTTAGAACTTGAAGTTTTCCATTTTGAAGCTTTAATTTTTGTAGATCTAGGTTTTAACCATTTTCGGATCTTCTTGATTTTGATCTAGCAAACTTCATTATTTTCAAGTTTTCATGGTTCCATGTTGTAGAGAATTTTGTTCTACCCCATTTTGACCTAAGGAAGTTCCGATTTGGGCTCCGGATGAAGGTTTTGTGTAGTTTGGAAGCCATGGTTGCTTAGCTCCTCTTCTCGGACAAGTGGAGAAGAAGAGCAGTACTTGACCGCATGAATCTTCATGCGGCAAGTCTCTGGCCGCATGGCCTTTCCAGCCGCATGAGACTCGTTCGAGCTCAGCCGCATGGAAGGTCCTTCCTAGCCGCATAAGACTTGCTTGAGTACTTGACCGCATGAATCTTCATGCGACAAGTAATTGAGCCGCATAACCTTGTTCAGACTGAGTCGCATGAGCCTCTGTTATCTTGAGTCGCATGGACTTCATGCGGCTAGCTTTCAGCCGCATGAATTTTTTTGCACCCAGACGCATATGCGCTACTGTTTTGGGCCGCATAAAGCCCATCCATCATCCAGCCGCATAGGTATCGCCCATGCTCAGCCGCATAGGACTTCGTCTGATCCTAGCCGCATATGCTGTTGAACCCCGGCCGCCTGGTGATTGCTTCCTTCGCAGCCGCATAAGCTGACACCCCTTCGTCAGCATGAACCCGCATTTCCAGCCGCATGCGCCTTGGGCTCCCTGAGCCGCATGAGCGAGCAGTCCCAGCCGCATGAACCAGTATTGACCCGGCCGCATAGACTTTTGTGCCCTATATTGATACCTTATTATTATTATTATTATATATATATTATATGCCCATTTTATATCCTTACGCCTTTTGTCCCGAGCATGATATGAGCACTAATATGACCCCGGAGAACAAAGTGTTCCTACCTGATACATGTACCTGAATGTCCCAGTTCTTGTTCATGCTCGACAAAAGACTCGTAACTCCACGTGACGTATTTGCAATGATGCATTACACTAAGGAGGGTAGAACATGTTGACATACTGATTGACATGAATCCTCTTTGGGGTACTCGTACTAAGGTACGACTTTAGGAGGATAATTATGCAGGCCACAGCATGTGAGTCCAGATTTCACCTAGGGTTAAATTAGGTAACTAAATATACTAGATGCATGGGGAGGGCAAAATCCCGAGATCGTGTTACACCAGCCGCCTTGAGATACTGTCTTGACGCGCCGGCTGGTCTCCACGGATACTGTGTCATCTGCAACGAGTGGATGACTGTATCCGATTAATTCCTGCTACATATTATATGTTTTAGCAAGGTAGCCTTACGAGGGACCTGTGCTTAATCATACCTGTCTACGCGAACCCCTGGGTTGGCTAGCCTTGCTGGAAGGATACGATCTGAGGATTTCTACATAACATGATGCGAGGATAACCTCGTCCCACTAGAAACTCGTAGACTTGATTGGCCGTGAAAACGACTTGCTTGTATCCTATTACCTTCCGTGAATAACTGAGGGAAGCGGACTGTCATGGTACGTGATCCAACCCATGTTCTTGTTTGATTGTTGGGTTGGTTATCGTACTATGACAGGCTGTGGACCGAAGTTATGAACGGAAGACTTATTCTGGTTGTGAAGTGCTACTTCTGTGAATGACTGAGGAACATGGTCTATCATGGTGCATGATCCAACCCATGTTCTTGTTTGATTGTTGGGTTGGTTATTATGCTACGATAGGCTGTCGACCGAAGTCACGATCAGGAGATTTTATTGTTTATACCTTTTAACTTATGTGAAAGTTATAGAGTACGACACGTCCCGACTCCATGCGGCACCTTTTGTCCTTGTTTGTTTGTAAGGGTGCCATATGGGTTCGAGGATGTTGCGCTACCCTATAATAGTAGCATAAGTATTACTCTTATCAATCATTCTATTTAACTGGGTTTTTAATCTTAACTCTTGTGCCCCTTTGGCGGTACTTGCTATTCGGGGCTGACCCCGCTGGTTTTGTTTGGCCAGATCCCGTAGCAGAGCCAGAGGACACGATCTTCCTCCCTGACATCCATGGTGCATACTAGGAGCATGGCAGTTCGGGGACTCGAGTGGGTTTCTTCCCCACCACTCCAGCTTATACTTTTACGGCGTTTAGCCACCGGCACCTGTTAGCCGGATTACTTGATATTTTGTGTCAGTATATAATTATAATTAAACAAACTGCAGCTGTGTATAATTTTGTACTCCTGACTCTCCGAGATAGCTAAATTATGAAGCTAGTCTCTCATGATCATTTTGATGAAGCGTCGGGGACGCCTTACTGCTTTATATTTAATGTTCATCTATTTGCTGATGTAATTTGATTGATTGAGACATAGAACTCTGTGGGACCATAGGAGACTTGATTGTTGCATGTACCCCCTAGTCTCTCGACAGCCACGATCGCCGTATGACGTTACGTACCTCATATCGTGTAGCTGGCCTAGTCCGTCTCCGTATTTCGGTACTGGGGCGTGACAAGGTTTTAGTGGTGGCCCATGCAGGTCTGATTTTCAGACTTGTGGGGTATTGTGAATTATTAGGAGTCTCAATCAAAACTTGTTCCCCTTGAAATTCTGTTTCGAATTCTCTGTCCTTGCCTTGATCTCTAACCTGACTTGCATGCTCGAAATCTTCCTCGTCCGGACTTGATAATCTTATATTCTTCTCTATAGGGGTGCTTCATTCTCAGTAGCGGGTGAGGCCCATGAGGAAGAGCAGCAAGAGCATCGCTCGACTGGGCAGCAACAGGGGAGAGAACCTTCTCCAGTGTAGGCACGAGCAAAAATAAAACCAGAGGCAGTGCAGCCGCAGGTTATTGAAACTCCTGCAGCACCAGCAGCGACGGCAGTACCAGACGCCGTAGCACTCCTGGAGATCATCCGGGGGTTTCTTGTCACTAACC
Organism: Iris pallida; assembly: GCA_029216955.1. Taxonomy (NCBI): domain Eukaryota; kingdom Viridiplantae; phylum Streptophyta; class Magnoliopsida; order Asparagales; family Iridaceae; genus Iris; species Iris pallida. The sequence goes on from JANAVB010021798.1 coordinate 19,208,064, forward strand.
AACAACAACAGACTCAGCAGCAGGAGCAGAACATGTTGCTGAACCAAGGGATTCAGTTAGCTCTTGAGAGGAGTGCCGGGGTTGACTCGGGAGCATCAGGAAGGTTCCGTCGCTTGAACCCGAGGTATTTTGATGGCACGGAGGATGCCATCACTGCCGATGCATGGATTCAAGACATCGAAGCCATTCTTGTGGCAGCCAAGGTTCCAGACGATGAGAAGGTTGATCAGGTCAAACTGGTACTTCAGGATCTTGCCCGCGACTGGTGGGCATCAGAAGAAGTTGGTATAAGACGTCCTGTTCGTTGGACCACCTTCAGTGACAGATTCAAGGCCAAGTATTTTGGCGTAGTAGCTCGATATGAGCTCCAGCAGAAGTTCATCAGTCTCAAGCAAGCAGGCAAGACCGTAGATGGGTATGCAGCAGAGTTCTGCAGATTGTGCCGTTTTGTACCAGCAATGGTGGCAACGGAGCCAGAGAAAGCTATGAGGTTCCAGCAGGGACTTCATTTGGAACTATTGCAGCTTGTGGAAGGACACGACTACCAGACGTTTGACGCTGTTCTGACGGCCGTTCGGAGGCACGAGCTTACCCAGCAGAGGTTAGCATCGAGGGCAGGAGGTCAGAAGAGATCTCATTCCCAGGTTGGAGGAGGAGCAATACAGCGAACATCGGCACCAGCACCCGGTGTACGTATTCATGATGCAGGAGCGCCACGGAGGACGGCCGTGTCAACTAATACAGCGCCAGTTCGGCATCAGCAGCCGAGGAACCAGCAACAGCGTCAGGGAGCACCCCAGGGCTGTACATTCTGTGGGAAGGCAGGGCACACGAGGGAGGTGTGTCGGTCAGTGAATGGCTTATGCTTGAGGTGTAGTAGTTCAGACCACCGTATCTCCACTTGTCCTATGATGCAGAGGCCAGGAGGGCCAGCTCAGCAGTTTCCAGCATTGCCAGCTCCAGTGGCAACCCCGAGTGGAGGGCCAGTATTAGCAGTAAGGCCCCTAGCCCATCGTCTACCAACGCAGGCTCAGATGTTCCGCCAGGCACAGGAAGCCGGAGGCCCTCAGAGGCAGCAAGAGCATGGTCGAGGAAGGCCGCAACAAGGGGCTCCGCGGGGCCAGGCTCTCACATTGACCTTGGGAGAGGCTCTAGCGTCTAGTGACGTGGTGGCAGGTAAAATTCTCGTCACCTCATTTCCCGCTGTAGCATTATTTGATTCAGGCGCTACTCATTCATTCATCTCTGCACAATATGCTACACGGATTGGATTAGAGTTTGAGGCATTGCCGGAGAGGATGGATATACTCACCGGCAATGGGCTCGTAGAAGTTAGCAGAGTGCGCTTTTCATGTCCGGTGGAGGTGTGTGGGCATTTACTGCCCGCATCATTGATTGAATTCCCTATGGGAAATTTTGATGTCGTTCTTGGCATGGACTGGTTGAGAGACAGTCATGCGACAATTGATTGTAGAGAAGGTAGGGTCATATTCAGCGTTCCTGGGATGGAGCAGTTCATCTTTACTCGAACCTTCAAGAACCAGGCCGGAGGCGTCATTTCAGCAGCAGTGTCAGAGCCAGGACAGATGCCGAGAGTGGTCGAAGATTTTTTCGACGTCTTCCCTGATGAGCTCCCAGGGATACCCCCAGTCAGAGAAGTAAAATTTAGCATTGAGTTGAACCCTGGAACGAGGCCTATTGCAGACAGAGTTTACAGAATGTCGCCGTCAGAACAGGATAAGTTGTATCAATATTAGGAAGAGTTGAAGTCTAAGGGATTCATCCGTGACAGTAAATCGCCCTGGGCCGCGCCAGTGATTCTAGTTCCCAAGAAGGATGGGTCGACGAGGATGTGCATCGACTACCGCAAGCTGAATGCAGTAACAGTGAAGAATAAGTACCCGCTACCAAGGATTGATGACCTGTTTGACCAGTTGAGCAAGGCCAGCGTCTTTTCCAAGATCGATCTTCGGTCGGGATACTATCAAGTAAGAGTCCGGGAGCAAGACATACCGAAGACAGCATTCAGATCTAGATACGGGCATTATGAGTTTTTAGTAATGCTCTTTGGACTAACCAACGCCCCCGCAGTATTCATGGATTTAATGAACCGCATCTTTCTGCCGTACTTGGATAAATTTGTGTGGTGTTCATAGATGACATTCTTGTCTATTCCAGCAGTGAAGAGGAGCATGAGAAATATCTTAGGACTGTCTTGCAGACCTTGAGGGAGCATCAACTTTATGCGAAGCTCGACAAGTGTGAATTCTGGTTAGATCATATTTCATTCCTGGGGCATGTAATTTCTGGGGCAGGAGTGTCAGTGGATCCGAAGAAGATTGAGGCCGTAGAGCATTGGCCAGTCCCGAGGACGGTTGCAGAAGTGCGAAGTTTCTTAGGACTAGCTGGTTACTACAGAAGGTTCGTGGCGGACTTTGCCAAGATCTCTACGCCCTTAACGCGTTTGACGCACAAGGACGTAGAGTTTGTTTGGTCAGCTAGCTGTCAAGCATCATTTGAAGAATTGAAGAAGAGGTTGATCTCAGCCCCGATCTTGACGCTTCCGGTAGGAGCGGGAGGCTTTACAGTATATTGTGACGCATCTGGGAAGGGTCTTGGATGTGTATTGATGCAGCACGGAAAGGTGATAGCATATGCGTCTCGGCAGCTTCGAGACCATGAGAAGAATTACCCGACTCACGATTTGGAGTTAGCAGCTGTGGTGTTTTCACTCAAGTTGTGGTGGCATTATTTATACGGGGATCGGGTAGAGATCTATACTGATCATAAGAGTTTGAAATACGTGTTCACGCAACGAGATTTGAACATGAGGCAAAGAAGATGGTTAGAACTGCTGAAGGATTTTGATTTAGATCTTCAGTATCATCCAGGCAAGGCGAATATAGTTGCAGATGCACTGAGTAGGAGAGACAGTGCCTTTATCCTGACCTCGCAGAAGCATATTTTAGAAGACCTTCAGAGTATGGGAATCGAAGTAGTTTTACCAAAGGATATAGGAAGAATGACCAGTATGCAGATTCAGTCAACCTTAGTAGAGAGGATAAGGGCAGCACAAACAGAAGATTCACAGATTCAGAAGTTGCGGTCGGAGTGTAAATCAGGCCGCAGGAAGGAGTTAGTGATTCATGAAGATGGTACGCTCAGGTTTGGAAACAGACTCTGTGTACCGAGTGGAGACCTTCGGCAAGAAGTTATGTCCGAAGCTCATAGTTCTATTTACTCCATTCATCCAGGAGGAACGAAGATGTATCGAGATATCAGGCAGTACTTTTGGTGGAATGGCATGAAAAGAGAGATAGCGAGATTTGTATCCAAGTGTCTGGTATGTCAGCAGGTGAAAGCCGAGCAGCAGAGACCAGCAGGATTGCTACAGCCGCTTCCTATCCCAGAATGGAAATGGGAGCACATCACGATGGATTTCGTGACCAGTCTACCTAGATCCCCGGCTGGCAAGAATGCAGTCTGGATAATAGTAGATCGACTCACGAAGGTCGCTCATTTCCTTTCCTTTCGAGTTGGACAGACTACTGAGCAGTTAGCAGAAATGTACATGAAGCAGATAGTAAGGCAGCATGGTGTTCCAGTTAGTATAGTATCAGATCGGGATACGCGGTTTACTTCCTATTTTTGGCGGAGCTTACACCAAAGTTTGGAAACCAAGTTAAGATTCAGTACTGCTTATCATCCACAAACTGACGGGCAATCAAAAAGAACCATTCAGACGTTAGAAGATATGCTACGGGCGTGCATCTTAGATTTTGGCGGATCTTGGGAGGACCACCTTCATCTAGTAGAGTTCTCCTATAACAACAGCTATCAGGCTAGCATTCAGATGGCCCCGTTCGAAGCATTGTACGGAAGGAAGTGCAGGTCCCCTTTGGCATGGGACGATGTCGGAGAACGGAAGTTGTTGGGGCCAGAGATGATCACGCAGACTGTGGAGATAGTTAAGTTGGTCAGAGAGCGCCTTCGAGTTGTACAGGACCGACATCGTCATTGGGCAGATCAGCATCGTAGCCTCTAGAGTTCAGAGTTGGCGACCAAGTGTTTCTGCGGATTTTGCCTACTCGGGGTATCATCAGATTTGGAACCCGAGGAAAGCTTAGTCCAAGATACGTTGGTCCTTTTAAGATTCTCGCTCGGGTAGGCGATGTGGCTTATCGACTTGTCCTTCCGCCTTCGTTAACTGGCATACATGATGTGTTTCATGTATCCCAATTACGTGGATATGTCCCGGATCCGAATCATGTCCTCGATCATTCTGAGTTAGTCGTTGGTACCGACCTAACTTACGAGGAACAACCCGTAACTATTTTAGACCGGCGAGAGAAGGTACTCAAGAATCGGACGATAAGCCTTGTCCGTGTTTCTTGGAACCATCACTCTCCGGGAGAGTCAACCTGGGAGCGCGAGGACGAGATCAGATCTCGGTATCCGCATTTGTTTTACTGATAAGGTATATTTTTGCACCTTATTGACACGATTCCATGCTTATCTGCACCTGCTTGTTTTGCACTTTGTGATGTATGATAATAACTGCTATGATAGTTAACTTATATATGATTGTGCCTTGCTTGCCCTGATTTCACTATCCTGTCTTGGCTGGAATTCTGAGGACAGAATTTTTCTAAGAAGGGTAGAGATGTCACTCCCCGATCCAAGAATACGTATTTTAATACGTAAATCGATAAATTGTATTTACCTTGTATTTTTACGATATTTATATGCTGTACTTTTTCATGTATTACCCAAAAATATTCGACAAAATATTATTTCCTGCATTTGGGCCTACAATTTTGGCTCATTAGGGTAACCTATTCTTGGTTCACCTTGGTTCATCATGAACCCATGGGTTCAAGATTCTATATAATAACTCAACTCATTCTCTCTCCTCTCATTTTTATTTCCTCTCATTTACTTTCCTCCACCAACCAAGGCAAGTACCAACTTGCTCAAGTGACGGATCCATAAATGTTGTTGATGTTTTCTTACAAAATTATTTGTCAAAATATGTTCTTCTCCTCATTCTATACTAGTTTAGAACTTGAAGTTTTCCATTTTGAAGCTTTAATTTTTGTAGATCTAGGTTTTAACCATTTTTGGATCTTCTTGATTTTGATCTAGCAAACTTCATTATTTTCAAGTTTTGATGGTTCTATGTTGTAGAGAATTTTGTTCTACCCCATTTTGACCTAAGGAAGTTCCGATTTGGGCTCCGGATGAAGGTTTTGTGTAGTTTGGAAGCCATGGTTGCTTGGCTCCTCTTCTCGGACAAGTGAAGAAGAAGAGCAGCACTTGACCGCATGAATCTTCATACGGCAAGTCTCTGGCCGCATGGCCTTTCCAGCCGTATGAGACTCGTTCGAGCTCAGCCGCATGGAAGGTCCTTCCTAGCCGCATAAGACTTGCTTGAGTACTTGACCGAATGAATCTTCATGCGACAAGTAATTGAGCCGCATAACCTTGTTCAGACTGAGCCGCATGAGCCTCTGTTATCTTGAGTCGCATGGACTTCATGCGGCTAGCTTTCAGCCGCATGAATTCTTTTGCACCCAGACGCATATGCGCTACTGTTTTGGGCCGCATAAAGCCCATCCATCATCCAGCCGCATAGGTATCGCCCATGCTCAGCCGCATAGGACTTCGTCTGATCCTAGCCGACATGTACCTGAATGTCCCCGGAGAACAAAGTGTTCCTACCTGATACATGTACCTGAATGTCCCAGTTCTTGTTCATGCTCGACAAAAGACTCGTAACTCTACGTGACGTATTTGCAATGATGTATTACACTAAGGAGGGTAGAACATGTAGACATACTGATTGACATGAATCCTCTTTGGGGTACTCGTACTAAGGTACGACTTTAGGAGGATAATCATTCCTGCTACATATTATATGTTTTAGCAAGGTAGCCTTACGAGGGACCTGTGCTTAATCATACCTGTCTACGCGAACCCCTGGGTTGGCTAGCCTTGCTGGAAGGATACGATCTGAGGATTTCTACATAACATGATGCGAGGATAACCTCGTCCCACTAGAAACTCGTAGACTTGATTGGCCGTGAAAACGACTTGCTTGTATCCTATTACCTTCCGTGAATAACTGAGGGAAGCGGACTGTCATGGTACGTGATCCAACCCATATTCTTGTTTGATTGTTGGGTTGGTTATCGTACTATGACAGGCTGTGGACCGAAGTTATGAACGGAAGACTTATTCTGGTTGTGAAGTGCTACTTCTGTGAATGACTGAGGAACATGGTCTATCATGGTGCATGATCCAACCCATGTTCTTGTTTGATTGTTGGGTTGGTTATTGTGCTACGATAGGCTGTCGACCGAAGTCACGATCAGGAGATTTTATTGTTTATACCTTTTAATTTATGTGAAAGTTATAGAGTACGACACGTCCCGACTCCATGCGGCACCTTTTGTCCTTGTTTGGTTGTAAGGGTGCCATATGGGTTCGAGAATGTTGCGCTACCCTATAATAGTAGCATAAGTATTACTCTTATCAATCATTCTATTTAACTGGGTTTTTAATCTTAACTCTTGTGCCCCTTTGGCGGTACTTGCTATTCGGGGCTGACCCCGCTGGTTTTGTTTGGCCAGATCCCGTAGCAGAGCCAGAGGACACGATCTTCCTCCCTGACATCCATGGTGCATACTAGGAGCTTGGCAGTTCGGGGACTCGAGTGGGTTTCTTCCCCACCACTCCAGCTTATACTTTTGCGGCGTTTAGCCACCGGCACCTGTTAGCCGGATTACTTGATATTTTGTGTCAGTACATAATTGTAATTAAACAGACTGCAGCTGTGTATAATTTTGTACTCCTGACTCTCCGAGATAGCTAAATTATGAAGCTAGTCTCTCATGATCATTTTGATGAAGCGTCGGGGACGCCTTACTGCTTTATCTTTAATGTTCATCTATTTGCTGATGTGATTTGATTGATTGAGACATAGAACTCTGTGGGACCATAGGAGACTTGATTGTAGCATGTACCCCCTAGTCTCTCGACAGCCACGATCGCCGTATGACGTTACTGTTAGCCATTAAAATTGTTTTGATTGAAATCTTAATACAAACAGAACAGTGATACAATATAGGACTTAGATGTAGTCCTAGGAGTACACTTTTGTTTAAGCTGGGTCCTTAGTGCCAATGGAGCGAGTGGTAATGCGTTGACTCCGTTGACCGGCTGACGGCGGTTATCGGTTCTCTGAAGGTGTTGATTGCTCTGGGTGCTGGAGCTTGCTGAGAGGAGGAAGACGTTGAGTGTCTAGAACTGCCTCTCCGGTGATTCTCTGTTGTGGATTCTCTGTGAGTCTTGTGTTCTGAGTCTCTGTCTGTGTGTGAAGGGGATGATCCTTCTATTTATAGTTTTACAGGCTGGCTGCTCATGCGCGCATGTAGGATGCGCCGGTGTGGAGACGCCACATGGAGGTTGCTGATGGAGGCGCATGGATGCTGCGCCCTGATCGAGGGGGAGAACTCTTCATACTGCTGTTGTGAGCCGGCACGTAGCAGAGGGAAGATCTTTCCGTTGCTGAAATCTCGGATGAGTTGAGTCAAAGGACACGTGCGTCGACTCATGGTTCGAAAATCTCGGATTTGATGGAGAGGAGTGATCTGGTGAGCTGCGCCTTGGATTGGGCGCAGGAGGAGGCTGCGGCTCATAACCTTTAGGAGTTATAAACCATTTAGAGTGCATGGCTTTTGAGGCGTATGCAGGTGACCTTCCTTCTGTCTTTCGGGATCAGAGATCAGTCTGGGGCGCATGGCTTTTGAGGCGCATGCAAAACTTCAACCGGAGACTCTTCTTCTGTCTTTAGGGATCAGTGAAGGGTCTGAGGCGCATGGCTTTTGAGGCACATGCTGGTTTGGACGCATGGCCGTAGAGGCGCATGCGGGTGTGGACGCATGGCCGTAGAGGCGCATGCGGGTGGCCACGTGGCAGTAGCCGTCGGAATAGAGTCATGATGATGCTGACGTTGCCGACGCTTCATTTTCTGAATAAAGCTGTCAACTATTCAGACTTTGGGAGGCGTACTGCCAACTCTGTCAGTTCAGCATTTAATGTTGGTGACGTTCGATGGACAGCTGAGTGGGCGCGTCGGTTGGCGTTCCACTCGGTATGGAGATGTGTGGGGGCGCACCCTCTATAATGCGCCAAGTACTGTAGGGCGCATCTGTGTGATGCGCCTGATGCCGAAGGGCGCGTCCGTGTGATGCGCTGTCTGGCTGGCGCATCGGACATGTCTTTTAATGATGCGGCTGTCTCGCTCTTCGAGTGCTATAAATAGCCGTTTGGCTGAATTCGAGGCGTCCGGTTCATCCATTTAATGTAAATTCATTGCACGGAATTCGGAGGGCCATCCACTTGGCGCGTGGGTTTGATCTGCCCGGCCTATAAATAGTGGCATGGAGAGAAGATTTGCTTCTCATTCCCTCACGTTCTTCCAACATGAACTTGAACATGCGGGTGCATTCGGTTGACGAAGTGATCCCGAGGGTGAAGTTGAGACGCTGTGTTGTCTTCGATGCACTTGAAGGTGACTGTTACATCCAAAAGACGGAGTCGAGGGCTTCTGAGGCAGGCGGAAGGTGCCTGTTGCATCCAAAGATAGGGATGCTCGAGCCTCGTCTCCGTTATTCCGGAAGAGCCGTAGATCGGAATGGCGGTGCAAGGCTTTCTCTTCCTTCAAAGTGGGTGTCGCCCACTTTGATTGTGTTGAAAGCTGCTCCTTTAGCCGCGGTTTCGATCACGGTCTTCCTTCGGCTTTGGAGGCTCTTTCGAAGCCTCCCCTGGCCACATCATTTGCGGTGCTCTTCTCTTCCTTGGTTCCAGCCAGAGGGTTAAATGCTTTGTGTATCGAAGCATTTATCGGGCGAGCCTGGTTGGAAGAGTGGCACATAACTGGGCTCTGCTCGGCCAGGTGAGCCTGGCTGAAAGAATTTGGCTGAAGGGATGCACATAACTGAGCTGCTGAAGAGATGATAGGATGCGCATGGATGGAGGCGCATGATATCTGCTGCACCTCACTGGTGGCGCATAGTGATGCTGCGCCTATCTGGAGACGCATGGTGGCCGCTGCGCTTATCTGAAGGCGCATGGTGGCCGCTGGCTGTAGACTTAGGCTCTTTCCTTTGTAGAAATTCTCCTTTGTACAACCTTTTCTAGACATGTAATAGACTTTTATATATAAATAAAAAGTCCTTCTTCAAATGTCTATACTTATTGACTTTGCTGTAAAGTTCTTCGTCTGAGTTCTGGCGCATGTAGTGTCTGGCGCATGGGCTTTCTGGTTGTGAAATTCCATGCTTCTACAAGACCCCCTTCAAAGTTTTCAAAACTTTTGAATAATTTTTGGAATACTTTGAATAAGAAGCATGGAGGTCAGGGCGCATGATTTCTGGGCGCATGCCTGTTCGGGCGCATGCTTTTCTCAGTTAATGATGATGGTGCCTCGGTAACCGAAAAGATTAATGATGATCTTTTGGTTTTATTTGCTGCTATCCTTGCACAGAACCCGAGGCGACGGCTGAGATCATACGTCATCTGTTCACGCGTGCGACCATGCCCTATAAATAGGTAAGAGTCGGAGAGAGAAAGGGTTTTTCTTCTCTGTGCCTCTGCTTCTTTAGAGTTTCTTCTTCAAAACCCTAACTTCTCCTTCTTCGAGAGAATGGCTCCCAAGACTCCTCGCGGTGCTGCCGGCAAGGGGAAGGAGAAAGCGAAGGAGTCTGTGGAAGTTGCGGCGGCTGTCGTTCCCGGTCGGCCTGTTGAAGTTCGGCCGGAGGTGGTTCGTAGTCTCATTGTCCGTACGCCAACGCACATAGGCCTTGAGTCTTTAATGATGTGCCGCGGTCTTTGCCCGCCGACGCGCATGGGTTTAAACCCTGGATGCGCCGAGGCTATGCCGCTGACGTGCATGGGTTCAAACCCTGATGATGCGCCGAGGCTATACTGCTGACGCGCATGGGTTCAAACCCTGATGACGCGCCGAGGCTATACTGCTGACGCGCATGGGTTCAAACCCTGATGATGCGCCGAGGCTATGCTGCTGACGCGTATGGGTTCAAACCCAGATGATGCGCCGCAATTTTCTCCTTTAGACACATTGTGTGTTCTCTTCTGACTTTTTCTGATCTTTTACTAGTGTCGATGGCAATCCCGCTTTTGAGTGAAGTTTTCTTGGAGGCTGCCTTCAACCAAATGGGAGTAGAGCATAACGAGGAAGTGATAAACACTGCTCAAGATGCTCTTATACTGGATCAGCCTCCTGAGAGAATGACCCTAATCCGTGAACAGCAGTATTGGTTCCTCAAATGGATGATGGAGCGTGGAGTCATTAACCCTTCCACATCTGATAAAGTGACCTTCCTGAAGCCTGAGTTCCTGTTTGGAGACCGTCTCACTTCTACTGACTCGTCAGTACTGAAGGTCAGGGAGGACTGGTACTTTACTGCGAATGGAGTGCATATGACTGTTAAGCAACTTGAACGTCAGTGGCCTTTGACGTCCTTCTGTCGCCTTATTTTCCAGAGGAGGATGTCTTGGGAACTTACCCCTTCTCAGGGGGGCGGTGACTGGTGTCATCCAAATTGATTCTACTTCCGACCAAAGGGATGCTTTGACCGTTGTACGGTCTGGGTCTTCTTACACTTGGCGGACTTTACGTCCTGGGAGCCTCTACAGTGATGTACCCATTGATACGTTTGCTTATAGTGCTTCGACTTTTACACATCGTATGTTTTTGATGGAACGCTCCTACCCGACAGGAGAGTTTCGGGTGGAGGGTTGGTGCCATTACGTCTCAAAATGGGATAAACTGACGCTCTGGATCTTGTCGCGATTTCGGACTGAGCTCCGAGAGATCGGGTTGACTGCCGCGATCCGTGCTACCCAGGCAGGTGTTGACCTTAATAGGCACATGTTCCTCGCACTCCTGGAGATGTTTGATATCCATACCGGGACCTTCTTTACTCCGGTGGGGGAATTAGGGTTCGCACTTCATGAGATGTACGAGGTGTCAAAACTCCCTTGGGGGTCGGAACCCTATGAAGAGTACTTTCCCACCAACGAGGAACTTCAAGTCCTGGGGGACAGGGCTGAGGAGATGACGGCCGTCTTCAAGGAAGTGGCGAGTCATCATTACTATATGCAGAGACGGGATAGGAACGGGACGCAGCCTCATGTGACCGCTTGGAGAGATCATGTCTTTAGACAAGACAAGGAGGATCCCTCACAATTTTCTACCCCACCGGCGCTCTCTCGTAGCAAAGTGTTGTCCGAAATGAGCAGGTTAGGGGAGAAAAATCCCCGAGGAAATGAGGACCAGCAGTCAGATGCACGCTCCTACAGCTGCTTCTGGCATCTTGCTTATCGGATGTCACCCAAGGCGGTGTTGGCATCCTACCTGATGATATGGCTCCGGGATTGCGTGTTTGCGGGCGGATCCGGTACCGTAGAGAGGGTAACCCGAAACTTAATCCTGCCAGCCGTGAAGCTGGTTTTCGGCCGGCGTTTGGCTCTTCTCCCCGCAATGGTATGTAACCTGCAGCGAGGTTTGAGAGAGTTTGCTGGAAATGTGATTCATGACAGAGGCTGAAACAATAACTTCCCGTGCGCCGAACTGCCGTTTCACTATTTGATGGGATGGCTGATTTTGCATCATCCCAGTGTGATGAGCCCAGGCTCGGAAGGAGATTATAAGACTGGAGATGCATTCCTTCGTCATTTCCATCGGAGGAGCTGGTCGCATACTGGTGTCCCGGTTTGTAGAAAGGTTTTATCCCGTCTTCAGGGTTGGGAGATCACCAAAGTTGGTCCCATCTATTTGGGTTTTGAGGCCAACGAGGATTTAAGGGACCTGGGCGAAGGTGCCACCACTCTGCCTCAATGGGGATTTCGCTGGTTGCAAAATATCCGGCCGTCCCATCTGGTGTACCGGAACCGGAATCAGTGCTACCTGGAACCGTACTTGCCGAGCCGTTTTGCGCGGCAATTTGGTTATGCTCAGATGATGTTGGATAACCCCAGTAATACCCTGGGGTATGTTGGAAGTTTGTTGGATGGTGCACGAGCTTGGCATTACTATAATGCCGGATGTACCGGAGCTCGTTTTACGTTGCCCGTCCCCGATCCGCGGCCGCCCATTCTTTACTCGGCTGCCAAATTTTACTGTGTTATGGCTGCCCCGCCCTCCGGATATGACAGGGAGACCAGCCTTATCGCAGGCACCCAGTTAGCAGCGACTGGGGATACGCCAGTGAAGGCCCGGCCGCATCGTCCGTCAGGGGTGGGTCAACGGAGTGCCCCCTCTGCATCACAAGCAGAACCCTCGGACGATCGATCGAAACGATGTGCAGATACAGGGGCTGAATCTCTTGTGTCGAAGAAGCCGAAGAAGGCATCGTTTCCGACGGTGTCATCGGATTCGGCGTCCGAAGAGGTAAGGACATCCTACTAAATCTGATTTTGGTTCCGCCACTTACAAGGCCCCATCTTCTTTTGTAGGAGCCGCTAAAAAGAAAACCTCGTACTCTAAAGTCGGGTGGGAGTAGGCAAGAAGAGATGGCGAGCTCGTCTGGAGTGCGTATCCCGCCGACAATGATGTCTCTCATGGAGGAAGATCCGGAGGATACTGTCATCGTGGAGGTTTCGGTTTTTCGGGGTTATGTCAGGAGGGAACCTGAGGGTGCAGCAGCTTCCGAGGTGACGAAGGCCACAGCGGAGGCTTCACATGGTTTAGCAAGTGCACAGCTCCCTGGAGATGAAGAGGAATGGAGTTCATCATCTTCCGATGACACCGCTCCGGAGCTGCAGGAGTCTGTTGCGGGGGCAGCAGAAGCAGTGGGGATAGAGGAGAGGGTTGATTCTCCTCCTGGTCATGATGAAAGGAGGTCGGCCGAATCATTGTCGAATCCTTCCTTGGCTTCAACCATGGACATAGAGATGGCTACCGATCAGGCGGTAGCGACAGATTCTGTCCCTGTAGAGGGACTTGAGAAGAATGAGACTCTTCTGCCGGTCTTGTCTCCTGGGGCTGGCCAGGAGATAAATGTTGATCTCCCCGTTTTGCCGGAGGAGGTAGCTGATGCTGATAGAATGTCGGGGGTAGAAGAGGTGGCCGTTGGCGTCGGTGATTTCTCCAGTCTTGAGAAGGGTAAGGGTGTGGAACCCTCTGTTGCTCCTTCCACTTGGGGTACTATCACGACGCATGTGCCGGCTCTTTCTGTTCCTTCGACTCCTCGGGCTAGCAGTCTGGGCCCTGTTGATGAAGAGCCTATTGCTGCCGAGGTTCGAACCTCTCAGATCGAGGTTGGCGGATCTTCCTCCGGTCCGCAAACTGTAGTATCTCCCTCAACTCCTGCTATGACGCCGCAGGTGCTGGCGGAAGCCGACGGGTATGTGAAGTTCCTCGTCGAGGGAGTGTACAAAATGCTGGAGAAAGGCGTATCTGCAGTGATGGATGCCAAGGGGAGCTTTGCGGCGGCAAAAGCTTTGGCAATGCCTTGTATCGAGCTGATCCGCATTCACCAGGGCCATGACCATATGGCCGAAATTCTGGAGGTTTCGGTGATGGAGCTGGACGAGCGGCTCGCGGAACTGCAGCGCATCCAACGAAATGACCTCTCGGTCTTGATAGATGCAGAGATAGGAAAGTCGATGGCTGAGATCGAGGCTTCCCATCGAGCCGATGTGAGCAGTTGGGAGCGTGAAGTGGCTGGGACTGAGGCTGCGGCGGAGCAGTTGTCTCAATCCATAAAGAAGACGACGGAGAAGCGGGCTGCGGTGGATACTAACATCGCAGAGGTTGATGCTCAGATGCGCCGTCTTGAAGACCAGCGGGCCCAACTTCAACTAGAAGCTGATCGTGTCCTGGCTGAACACGTGGCATTCAAGCAGGAGGAAGCGACTCTTACTCAGCGGACCCTTGCTTTGGCTCAGCAGCGACGACAGCTTGATGAGAAGTATGAGAGTAAAACTTCCGCTGAGGCTGTCGGGTTAATGCGTCAAGAAGCCGAGCTGCGAGTCCAGGCGACTGTGGAAACTCGCACTGCCGACCTGAGACGTCGAGTCAGAGAACTCTCATCCCACCCTGGGGAGGATCGGGGATTGTAGCTTCTCTTCTTTTTATGTGTTTTTTGCAACTCTTGCTGGGGAAATAGCGTATTTCTGTACTCCCCCTTTTTTTTTTGAAAAATAAAGAAATATACTATCTCTTTGTGATGTGTTCATTTTTGATCTCATGAACTTGATGATTTATGTGGACCTATTATCTTTTGCGCACCTTGGTTTTTAGGTACAGATAATAAGTTTGAAGGAACCAACATGTTTGCTCAGAGGTAATGTGGACATGGCAATCATTAGGTTCAAATGATAGAATCTTCCTACTCAGAGGTATTTATGGACGTGATAGGAATGATTCTGGGGGATACGCTGAACAACCCAGAGGTAATGTGGACGTGGAAGTTCTGCGATCAATGTACGACAACACAGGAGTTGTTTGTACGGGATGTTTACTCAGAGGTAATGTGGACGTGGTAAACATGAAGGATAGCGTAAGCTCACGAAGTGTAAGGTTCCGCTTTGTAGGATGTAGAGAGACAACTCAGAGGTAATGTGGACGTGGTTATCTTTCTACGGAAGGATGCCACGGAACAGCTGGGTTCCGGAAGCGATTGATTTTGTGAAAAGAGGTTGTTTGGGGAAATACATGTCTTGGAGGATGTCAAGAATAGTACTTCTTTAGGAACTTGCCGTTGATGGGCATCATGAACAAGTCCCCATTGGGTCTGGCGAGCCGATAAGCACCGTTTGAGTATACCGTCTCAATGATGAAGGGTCCTTCCCATTTGGGCTCGAACTTTCCTGGTGTCTTGTGAGTTAACACCATTGGCCTTCTGACTGCTAAAACCAGGTCACCAACTTGGAAAGTTCTTTGCTTGACCTTCTTGTTGAAAGCCTGTGATATACGGGCTTGGTAAAGTTCGATGCGTTGTTGAGCTAGGAGACGCTTTTCGTCAAGTGCCTCCAGTTCCCGCAGACGACGACGTTGATTGTCTTCTTCTGTGAGATCGTTTGTGATTGCCACGCAGAGCGAAGGTATCTGTATCTCGAGAGGCAGTACTGCTTCGCTCCCGTAGACCAGGAAGAATGGAGTGTTGCCTGTTGGGGTCCGTACCGTTGTGCGGTAGGCCCAAAGGTATTCGCCAAGCTTTTTGTCCCAGTCGCGTTTGTTGGATGACACGACCTTTTTGAGCAGCCTGACGATAGTTTTGTTGAACGCCTCGGCCAATCCGTTTGTTGCCAGATTGTAGGCGGTTGAGGCCACGTTCTGAATGCGATTCTTGTCACAGAACCTGCTGAAAATATGGCTGATAAACTGAGGACCATTGTCATGGATGATCCGCCGGGGTACCCCGAAACGGTAAATGACATGGTGTTTGATAAAGCTGACCACCCTGGAGCTTTTTACTTCCGCTAGTGGGACTGCTTCCGCCCATTTAGAGAAGTAATCGGTGATGGCCAGGATGAAGCGGTGTCCTCTCGATGAAGGAGGGATGATTGGCCCTACAATGTCCATGCCCCAGGCTTCGAATGGCCAGGAGGCGACTGTAGGATGTAGAGGTTCAGATGGTGTATGTATGAAGTCTGCATGAAGTTGGCATGCATGGCACTTCTTAGCATATTCCACTGTGTCGGCAACCATGGTTGGCCAGTAGTAGCCCATACGTCGCAGTCGATCTTGCAACTTAGGCCCTGGTTGGTGAGCTCCGCAAGTTCCGTCATGAGCTTCTCGAAGAGCTTCAGCCGCTTCTTCGTTAGACAGGCATCGAAGGAGAAGCCCGTCGAAGGAGCGTCGGTACAGCGTTTTAGTGGCTGTATCGTAGTAGAATCGAAGAGAGCGTCTCCTGACTGAGACGGCTTCCTTCGGGTCCTCTGGAAGGATTCTGTAGACAGCGAAGTCGATGAACGGGAACCTCCAGTCTCGGACATTAACCCCAGTGTTTGTCGGCATGGCGTGAGCCATTTACAAACATAGGTTGTTTCTGGGACAAATCAAGTCTCGGCCAGTTACCGTGACATAGTGTTGAGTCCCAAGGGGCGCGGCCAATGAGGCTGCGAGGCCAGCCAGAGCGTCAGCCTCCAAGTTTTGTAGGCGGGGTACATGTTCGATGAAGAACCCAGTGAAGGTTGAAATGATGTTCAATGCAACTTCATGGTAAGGGATCAAATCTTCATGGCGAACCTCGTATTGCCCACGAATCTGGTTTACGACGAGTTTCGAGTCACCGTAGGCTTCCAGATGATCCACCCCCAGCTGTTGTGCTAGCTGGAGTCCCATGACGAGTGCATTGTACTCAGCAACATTGTTGGAGCACGGCTTCGAAAGGGAGTATGCGCGCTGGATGACCAGCTGATCGGGGGAGACTAAGACTACCCCTACTCCTGCGATGATTTGGCCGTTGGGGCCCGTTCTTGAAGCGCCATCAAAGAACATCCGCCAAACGGGGCTTCCTTCAGTGACGTTTGATTCTTGGACTTCATCCGGGATATCTTCATAGAGTTTTGAAGATTCTGGGATGGGGTGTGCAGCTAAAAAGTCAGCCAGAGCCTGACCCTTGATCGCCTTCTACGGGACAAACACCATGTTGTATGGCGTTAGTAGGATCGCCCATGTAGCCAGCCGGGAGTTTAATGACCCTGGCTTCGTCATGAGAACTCTGAGCGGATTGACTCGGGAGATGACGTGAATTGTCTGGCCCGAGACGTAATGACGAGTCTTCTGAATGGCAAACACCAAAGCCAAGCACTCCTTTTCAACGGGGTTGTACCGGTGTTCGGCCCCGATGAGTGTTCGACTGAGGTAGTAGATTGCTTGCTCGTAGCCTGCATCGCTGTTTTGAGCCAGTAAAGCGCCGAGGGAATGATCCATGGCACGGACGTAGAGGAGGAATGGTTTGCCGGCGACAGGTGCCACTAGGACTGGCGGGCTTGTCAAGTAATCCTTGATATCGTCGAAAGCCTTTTGGCACTCCTCTGTCCAGACGTAAGAGACTCCCTTCTTCATGAGCTGAGTAAAGGGTTGACATTTACCGGAGAGATTTGCTATGAACCTCCGGATGTATGCCAAACGTCCCTGTAAGCCCCGAAGTTCTCGAAGGTTCTTCGGAGGGTCCATGTTGAGGATGGCTTTAGTCTTCTCGGGATCGACATGAATGCCTTTTGCCGTGATGACAAAGCCCAAGAATTTGCCGCTAGAAACCCCCAGGAAGGATTTAGCGGGGTTCATTTTGAGTTGATGTGCCCGCATGAGATCGAAGACCGTCTTCAGGTCTTGTAGGTGATCTCTTTTGAGGCGGCTCTTGACTGCGATGTCGTCAACATAGCACTCAACTGTCTTGCGAAGATGTTGACGGAAGATGGTGCTCATAGCTCGCTGGTACGTTGCACCAGCGTTCTTCAAGCCGAAGGGCATTACTGTGTTGCAGAAAACACCCTTTGGAGTCCTGAATGACGTATGTTTTGCGTCATCGGGGAACATCTTGATTTGATTGTAGCCTGAATACCCGTCCATGAAGGACATGCGTTCAAAGCCACATGTGTTGTCGATCATTACATCGGTGATTGGGAGCAGGAATTCATCCTTCGGGCAAGCAGAGTTGAGATCCCTGAAGTCGATACAGACTCGTATCTTTCCGTTCTTCTTGGTGACAGGGACGACGTTGGCTACCCAGTCCGGGTGTTGTTCCTCACGGATGAAGCCACTGGTCAAGAGCTTGTCCACCTCCTGATCGATAGCGTTCATGATGTCCGGGCGGAAGCGTCGCTGTTGTTGTTTGATAGGTTTGGCATCTGGTAAGATGTTCAACCTATGCATCGCGATCTGTGGATCGAGACCCGGCATGTCTTCGTAGCTCCAGGCGAAGACGTCAATATATTCCTTAGCCAGTTGGACTAAAGATTCTCGGTCTTCTCCTTCCAAGCTTTTGCTAATAAAGATGGGTTTAGAAGAAGACCCATCCCCGAGGTCGATCTGCTCGACTTCGTCTTCGGTGGGAGGTTCTCGTAACTCAAAACGAGACTCCCATTGCTCTCCTAGGCGTTGAGCCCAGGGTTCCTCTTCGAAGGGTTCCGGCGGTTGGTCTTCGCCTTCATCTTTCTGAGGTTGTGCCGATGTCATGTTAGCTGACAGCACTTTCCTGAAGACTGATCCGATACTGGTATCGGAATCCCACGTCAATGCTTCTGACGAGTGGGAATGTTCTATGTCTTCTGCGTCTGAACTCTCTGGAGTTGATGGCGGCGTGACATAGCCTAACCCCCGTCGAGTCCGATTATAGTAATCCTGTGGCTTTCCATTGGGCATCGAAAGCCGGACAGGGAGATGCCGACCCTTGCCGTAGTTTAGGCCTTTATTGCTTTTCAGGTCGTAGCCCATCTTTTGGATGATGTGCTTAGCCGCATCCGTGTATCGATAGACTTGTACTCTGCCGGTATCAGGTTCGGGCTCGATTGACGGGAGGTTCCGACGACGCTCGATTTTGCCCGAGATGATGGTGCCTTCGTCTCGGCTTCGTGGAGGGACTATGAAGACTCCTTGAGACGGGACTATTTGATTGTGGTAGACGGTCGTTACTTGTGTTTGCAACGACCGTAGAGCGTTGTCTAATGTATACATGGCATTCCAGTGTGGAAGACAAGAATAATTGAAGGACACTCTATTATTGATAAAGTACGAGATTTTATCCTGTGGGATTACATTGTCGAAGGAGGGTGCGTCTACATTAGCAGAGATATATTCGCCAAGCTCCTCATCTGTAAGCACTGGGACCGGATCAGGAGAGTCCTCCACCGCTCTGACTTTGGGGTCTGAGAGGGTTATGTGAGCCCTCTCCGGCATCTTGGATGACTGCGGCGGCTTGCCTTTAAGACGCACCTTGAGGGGTGCCTCGGTTGCGCCTCCGATGAGTGGCGCCTTCCCTTGTAACTTTACCACCAGGGGAGCCGCTGTTTGAGGTGGCTTTCCCTTGAGGCGTATCTTCAGGGGAGCTTTGTGAGTCGGTGCTTTCCCTGATAGCTTGATGCTCATTGGAGGCGCCTTCTGGGGTGGTCTCCCCTTCAGACGGATTTTCAAGGGGGCGTCAGGAGTCACTTCGGGCTCCAAGTCCGGCTCTGTTGCCGTCTCTGCTTCATCATCGGCGTCGTTGGCTTCCTCCTCGTCGAGTGGCTTGTATAAGTCGGAATCGGTGAAGTAGACCTCAATCCCTTTGAAGGGATCGATATCTGCAAACTCCGTCCGGATGACGCCGTTGGTGGATACATATTTCATGCATTGGTGGAGCGTGGAGGGCACCACCATGTACTCATGTAACCATGGTCGTCCGAGTAAGATGTTGTAGTTGACCTCGGCATCCACCACATAACAAGTCACCTCAGTTTTGAGGTTGCCGATGTGACACTTCAGCCGGATCTTGCCCAGTGGCTCGCTCTTGCTGGCGTTGAAGCCGCTGATGGTCGTATTGGAGGGCGCCAGCCGGTACATTGGGATCCCCAGCTTTGATAGCAGCGCCTTTGGAATGATGCTTAGGGAAGACCCCGGATCGATCTGAATCCTGCTCACCTTTACCGAACCGATGTACCCTGTGTAATACAACGGTCGGTTATGTCGGTGATGCTTGAGCAGCATGTCTTGTTGGGTGAAGGTTATGTTTGGGATAACTTCATCAGCACAATGACAGTGTGCACAAGTAGTTGGGAGGTCTTCAGGCTGCTTGACCTGACTGAGAAAGGATTCGGCATCCTTCAGAGCTTCGCAGAGAGCTTCTCGGGAGTCCTTGGAGAGACGCAGGAGCTCGAACAAAGACAAGCGTGCAGGAGTACTGGCCAGTTGTGCCAGAATGTCAAAATTGTGGGGCTTGGCTAGCCCCGAAGCATTTTCTTTCCGCAGAGGTCTGTCGAAACGGGCCTCCACTTGCTTTTGTTTATTGGCTGCTGAGGGCTTGGATGAACCCTTCTTAGGGATGGTGCCAGGAGGCACCACTTCGGCGGCAGCTTCACCGGGCTGGGAGTTTTGTTGTGCACGCGTCTGCACAGGAAGTGCCTCTTCCGTTGAAGAAGAGACCGTGCGGCAAGACTTGATCTTCCTGCCTTTTGCTTTGGGGGTAGGGCGTACCTCCGGTTGAGTTACCTCGAAGACGAGGTCGGGGTGAACCCAGAGGACCTCTCCTCGAGATGTGGTGAGTGGGACAAGTCCACTCACATTGTCACGGGTGGGTGGCAAATTCACCACCTCCATTGTCGCCTTAGGGATGGAGACGACGCCATCTTGTGTGGTAGTCGGTGGCAAGTTGCCGAACTGAAGTGACACCACATTAGCTGACACCGTCTTTTCTTCGTAGTCGACGGAGATTACATCCGCATTGATCATGTGCTGGATGTAATTTTTGAGGACGTAGCAGTCCTTAGTCGGGTGTCCGACAAACCGATGGTAGTGACAGTACCTCGGGTTGTCCACCTTCCCGACTTCATCGGGCCGCTTTGGGTCCGAAAGCTTGATCTTGTCACCCTGCTTCAGTATCTCAAAGAGTTGCAGGGTGTCGTCATCATTGAATGAATAAACCTCCTTGGGTCTCGGTGCCAGTGGAGGCTTTTGAGTAGGCGCAGATGCGCCCTTCGAGGCATTAATAGTCAATGCCTGTTTCCCCTTTGTTTCTCGTCCGGAGCTGTTGGTTGCGGACTTTTTCCCCTTATCGTCAAAGGCGGGGAAGCTAACACCCAGAAGACGTGCATTGGCCGCCTTCTTCTTTGCAGCTTCAGCTTCAATGATTAGGGAGCTCCAGTCGGGAGGGGATTAGAGTTAAGCCAGAGCTTTACTGCAGGCAGCATGTTCATACTGCAAGCGGAGAGAAGCGCATGTTCTGGCATGCCTGGAGGTAGCCTGAAGCAGGCCTGACGGAAGCGTTCGATGAATGCCCGAACCGTTTCCTTGTCCTTCTGGCGTATCTCAATGAGAGACGCCATCGTCATGTCCTTCCCACCGTCGTAGAAGCGGTCGAGGAAGAGGCGTGTCAGGTCGTCGAAGGACGATATGGAATTATCGGGGAGGCTGCAGTACCAGTCATACGCCACCCCTTTCAGGGCCCCAACAAAGATGCTGGTGAGGAGCGCGTCCTCCTTCGGAAGATGCCCTGTCTGCGACTGGAAGTACGTCAGGTACCGTCGTGGAGAGTCCTTCCCGTCATACGGCGTGAGTGTTTGTGGTTTATACTTTGGGGGATAAACCACCTTGTTCCACTCAAGGGGATAAGGCTGGGGAATGCCCATCTTCTGGCGCTCCTCCTGCCTGTTCTTGGACTCGAAGCGCTCTCGCAGATCTTTGATCATTTCGACCACGTCCTCCGTGGAGCTAGGAGCCGGGGAAGGAGGTACCACCTGGAGTGGAGCGTTTGAGGGCTCCGATGTCCGGGGTGCTTCTGTGTCTGAGGGTGTCCGTTGGAGGGGCACACTCGACTCTCCATTGGCTCCTGGGTCGGGACCATTCGAAGGTGTCCTGATCAAGGCCGACCGCATCTCAAACACTGCTTGAGTCAGTGCTTGCATTGAGGCAGAGAGGGTTTTGAGTCCTCCCTCTAGCGAGTCTATGCGCTGGACAATGTCCTGTGGCGGCGCATCAGTCTCAAGATCACCCCCGGTCATGTATACTGTCATGACACGGCCGGATGTGGATGGATTAGTCGAGGCTTCGCTCTCAGCCTTGCTCTCATGTGGGGGAGTTACTTCTCCTGGTGTTTGGCCACCCCCAGCCACATTCTGGAGTTCGTCCTCGGCAGGCGCATCTGCAAGGGCCTGACTGCCCTCAGCTCTGTCTTGAAGGGCCTCTTCGTTTTCAGCACTACCCCCGGCGGTGTCCTGGAGGACATCGTCATTTTGAGGGGCTTCACGGAGGCCATCTTCGCCTTGATGAAGATCCGCCGTAGCTGTGCTTTGGACATCTTCGTCTTCGGGAGGCTCGACAAGGGTCTGGCTACCCCCAGCTTCCTCCAAGGACTTCTTCCTCGACCGAGTGCCTTCGAACACTCCAGAGGTCGTGACAGCTGCCTTGGTTTTCCTCGGCTGGCTTTTGGATGAAGACGAGGAATTGGCAGTCGTCTTCCGGACAGATGAGGAATTGGAGATCACGTTGCATGATGCAACCTTTAGTTCCTCTTCTGCTGACACCTTCGTCCCAAGGCGATGTCGGAGGGGTATCGATGATTGTAGCCGTTGGAAGACCGACTGCTTTGGCGGTACTGTCGTCTTGCAACAGCAGTTGATGGTGACCACTGCACAAGTGTGCCCCGTGAGAGGCGCATCGTGCTTGTTGGTCAACTCTCCTGACCGGCGCTTGTGAGTGATCACGTTGCGTAAGTCGTTGGAGGAGAGTGCTACCCTCACACCCCTCTCAGGCGCATGGCAGGGCCAAGCGCCGGGGTGGTCGGGTGAGTGCTGCGCCCCCTGATCTAATACCAAGCAGGCATCACGATCAGTAATGGGGAACCACAGCATTTGAAGTGACTTGAACGGACCTCGAACGCACAACCAGAGGAGGCGCAGGAGTTCAAGACCACAGAGTTTGCCTCTCTCGGCTTGGTTGTGCACGCAGTGAATGCGCCCAAGCGAGATGAGGACTTTGAAAGTCGACTCGTTGTCGGTGCAGAAGCACTTGAGTCAATCTTGTACAGCTTGCCATCGGCAGCGCTCGTGATTGTAAGCGCGTGCCTCTGGCCGGCTGCTGGCATAGCACGTTTGTGGCGCATGGCCCGTGCCACCTTGGATTTCTTCGTACCAGCCCGCTGGGGCGCATAGTACTCAGTATCCAAATTCTCCTCGCCATTACAGCGAGTGAGTCTGTCAAAGACAGAGGCTCTTTGTGGCGCATCAGAAGTGATGCGCGGGGCATTGGCTGCGCCCCTGCTCCGTCGACGTATCTTCCTCGCCTGAGAGGAAGATGGCTGGGGAACGTGGTCAGCCGCACGCTTCCTCGAGAGATGCGCTGCATCAGCGGGCGCACCTTGACTGCTGAGGACGTCAGCAGGAAGGAAAGGCTGGACGGGCGCATCCCCTTCAACGGTGGTGCCCGAGGCGTCGACTTTGCGCACCCAGACTGCGCGGGTCTTCTTCGGCTTCGACAGCCGCTTCGAAGGACTCGCACTTCCTTCAGAAATGAACTCCTCGTACGCCTGTTGATTGAGGCGCACTACCAGCGTCTTGTGGGGGGAGCCCACCTTCACGTCGTCGGCCTGTGACACGACTTTCTCGGTAGAGGAGAAAGAGGTCCCCAGCAGAGTCGCCAGCTTGTTTGCCATTAAAATTGTTTTGATTGAAATCTTAATACAAACAGAACAGTGATACAATATAGGACTTAGATGTAGTCCTAGGAGTACACTTTTGTTTAAGCTGGGTCCTTAGTGCCAATGGAGTGAATGGTAATGCGTTGACTCCGTTGACCGGCTGACGGCGGTTATCGGTTCTCTGAAGGTGTTGATTGCTCTGGGTGCTGGAGCTTGCTGAGAGGAGGAAGACGTTGAGTGTCTAGAACTGCCTCTCCGGTGATTCTCTGTTGTAGATTCTCTGTGAGTCTTGTGTTCTGAGTCTCTGTCTGTGTGTGAAGGGGATGATCCTTCTATTTATAGTTTTGCAGGCTGGCTGCTCATGCGCGCATGTAGGATGCGCCGGTGTGGGGACGCCACGTGGAGGTTGCTGATGGAGGCGCATGGATGCTGCGCCCTGATCGAGGGGGAGAACTCTTCATACTGCTGTTGTGAGCCGGCACGTAGCAGAGGGAAGATCTTTCCATTGCTGAAATCTCGGATGAGTTGAGTCAAAGGACACGTGTCGTCGACTCATGGTTCGAAAATCTCGGATTTGGTGGAGAGGAGTGATCTGGTGAGCTGCGCCTTGGATTGGGCGCAGGAGGAGGCTGCGACTCATAACCTTTAGGAGTTATAAACCATTTAGAGCGCATTGCTTTTGAGGCGTATGCAGGTGACCTTCCTTCTGTCTTTCGGGATCAGAGATCAGTCTGGGGCGCATGGCTTTTGAGGCGCATGCAAAACTTCAACCGGAGACTCTTCTTCTGTCTTTAGGGATCAGTGAAGGGTCTGAGGCGCATGGCTTTTGAGACGCATGCTGGTTTGGACGCATGGCCGTAGAGGCGCATGCGGGTGGCCACGTGGCAGTAGCCATCGGAATAGAGTCATGATGATGCTGACGTTGCCGACGCTTCATTTTCTGAATAAAGCTGTCAACTGTTCAGACTTTGGGAGGCGTGCTGCCAACTCTGTCAGTTCAGCATTTAATGTTGGTGACGTTCGATGGATAGCTGAGTGGGCGCGTCGGTTGGCGTTCCACTCGGTATGGAGATGTGTGGGGGCGCACCCTCTATAATGCGCCGAGTACTGTAGGGCGCGTCTGTGTGATGCGCCTGATGCCGAAGGGCGCGTCCGTGTGATACGCTGTCTGGCTGGCGCATCGGACATGTCTTTTAATGATGCGGCTGTCTCGCTCTTCGAGTGCTATAAATAGCCGTTTGGCTGAATTCGAGGCGTCCGGTTCATCCATTTAATGTAAATTCATTGCACGAAATTCGGAGGGCCATCCACTTGGTGCGTGGGTTTGATCTGCCCGGCCTATAAATAGTGGCATGGAGAGAAGATTTGCTTCTCATTCCCTCACGTTCTTCCAACATGAACTTGAACATGCGGGTGCATTCTGTTGACGAAGTGCTCCCGAGGGTGAAGATGAGACGCTGTGTTGTCTTTGATGCACTTGAAGGTGACTGTTACATCCAAAAGACGGAGTCGAAGGCTTCTGAGGCAGGCGGAAGGTGCCTGTTGCATCCAAAGATAGGGATGCTCGAGCCTCGTCTCCGTTATTCCGGAAGAGCCGTAGATCGGAATGGCGGTGCAAGGCTCTCTCTTCCTTCAAAGTGGGTGTCGCCCACTTTGATTGTGTTGAAAGCTGCTCCTTTAGCCGCGGTTTCGATCACGGTCTTCCTTCGGCTTTGGAGGCTCTTTCGAAGCCTCCCCTGGCCACAGCATTTGCGGTGCTCTTCTCTTCCTTGGTTCCAGCCAGAGGGTTAAATGCTTTGTGTATCGAAGCATTTATCGGGCGAGCCTGGTTGGAAGAGCGGCACATAACTGGGCTCTGCTCGGCCAGGTGAGCCTGGCTGGAAGAATTTGGCTGAAGGGATGCACATAACTGAGCTGCTGAAGAGATGATAGGATGCGCCTGGATGGAGGCGCATGATATCTGCTGCGCCTCACTGGTGGCGCATAGTGATGCTGCGCCTATCTGGAGACGCATGGTGGCCGCTGCGCTTATCTGAAGGCGCATGGTGGCCGCTGGCTGTAGACTTATGCTCTTTCCTTTGTAGAAATTCTTCTTTGTACAACCTTTTCTATACATGTAATAGACTTTTATATATAAATAAAAAGTCCTTCTTCAAATGTCTATACTTATTGACTTTGCTGTGAAGTTCTTCGTCTGAGTTCTTCCACTTGTTGGCTATGGCACCCCTTGTCCCTCCCCCTTGGGCGCATTATCTCCCCAGTTTTCCCTTTTTTGATATAAACTCGACATGAACCCGATGTGATCATGACATTATTTATGAATGTTAATCGGAACACGGCTTAGTGATGGAATTGCATGATCAGTGACCCGTTGTGGTGCACTTGCATAAACACGAAATGGCATTATGACCTTACAGGATAACTCTTGATAGTGACCCGCCGTGGTGCACTCTTGACAAGTAATTTGATATGATAATTCTTGATGGTGGTCCGTTGTGACGCACCCTTGCCTTGATAAGTAATCTTGATAAGCAACCCGACATGATAACCTTGATACGCTGTTACGACAGCTAACCTGACATGCTAAGTAAATTCTTGACACCGTGGGTGATTGTATTGAATATGCTTGTATAAGCAACCAGTCTTGTCTCGCATCATGTCTAGGACATGTATCCCTGGTTACCACGGTCAGGGATTCATACTGAATCTGACTAGGTTAATGACTAGATAGATCAAGTAGAGCATATAGAGAGGTATTCCGGCTACAAGCAATCCCGTTATCTGGGCGCCTTCCTTGATGGACTTGTAGCCTACCGACGAGTAGGGCACATTTTTAGCTCACTGTTATGTAGGGCACTACATGAAACGATTACTATGCACACTGTCATATGTTGCATCCAAGTCACCTAACAAGGCATGATAACTCTAATCTTGAACCTTGTGTCTGGATAACCTGGATAGTCTGCAGGGCTTGTGGCCGTAGGCGTACCTCATTGCATCTTACTAGTAACTAAGCTTGTGATAACCCTAGTTAGTTGAGTATCAAGCCGTACTCTTTGCTTGGCCGTGAATGATGGATGGAGTCCTATCTTGTCTAGTCTTGCCTAGATCCGGTGCATGGATATCTCCGGACTTGCTTGTTTATGCTTTACTTTATCGATAATTGGCTCGAGGCTAAGTTTTGTTCAGGTGAAGGGTTACGACCCCGGTCCTTGTTTGGTTTACGGGTTGTAACTTGGGTACCGGAATAGTCCTCTAGTTATCTTATCGTTTATCATCCTGTTTTCTTTAACTCATGTCTTATGTTATTTTGCCTATGACCTTATGTGCTGACATGCTGGTTTTAGTTCTTAAGTGAAGCCCCCTTTGTGGCACTTGCTCTTTCTGGGGTCTGACCCGGCTGGTTTTGTATGGCCAGATTTTGGAGCAGCTACCGAGGATCTCCCAACTTTCCTGCCAGATGGTGAACACTAGAAGGAATCCCGGCAACGAGTGGATTTTTATTTTGCTCTCCCACTCCCTTGTAAAAATATTCTTTTGAGGCGTTTAGCCGCCGAGCAAGTGTTAGCTCGTTGCAACTTTACTTACTGTCTGCCTACGGACTGTAATATGATTGACAAATCCTTGGGTTGATCATGTATGACTTAAACTCTTGCTAGTCTTCGTATTTTGTATGACTAGCTTCATGATCATCTGAATATGTAATGTATGGGACGCCTTACCTTGTATGTCTGATGATCTACCATCTTGTTATATCTACTTGTTGCTTGAGATTGAGACATTAGGCTTGTTATTGACCTTAAGAGACTGATGGCTTGTAGTAAACCCTCATGCATCTAGACAGCCGTGACCGTATTACGAGGTGAGATTCACTTCAATGTACGTAGCTGGCTGTGTCTGTCCCCCGCTCTCCAGTATTCTGGTTCTGGGGCGTGACATGGGGCTCACGATCGAGAGTGGTCAAGTATAGTCAACGTCTATAACAAGGTCCTCGCATAAAACTATGATTCAATCAAGTCAAGTCAAACTTGTCAAGTCCACGTCAAGTCCAAATGGTACATGAAACATAATCGAGTCATTGTTAAGGGATATGTCATATCTAAGCAATCCTACAACGAGACACACACATGAACAAGATAAGAGAATAGGACAAGTAATAGGAAAAAATGGGATCAATCTACATGTACGTAAAATAATAAAATAACAATGACATAAATCAGGAAAAATTTGTAACCAAGTAAGACAGAAAAGAATAGTAATATAGAAATGCATGTAAATACTGTAAAGTTTGGCAAGGTGTACTTGTCTAGCGTGGTTTCTGGTGTGGTACGATGACCATGACGGCACAAATTTGACTTTGGTGTTAAAACTCCACAAGATAGCGTCTGATGATGGGAGAAACTGTTCCATCGAGTCCAGAATAGTCAAATTAGCTATGGTTGACACAAGGAAGTCTACTTTCGCAAGAGAATAGGAAATACAATTAGCCATGATCAATCATGATAATCAATAGAATTTTGTGGAGAAAATACTTATATTGTTTTAGAAAATAGTTCTAATACTTGGAAATTATATTTTATTACCCCCAAAATATTTATATAAATTCTTACTTGAAAATAAGTTCTAATTTGGAAACTACCCTTTTCATTAGTTAAAATAATTTTAGAAAAATACATAGAAATATAGAAATATCAATTTTTAGAGAAAAAAATATAATTTAATAAGTAGAAAATATTACAATAATATTTTTAGGTCAAAAACTTATTTTAAATACCACAAAATAATATAAATATACATTGGCCCAAAATAAATTTAAACTTTTATAATTAATTTCTGAAAAAATTGCATGCTATATATATCATCATGTCAACTTTCCGAAACAACAAACGGATTGCAAAATCGAGTTCGGATCTCCCAAAATCTAAAAAATAGTGCGACGCATCAATTTTCGGGCAACTAGCACTAAAATATTTTTACTGAAAAATATATTATGGATTTGCTAAAATAAATTATAGATTATCGAAGCTAACCTCAATACGAATCAAACAAGGAACTGGAGGTGAAACATAGTTCGAAGTTGGGAGTTATGGCTCTTCAAAGTTGCTACAGCTGAGGCTGATTTTTATAACAAATTTTGGGTATTTTGGATGAAAAAGAGAGAAATTATGATAGTGAAAAGACACCTACGGTCAGACCCGAGGCCAACACAGGCTAACACGAAGAGGGTGGACACCGATACGGTGCATACACAATAGTGGTAGAAATTTTTGGGAAGAAAAATTTGTGGAAAAAATAATGAAAAGTGCTCTCCCCTATAAATAGGATAGAGGAATCCTAATTAGATAAGGATTAGGAACGATTTAAATCCCACTTGATAAATCACACATTAATTTAAATATATTTAAAACAATTTCAATAAAATCTAATCCAAATTTAAAACTAAATAAATCTTATCTTTAATTTAAAACTATTTAAAATCTAATCCAATAAAATCTACTCCCAATTTAGATTACAACAAAAAAGTTAAAAATATCTTTTTATAAACAGAAAAATAATTCCAATTAATTTCAAATACTTTAAAGCAATTCCAAATAATTTTTCTAAAACCAAAGTTTTACAAAATATACATGAATTTATTTTCATGTACATCGCACGCAAATAGTACAAATTATTTACATAAATACTAATTTTGAAATTAGTACCTATACTTGTATATCAAATAAAAAGTATTTCTATAATAATAAAAATAATAATAATAAGTTTGGAAAATTTGAGACAAAATATTTATACTCAAACAAATATAGAAAATATTTACCTTATATTATATCGAAACAAAATAGTTATTTCTATATTTATAAAAAAATTAGTAATAAATTTTTTGTATAAAAATAATTAAATATTTCGTATATACGTGTTCATACTCGTCTAGCAAAATAAAATAAAAATCTATTATAAAATTTAGGGGGTTTACAGTTAAATGTTTGTTCTTAACTGCATATTCACAGTAGAATGGTTATGTGACCTTTGTTAATGTCTTGTCACATTTCGTTCCAATTATGGCATGGGACAGTGTTCATCACGGAATAGTGTGTCACGCCTTATCCTTTTTTGGTTGTAGGTGCAGTCCACTATTTCGATGATCGAACATTGGGCCATGTTGTGATTCATAACATTATGTTTTACCTATGACTATGTGTCGCATTTATATTCAGATTATATGGCATATTTTTTTGTATTTTGTTATGACGCTCTGAGGACTTGGTGAT
Organism: Iris pallida; assembly: GCA_029216955.1. Classification (NCBI taxonomy): domain Eukaryota; kingdom Viridiplantae; phylum Streptophyta; class Magnoliopsida; order Asparagales; family Iridaceae; genus Iris; species Iris pallida. The sequence goes on from JANAVB010021798.1 coordinate 19,237,696, forward strand.
CTCTCCAAATATAGGTGTTCATGACATTTCACATGAATACCAGCCATGATAGTGATCTTCTCTTTTACTATTGAAGATGTCTTGCTTTTGTATCAGCTTCTGCTGCGATTGACAGATTCATCATTATGCTATTTATTTCTTTCTAGTTTAGTGATTGATAGTGGATTTGTCTCTATCCAGCAACTTGTTCAATGACTTTCATAATTGATTTAATAAAAAAATTATTTTCTTATTTGTGGATAAGATTTAGTGAGCTATGGAAATCTATATACTGCATATACAACTTATGTATATTCATTATGTGACTGGCATGTACGTTACCTAGTATTACGTATTTTGGGACTGGACGTTACATTACTTGCGTACATAATTGGCAGTGTTATTGCATGCTTGCTTTTACATCTATGACATAGAACTATGTTACACAAATATTGATGCTATGATTAAATGTTATAATGGTAAGGCGGGACAAGTTGAAATTGGTAAGTCTCATAATGTTTGTAGCTCATGCTTGAGTAAGTAACATAGTCTTGCACGGTCATGGACAACTTGTGCATAATGATTGGGTTCCTCGGACAATATTCCATGGGCCACGGGACCGATTCGGCCTAGGAGGAACCTGGATAACTGTGGTGGGTTTTAGCACAGGTCATTCGAAAAACTTTCAGCGGGCATCCAACCATGCTGGAAGGGTCGCTATCTAAACCAGGCTATAACGTCCAGGGTGGCTAGACATGCCAGTGACCTTCATATAAAACACATGTAATTCTAGTAGCTATGATAACAATTGATAGGGAAGAACATGGTAAGTTCATTCTACAATGGTACGCTCTACCATGGGTAAGTTTCATGGTAGTTTATAGCATATGTCTACTCAGTTTTCTTTCATAAAATTTATTATGATGGTTAGGAAGATCACCAATTATATCATATAACTTTTTGAACCAAATGAGAGCATGGAATTTAATTAGACACCCACTAGTATACGGTAATATACTGATCCTCGCTCTCCACAAGCGCTCCAAATCAACAAGGATGTGCCACTTAGTTGAACGCGATGCTAGTGTATTTTGAAGCCTCGTCCATGTGCCGAAGGCTTATTTCAATCCTATGAAGACTTCGTATTCAGTCCAGAAGAAATGGTCGACTCCCAAAATAGCAGGTGTTTTCAGTGTTTTGGTTGTATATAAAGGGGATGTAATGTATGGCACGAATATCTCATCATCGTTTATTTTGTGTTTGTGTTAAGAAGTAAGCCCGTGCGACAACTATTGTAATAGAGTCTTATAAATGATGTTTATTACCAATGAAGAAAATTTTCCTTCTGTTTCAAATGGTTGTTCAATTTTTCTGTGTACTCTTTTAGATGTTGTATTTCGGATAACCTTACGACTTTGCCTTGTGCGAGCGCCACTTAGGTTCGTACAACATCACGCCCGGGGACGACTATCAATTCTTGGAATCGGGGCATGACAATAAGGATGACAACATGTATCATTTAAAGTTTTTATGTCATGCATATGCATGAATAAAAAAGGCTAATGAATAATGAGCATATTATTTGGAGTTTTCCAATAATATTATATTTTATAAGAACTATTAAAGAATTACTATTGATTAAAGAAGTCATTACATATGAATGATTAACACCAATGATATAAGCATAATTATCAAAAAATATGATAAATTAAATATCTCTGTATCAGAGAATATGTAGCGTTTAGTGAATATTTCTAGCTAGTAGGCATTCACAAGCTAAGGGTATAGCATGTTGAAAGTTCTCGAGACACCCAAAGTTAAATTTATGAATTATATGAAAATTCAAGTATCTACATACAAGAAGGTCCAACATTTCTAAGCAAATATGCAGCTTACTTGGACACATAAACTAACCTTACAACTAAGTTCGGTCCTCAGATAATGACAGAAAATTTATTCAATAACGTACATCACCCAACATAAATAACAATTTTGCATTTCTTATGATACTACTATCTATGTTTGGAAGTTTCAACCTCAAAATCTAAATAAAATCCATCTGTTAGAACATGATACATGTCACTACCATATTTCTAGATAGGGGTATTTTTGTCATTTTTATATTATTCAAGTTTTGTGAATAATTGTTATAATTATATATGTTATTGATTGGTGAACTAGCCTATTTATTAGACTTTGTAGTTAGTGGACCCAGCTAGATTTGACTTGACCCATTGGTCCAATTAATTATTCGTGTAGTCATGATTAGACTAGTTAATTAGTCATTTCCTTTAAGATTAAAGAATAGAATATTTCCATTAGTTGTAGAGATCCTATTCATGACATGGAGAGGGGCTTTTAAGTCTTGTTAGCTATTCCTAAAGCTAACCATAACCCTAATAGGATTCTATATAAACTTCTTCATTCATTACCAGCCCATCTTGTCACGACCCGCACCCAGTATAGGGGTACGAGAAGTTGTTACATCCAGCCTACGCCGCAGTGTCGGTGGTAGAACGCTGTCCTAGGTCACATACATCTAACAATTATAAGGTACATATACAATACATACTCTCCGAACGGAGGACAATGTAGAAATGTACAACTCAATCACAACTAAGGTAGAAATACGATAAGATAGATAGATATGAAAGTCGCCAAATGAAATACAACAGGAGAAGAAGTCTAAGTGTCTAAGATAACATCTCCACAACATCAAGAATAACAATATCCCAAATAAGTGCATAATGTATCCAAAATAAGACAAGACAATAAAGTAAGATAACTAGTCTAGCTAACTAGCCTAGACTACTGGGGTAATGTCCTCTGCAAGGACTGTGTCCTCCTGGGAGTCCATCTCGCAGGTGTCATCTAGGCCTGCTCCGTAGTACGTAGGACAAAACTCCTCAATATCATCTGTAATATTTCAACAGGTCCAGTCAGGACATAAACGTGCACAATACATCTCACGCAGTTCATAATATGACAGGAAATGTAAGCATGCTATAGAGTAAGATACATGAAACGCTGAAGAATATATATGAAGTCAAAGAGGTGACTGTAAGGAAATTTCTACTATAAGTAAAGAACTAACAGTGGCTAGTGATGTAGAGTACAAGATAGATATGTGAATAGCTTCAATTTGCACATGATGATACTAAGAGTTTGCACATGATTACACTACTTTGGAATTGTTCACATGACCATTTATACTCTCTCGTACCCTAATCAATATACAAGGATCCAGACAAGTTATGTTATTGTACATGATTTCACATGGGAGCCCATAAATGGATGCACATGAAGTAAACATGCGGGGCTCTTTGAACATGAGAGTACATGAATCACAAGAGTGCACATGAATGGTGAAAGCACATGAATACATGATTTACGTGAAAAGCACATGACATGACGTATCCCGATGCTCCCGAGGGAATAACATCTCATGAAGGGATCCATATAGTACCAATCCATGTTAACAACGTGACAGCATCAAGTAAAGTAATTTAGAGCATAAATATAAATCTTATCAAGTATGAAACGGTCAGAGAATGTACTCGCCTGATATCCTGAGTATCCGATGAGTATAAATGTCCAGACAAAGTAGATGAGTCCTATTTAGAGCAACACAGGTCACAACATGTCCAGAATGGTAATATAGAACTTTATAATGCATTCTATATGAATTCTAGGTCATTCTAGACTAAAGTTAACTCTTGGTCAACTCTAGTCAACTTCAATAGTCAAACTAGGTCAACCAAGCTATACTAGGTCCAAGCCTAGTCCAACAAGTCTCACTAAGCCTAACCAAGCGTAGGCTAGCACTCAAACACAATCAAAAGGACAAAACAAGTTATCACACACATAAATACAAACTATGTATATATATATATATATATATATATATATATATATATATATATATACCTATACAATATATATAGGCATTCATATAGGCTAGTGCCTAATACATAATCAAGGCACAAACATGGTATATATATAAATAGGGGTGAGTGTGTGTGTCAAACATTATAGTGGATAGTGATATGGTGTGTGTGTGTGTGTGTATGGATTGCAAGTTAGAGAGTGTGTGTGTGTGTGTGTGTATACAATGACTAATAGTGTATCAGTGAGTGCTATGTGTATGTGTATGTGTGTACAGTTGTATGGTGTGTGTGTGTACAAGTTATATGTGATAGGAAGTGATATGTGTGTGTGTACAGGTAAATGAGGGTGATAGGGTATGTGCGTGTGTTCAACTGTGTGGTCAGTGAGTTAGAGAGAGTGTGTGTGTGTGTGTGTGTGTGTGTGTGCGTGTGTGTGCGTGTGTGTGTTTGTGAACAGGTTACATGTATTCTCGGGTTTACAACATAGGCTAGTAATGAATAATTTCTCAGGTTTACATCTCAGTTCTCAGGTTCATGTGTTCCCAGGTTCAGCAAAGTATAGGCGTGTGTGTATACCATTAGGGGGTTCAGTTTAGTTTTATCCAAGTGTGATGGTGTCTATATAAGGGGTGCCCAGGTTTCTTGAGGACAGCACGTACCACATGTGTGTAGTGTCATGTATACTAGTGAATAGTGTGTACAGAACATGGTAAGGGGAGTGTTTGATGTCTGGGTTTCTGTGTACAGCCGTGAAGTGGTTAAATCTCTAGAAAAAAGTACCATATAACCCTTATTTTAGTTCATCACACATATGTGTAAAACTTTATTTCAGAAATACAAAGCCTAGTATCAGTTAAACCCATGTATTATCACCCATACAGCCAATTCGAACTCCACATTGAACCCCAATACAAAATAAAATAACCTAGATGTGATATCACATATATATAACATATAAATTTATATTTGAAATCAATAAAACACATTCGAATTCTCAGGAAACAGGTTACTGTATGCACATAATAGTAACAATGGGAAAAACCCAAATCCAACACAAAATCAAGTAAAACTCCCAATTTAATGGTTGGAAAGCACTCGTGCATATATCAGTGTGTCCCATGAGTCGTATGGTGTCCACACAACAGGACACGACGTGTCCAGACACTCACAAACACTCGCCAACACACGGCCACTACACAGGCTTGTGCGGCGAGTCAACGAGCTCGTGGACACGACACGACTCACGTGGAGTCACGTGGTTGTGTCCACGTATAGCCCACACGTAGGGCTATACACTCTATACGACACTTCGTGTCCACGGCGTGTCTACGCTCTGTACGACACGCGTATCAGAGCCTAGACACGGCCACTGCACAGTGTACATAAAATCGATGCACTCACGAATACGATGCCGACACGACACGTCACGCCACTTGGGGGCTGACGTGTCAGTCGCTGCCCCAAGGCACCCACCAAGTGTCACGTGTCCAAGTGACACAAACATGGAGAACTTGCTGTCGGGTAGCAGGATACTGCTCGCATGGACTGTGTGGCGTGTCCAGCCCCTCATTCGATACAACACAAAGCCGATGATTGACTCAATCATGTACGAAATCCAAGAGCACGTGTAGCTCTATAAATTTGTTCAAAAAGATTTCAAAAATAATAATAAAATCTCCATTGAGGCATTTCATTAAACACTTATAAACCCACACTAATACGTGTCCGATACGGACACCAAATCAATACGAATTTTCACCAAACTCATCCTACAGCTAGGGGACACCTAGATGGATGCATCTATAGAAAAAAATCAGGATTTAGAGGTGATTTGAAGGGATTACCTATAGAGAGCCAATTTCTAAGAAAAAGTCCCAAATTGTGAAGTCTACTTCCTCAAGCAATGTCCAAGTGAGCTCCCCTTCTTGCAAGCTAGCCTCTTTCAACCTCTACCCCAGATTTAGAATCAAATGCAAAAGATTGGGATCAATTTGGTAGAGGAATGTTGAAAGGGGGAAGAAATTAGGGTTTCCTAAAGGGAAATTTCTAAAAGAGGCAAGTGGTCATGTAAAGATATTATATAGGCTGAAATTAGGTCATACTTGGGCTGTGGTAGCCGGCCATATAGGGGATTAGGGTTAGGGTTTCATATGAATGGGCTTTGGGCTAAGATCATTAGCTAGCTAGCTCAACCCCTTAGCCATAAGTCCAAATACAAAACTCCCCCAATCCTCTCATGAACCCTAGCCACACTCAAGTCAACTAAGACCAACTTAAGTTATATTAGGGTCCCACACCATGTTAACTAAGTCACTAAATTCAAAGTCAAACGCTAGGCTAGTCTCTAAAGTCACAACTAGCAAAAGTCAAAAATCACAACACCAATATAATAAATAATAAATTAATTCACAAAAACCAAAATCACCAAAATACCCTCAAACTAAAATATGGTAGTGACAAATCTACCCTCCTTAAAAGAATTTTATCCTTAAAATTTAAAGGCAAAACTGAACTGATGAGAAGGATAGACAATCATACCTCAAGGTCCAAAAAGATATGGATATCGCTCGCGCATCTTATCCTTCCGCTCCCAGGTAGACTATCCTGGAGAATGATGCCTCCATGCGACGCAAACCAAGGGTATCACCTGGTTTCTTAAAACCTTCTCTCGTCGATCCAGAATCTCCACAGGCTGCTCTGGATAGCTAAGAGTAGGTCACACCTCAATCTCTGAGTAATCGAGTACATGGCTAGGATCTGCCACATACCGTCTCAGCTGCGATACGTGGATTACGTTATGGACTCCCACTAGTGCAGGTGGCAAGTCTAGCTTGTAAGCTACGTTACCGACTCTCCCGCTAATCACGAAAGGTCCGATGAAGCGCGGGCTAAGCTTTCCACCTCCACCAAAACGTATCGTACCACGTGTCGGAGATATCCTCAAGAAAACCAGATCTCCAACCTAATCACGAACAAGGTCTCAATTACTAATATATTCATACATCATCAAACAAAATCACAAACAAAACAACTCCTAATTCTAATCCTATCCCTAAACTATACCTCAAACTCCAAAGGTCTGCGGTGGCTATCGGCCCAGTGCCGATGTCTGTCCTGCGCCACGCGAATCTGGTCTCTAATGAGCTTTACCTTCTCGACTGCATCTACAACCATCTAAGGTCCCAATAAAGCTCGCTCTCCAATGTCATCCCAAGACAAGGGTGTACGACATCTGCGCCCGTACAGTGCCTCGAATGGTGACATCTCAATGTTGGCCTGAAAACTATTATTGTATGCAAACTCCACTAAGTGCAGGTGATCCTCCCAGGATCCTCCAAAATTCAAAACACAAGTCTGCAGCATGTCCTCGAGTGTCTGAATAGTCCTCTCTGACTGTCTGTCCGTCTGAGGGTGGTATACAGTACTAAACTTGAACTGAGTGCCCAAACTAGTCTACAGACTCTGCCAGAAATGAGAAGTAAAGCGACTATCCTAATCCGAGAAAATGCTCACCGGAACTCCATGAATCCTGACAATCAGACACATATACATCTCTGTTAGCCTCTCAGTAGACGTACCCACTTTAAATGGCAAAAAATAGGCCGATTTGGTCAACCTATCTACGATGACCCAAATCGTATCTTTTCCTTCTGGTGTATGCGGCAATCTAGAAACAAAGTCCATCGTGATGTGCTCCCACTTCCACTCTGGAATGGGCAATGGCTGCAATAAACCTCCTGGCCTCTGCCTCTCTGCCTTGACCTGCCGACAGACCAAACATCTGGCTACGAAGCGAGCTACCTCCCGCTTCATCCCATACCACCAAACGTGCTTCCTCAGATCCCTATACATCTTGTTGGCACCTGGATGTATAGAGTACTGAGATCGGTGGGCCTTCTCCACGACCTGCTTCCAGAGCTCTCTACTGGGCACACACAGTCTGGAACCGTGCCTCAATGCGCCATCCTCTGTAAGAGTAAACTCATCATCCACCAATCCTACTCGAACCTGCTCTCGGATACACAGCAGAGCAACATCCTCGAACTGAGTCGACTTGATCCTCTCTATCAAGTCTGACTGAATCTGAAGGCCCCACATCTGCAACTGAACTCCTGGCACAACTACCTCGATCGCTAGGCTCTTCAAATCTGCTAGCAAGTGACGATCCATCGTCAAACACATGACTGACGGATACCTACTCAAGGCGTCGACAACCACGTTGGCCTACCCTGGGTGATACTGCAGTGAAATGTCAAAGTCCTTCATCAACTCCAACCACCTGTGCTGCCTCATGTTGAGCACCTTATGTATAAACACATACTTCAATCTCTTATGGTCTGTAAAGATCTCCACTAGCTCTCCGTATAAGTAGTGTTTCCATAACTTCAAAGCAAATATAACTGCTGCCAACTCCAAGTCGTGGGTAGGGTAGTTCTTCTCATGGGGACGTAACTGCCTGGAAGCATAGGCAATCACCTTTCCATGCTGCTGTAAGACACAATCCAAACCCTTCCCTGAGGCATCACTGTAGATAGTGGTCCTGATCCTGATGGCAATGTCAGAATCGGAGCTGTTGTCAGCCGCTTCTTCAACTCATCAAAAGCGACCTGGCACTCCTCTGACCAGACAAACTCTGTATCCTTCTGAGTCAACCTAGTCAATGGCTCTACAACCCGGGAGAAGCTTCTGATCTCCGCTACTGAACTCGGTGCTGTCCAAGCCTCAACTGCCGTGATCTTCTTTGAGTCAACTGAGATCCCATCTCCAGTCACCACATGACCCAAGAAATCAACTCTGTCCAGAAAGAACTCACACTTCGAGTGCTTACCATAAAGCTCCTCCCTCCTGAGAGTCTCCAGAACCACTCTCAAGTGCTCCTCCTCAGTCTTAGAGTACACTAGGATATCATCGATGAATACCACTATGAACTTGTCTAAGTACTGGTGGAATACCTTGTTCATCAGGTTCATGAATATCGCCGGGACATTAGTCAACCCAAACGGCTTCATCATGAACTCAAACTGGCCATACCACGTCCTGAATACGGTCTTCGGGATGTCCTCCTTCTTCACCTTCACCTGATGGTAACCTGACCTCAAATCAATCATAGAAAATGCCCTCGCCCCACTCAGCTGATCGAAGAGATCGTCGATCCTCGGCATCGGATACTTGTTCTTGATCGTGAGGTTGTTGAGTGCCCTGTAGTCGATACACATCATGACTGACCTATCCTTCTTTGGTACAAAGAGTACCGATGCACCCTATGGTGAAGAACTCGATCAGATGAAGCCCTTGTCCTGTAGCTTATCCACCTGATTCTTTAACTCTACCAGCTTGCTGTTGTTCACCCTATAGACGTGTTGAGATATCGGCTCTGCGTCGGGCACTAAGTCTATAGAGAACTCCACGTCTCTGTCCGGTGGTAGTCCTGGCAAATCCTCCAGAAAGACGTCTATGAACTCCGCTATCAAAGGGTGTGGCACTGCCTGCTCCTTAACTGATACTCCGTAGAAAACTCTGCTGCTCTGCTCCGCTTGCCGTCGGGTGAACTCGAACTCTGGCTCTCCGGGTGCTCTGAAAAGAACTCTACCCCCACGATAATCTATGCTGGCATGGTGTCTGCTCAACCAATCCATACCGAGTACAATATTATAGTTCGATAATGGCATCACGAGCAGACTCACATCCAACTCTCGGCCTCCCAAATCAACCCTCTGAACCTTTAAAAATATTACTAACGAGGATAATACCACCCCCGATCATGATCTTGCAAGTCCTAGACAACGATTCAGATACAAGGTGGTGTCTAATAGCAAAAGATACAGACACGAAGCTGTGGAACCCCCTGAATCGAATAATGAAAAAGCTGGAATGGAGTCGAGAAGAATAGAACCTACGATCAGCTCTCCGATAGCCTCTATGTCCTCAACTGCCATGGCGAAAGCTCGCCCCTGCTAACCTCCCTGGCCTGCTGTTTATGCTGAGCGAACCTCTGCTGCTGAGTCTGTAAGGGTCCCTTTTGCTGCACTACTGGAGCCATGGCTCCCGCTCCCTGAGCCGCTCGTCCTGAAGACATGGAACACTCCTTCAGCTGGTGCTCCACCGAATCGCAGAGTAGGCACCTCCCGAGCCTCTTTCTGCAGTCATTCCACACATGCCCTAGCTTCTTGCAGAAGCCATAACTAACGGGCTGCTGTCTGAGTGCCTGTGGCTGAAACCTCGGCTGCTGCTGCGGCACCTGCTAGAAAGGTGCACAGTCCTGTCCTTGGAACTGCTGTGGCTGGAACTGCCTCTGCTGCTGCTGATGCTGCTGCTGAAAGTGAGGCCTCTTAGTTTATATTATAAGGTATTAACTATATAGAGTCTATATACATAGTAGATGATATATATAGACATAGGTAATTAGCTTAGGAAATTGGGTAACATGTGATAGATGCAAGGTAAGGACTTAGGGTTAGGGATCCATAGGTAATGTGTTAGGCATTGGTGTAATAGGTTAAGGTAACTTGTAGGTTCTCGGTTAGGGATAAAAGTCTATAATGGGATATGGTTTATGGGTGTCCTAGGGTACCATGGCACGCAGGATAAATAGGCTAAGGTAGTGCCTACACTACCAAAATTTATCGATTTAGCGACGGCCCTATCCGTCGCCAATCCGACGGTAATTACAATTAGCGACCGATAACCGACGGATTTTGGCCAAAAAATCCGTCGGCAATCAGCTCGTCGCTAATAATGGTCCGTCGCTACGTAGTCGTGAAGCGACGGAATAGCGACGGCTTTCGACTTCACAATACGAAACTTTAGCGACGCGTTTCCGACGGACTCTCGTCCATTTCAAATTTTAAGTACTGAACTGTGTAGACAATAGCGACGTAAAATTCTGTCAGTAACCCGTCGTAATAGCGTATCACAGCGTATCGTTCCGTCGCTAAATATCCATCGCTAATTGAGTATATTTTGGTAGTGCTATTTATATTATATTATATTATATTATATTATATTTTATATATATATATATATATATATATATTATTATATATATATAAAATATATATATATATATATATATATATATATATATATATATATATAGGCCCTAATAGGCACTACCTTAGCCTATTATTTGTAATGCCCCATCCCGCTCAGTTCAGCCGGAGGAATCTAAATGCAATGGTCATTGGACTTAGCCCTGCAATGGCTTGCTCGAAGTTCCGTTCGATCGAGACAACTCCTCGCTCAAGTGGGTGGCTTCGGTGAACTTGCCTCAGCTTGACCATCACACTAATAATTGGATGTTTTCAATTGTACTGAGTAAGTATGCTAATAAAAGACACGAACCCACATAACTAAAGGGAATAATCCTATATTGATTCAAATGGGTATAGAATATGGAATGGTCGAGTTGCTACCTAGATATCATCCCACAATGGCTTTTAAATTGACACTCGGTCCTTCATCCCGTGGCTTGAAAGAAAGAAAAGTTGGTCTATTTTGCCACAAGGCTATGAACTTAGCATAGTCATAGGCGTCGCACGATATGAATGCTTGGTATAGCATAATTGTCTCATAGTCTTAAACCATGCATTGTCGCATAGTCAAATGCTTGGTATAGCATGATTGTCCCATAGTCTCAATGCACGTTTCCACGATGCAAGGCTTGGCATAGCCTTTGTTTATCCCACAGGTTAAGTTGTATTACAGGGTTTATGGCACAGTCATGGCACTGATAAAGAACATGGTTGTTCATGTTGAACACGTACACGACCCCACGGTATCAAGGCCCATCGTATAGAGTATGACACGGTTTATGGGCACTTCAAAGAAACATGACTTATTCAAGTTGAGCATGAGGGCTATCAAAATAGTCGTTCCTGAGTTAAGTCAAAAAAGAATATGGTAACACAGAAAGTCGAAATGATGTGATAACATGAAAAGTTCTCGGGACCGGTAGTTGCCGAGGCAGTCTCCGAACCGTGGAGCTGTACATAGAAGTAAAAGAATAAGAAATCAAAATGAGAATGGTAAATCGAGTTGAGTCTTGCATGGTCATTGGACAACTAGTGCACAAGGTTTGGTTCCTCGAATGATCGTCGGGGCACCAGGTTCGTTCGGCCTAGGAGGAATTATCGGTATTGTACGACCCTCAGCGGCGGTACGACCCGTATCTGAAGTGGGCAAAATATAGGTTGCAGGACGTTCGGTAGAGCTCGTACGTCGTAAGCGAACGGTCACCTTATGCATAAGTTGGGCATAGTTTGATATTGCTAGTGACCCTTCATATAGATGAGTCAGCATAATAGTGGCGATCCGTGTGCATGCCTTGGATTGAGTAAAGAAGTCTATGTACGGTGTCAGTTAAGTCGAATGAAGTACATGTATGGAACGAATGAGTCAAAGAAATGTGTTCACAGTCTGCAACACAAATACGAAGCCTAAGATTTGGCTATAGCAAGAGACACATGCTTCAGCACGAGAGTGACATCGGGAGTTTGAGTCAATGACACAAGTTTATAAGTTTGGTTTGAGTCGGTTGTATGTTGAAATGAGAAAGACTGTAAGAAAAGTATGAATGGGATGCACCATGTTGTGAGGCACAGCCTCGATGTTGTCACATAAATGGGTCTTATGACATAGACACGACGTTTGTATGGCTAGATTTATAGTACAGTCTAAAAAAGATTATAGTACCATCACGTTGATTGCAACACGAATAGGCCAGGAGTCTAAGTCATCAAATTGATCCTAAGACAGGAATAGAAAGATAATCAAAAGGATAGTTACACTAATTAAATGAACGTATTAGTTTTGTATGGGTGAGCAAGGAGCTCACACGACAAGTATGGTTGTATAATGACCACCCAACAGTTTTTATGCACAGGTTACAGGTACTTACTCGTTGGGGCGGAGCTCGCTTGGACGTGCTGAGGCATATTCCTTAGCATTTTGAGGCGTGCGGCCGCATTGAAGTCTTCACATATATAGGACGTAATGTATGGACATCGCCTTTTGAACCATCCGTTGGCTCGTTATATTGTATTGAAATGTTAGAGAGCAGAGTGACTTGTATTTTGAGATAGTGCTGAGTGATTGTAATGAGAGAGAAAGTGAGCTTGAGCGACTTATAATCTTGGCTTCATGCCCTTGTAATATTAGTTCCAATATCAATAAAGAGTATCATTTTGTACATGTCCCTGTGCTATTCAACTTCTCTGCTTGGGACTTTTGTGCGATGACCACGTCGCAAGCTGCTATAATCAGCCATTATGGAACCCGCCTTGTACGAGTGCAACCTAGGTTCATACGACATCACGCCTTAGCGAGGACGATCGGTTCTATAGAACCGAAGCATGACAGTATTGACTAGGATAGGTTAGTTTACCTTGGTATAAGGTATTGACCTAAAATCCTAGGTTTGACCAGATTTGACCAAGTTGACTAGCTTGACCCTAAAAGTCAACCCTTGAGTCAAATTGACCTATTTTGACCATGGAGACCTAGTACTGACCTAGTTTGACTTCTACAACCTAAATTTGACCTAGAAATCATATTTCATCTTAGATATCCATGTTTGACACACCGAAACAAGAATTAACATTAATATTTCATCTTTAGGTCTGTGTGACACCACTTTGGATATCGATCCCCACTCGTTCATCGAGACTACAGGCAAGTGTATTCCATGATCTCTTTCATTCTCTGATAGTTTCTCTATTGCATTGATTAGATATGTGTTCCTTGTTTATTGACATACTGGATACATGTGATTAGTATTTAAGGATTCTATCTATATTTATCATGTTTCGTGATTTTTTGTGCTTATCATGATTACCGTGTTTATCTTGTTTATCATGATTACATGTTTCGTGCTCTGTCTTGAGTCCACGATTACTAGTTGGACGGGGAGAAAATGCCTTAGTATATATGTGATCAAACCTAATAGTCAATGATTATTGTAGCTCATGATAGACCATGGATATTATAGACCGTGGCTAATAGTTGGATCATGCACAGCCGATGACATATGGAACATGGCATTTCCAAAACACTTAGTAGTAGTTGGTTACTCCTTCACATGTTCCTCTTTACTCATATGATGTTTACCTCGTTTACTGCCTACTTTTCATTTACTACTTCGTACTTCATGATTACCCTGTCGTTGTATTTCCACGTTCTTTTCATTATTATATAGTTTCAATCATGTTATGAATAGTTATCATGCTTGTACTTGCTCCAATCATGACTGGATATATTTTTCAGTTGACGAGCTCGAGGATACATGCCCTACCTATTACGATGCTCCGGAGACCCAAGGAGTGGATTCGGCAGAGTAGCTTAGCTTTTACCTAGATGGATGCTAGTTAGATAGCATCATAATTGTTGGATTTGTCTCTAGTCATATACATTTGAGACAAGTTATATTATTCGGGATATGTACTTATTTTTATAGACTTCTAAACTATGTTTGTATTTGACTTATGCTACTAAGCTCTATTTCATCATTTTATATCTTCTATCTATTCATGATATCATCTTCCTTAGATATCTGTGATTGAGTATATGTTTCTAAATAATATATTATTCCTCTGTACGGAGATGAGATATACTATTGACAGGTTATTATTCATATCTATTAGACTGTTTAGATAGTATTATTGACCTATACAGCATTCTACCGTCGATACTGCGACATAGGCTGGACGTACCCACGTGCTTGTGCTCCTAAACCGAGTGCGGGTCGTGACAATACATGCTAGTGGCGTAAAATTATTTATATTGCTAAGATGGTTCAAATTTAACCTTATAAAGATTACACAAATTTCTAAAACCACATACAAACATAATAAGAAATATCTACATAAAACACCAATCTGATGAGAAAAAATATAGATCCAGTGACTTAATACACATCATCCAATCAATATGGATCCAGTGATTTGTAAAATTTTCCAGAAGCTATGTAAATAAATAAATGGGTGTTCAATATAATGCTTTAGCCTACTATGAACCTTGGCTTTATAAAAAAATGCTTGAAACAAAGAATACATATAACACTGCTGCTTATTTGTATATTCATATTCAGAATCATATAATAGCATATGGTTTAGTAATATAAACATATTTGAGTGAACGACTGGACTAGTTGTGCAGCTAAAAGTAAAACAGGAATCAAGATAGATTTTTTTTAAAATAACTTATCAATAAACCCACAAAAATATACTTCTTAATTTAGTGGGTCTTGCAAGCCAAAATAACATTAGCTTCCTCTAAATCCCACATTGAGTCAAACGTAGGAATATAATACATGGTATAATGAGAATAAGAAAGAATTCTACTTTTAATTTCTTTTAACAGTAATAATTTTGGATAATTAGAAACAACAAGAATACCTAATATGACATAACTAATATAACAATATATTATCAGAAAATATGTTATCTCTGATTCATAACATTAAGAAAATTAATTTTTTTAATTTAAATTATATTATTATTAGTTAACGAATTAACTCCTAGATTGTTGAAAATATTTGTTTTTCTCCTTTAATAATCTGTAAGCAAAATAAAGAAAATTAACGTTACCGATCTCCGGAGAAGTCGCGCACAAAGCATTGCCCTAAAAGTTAATCCGGATCTACGTGCAGACTTTTTCGAATGCTCTTAGTGGTAAAACTTTCGCTCTCCGTGTATCCCGTCGTCGCACAGAACTCGAGAAGATTAACCCTGCTAGAGCACAAAAAGGATAAACAGAAATGTGAAAAGAAAGGGAGAGTTTTTTTATGAATGAAAGCTTTTTCATGTACCAACAAAAAAAGGTGAGTATATATAGTATAGGCACATATCTAAGAGGAATGAATACGATTAAAATGAAATCAATAAGCTAGCCGTTGCAGCTAAAAGTTCCACACAATCTTATCAAAAATACTGTTAATTAGCGACTTATATTACCGACGAAAGTAAAAAAGTCGCTACTTAGCGACAGAATACCGACTGACTAGCTACTAATATATTATGTAAAATATAGTATAACTTAACGTCCCTTACTCCGTCACTAGCACGTCGCTATATATATATACTGACTGCTTAGGGATGGGGAGTTCCGTCGATGTCCACGAGTAAAAGTGAAACAATAAACCTTCCTTTCTCATTCTTAAATTTTTACCAAAAAAGTTTCCTCCAAATCCCTGTGACCCCGACGCCTCCACACCCAAACTCTCCGACGACCCCCTCCTCCTCCTTCGGCGAACTGACCCCTCATCGGCAAACCCGAGAACTCCACCTCCTCCGCTACTCCTCCTCCCTCGACGACCCGACCCGACCTCCTCCACTCCTCCTCTGATCCCCTCCTTCTCCTCCTCCACTAATCTCCTTCTTTCTCGACGACCCGACCTTCAACGTCGCATGCGGCTGCGAACGACATGATGCCCCGACGTCCCGATGCTTCCTCCCATGTCTCGGGTAATTAAACCTAACCCTCTTTGGCATTGGGATTAGGGGTTGCATATACTATGAATTTTTTCGAACACAAACATAGACAAAAAAATTGTATCACATACATATAAAAACATACATGATGTGTTGGATACGGACACAAAAATATCTATAACATATATTTATATACTTTGTTTTGGATGCATTATGGCTCTATCAAGGGTTTAGACACGGACATGGACACAATGGAGTAGCTAGGGTTTTGGATTCATGGCACTAGCTAGGGTTTTGGGTTTTCATAAATTATTCGAAATTTGTGATATTGGATTCCGATATCCGAATATTTTTGGATATTAAGATATCAAATTCGTTAATATTGGATTATGATATCCGAATATTTTTTGGATATTATTCGAAATATTATTTAACTCTAGGGTGGTATTCTAGGGTTGTCAATAATGTAATATATAAAGGATTGTGAATAATAATTAGTTATTAACATAGTTTGTTGTATCGGCCAAAATCGGTCTACGAGCGATACCTATTAGATACGGTCGATACCAATTCGATACGGCCGATACCTATCAGATACGGCTGATATACCGCCGATACCGATCTGATACGGCCGATACCTATCGGATAGGCCGGGTACCAATCCGATACGACCGATACCTATCAGATACGGTCGATGTCGATCTGGTACGGTCGATACCTATCAGATACGGCCGATGCCAATCCGATACGGCAGATGTCGATCTGATACGACCGATACCTATCAGATAGGCCAATACCAATCTGATACGGCCGATATCAATTCGATACGACCGTTACCAATCCGATATGTCCGATATGGATACTCATAGGAATGGTCTGATATCAATTTTAATACTGGTACAGTTAACGATTGTTATTACAATTAGGTACTTAATTAGAATATTCTTATTATTTATGTTTTTTTGATACTTGTATTAATAATATTATGGTACATGATGCAAAATTGGTTTGAACAATGAGTCGATACTTAGTTGACCGTTCGTGGATGTACAATCGGTGACATGAGAGCAAGATTGGTTTGACGGATAATTTCAAGACGGCTGCCGAAGAATTTCTGAGATATGCCAGTAGCCAACTTTATTTCATGGACGGAAGGTCCATAAAGTGCCCTTGTGTCAAATGTAATAATATATCATTCAAAGAGGTAGATCTCGTGAGAGAGCACCTCTATAAGAAAGGTTTTGTACCGAAATATAATGAGTGGACGGCTTAAAGAGAACATTTGGTTCTGCAATATCAGTCCTCCTTCAATACGGAGGTGGAAGAGTCCACTCTCGGAGATCATTTCAAATATCGGAATCAAAACTTGGCACTTGAGTTGGTATTTTATGCGGTTGGTCCAAGTTTTGATCCCGAGGATCCGAATCCTGATGCAAAATAGCTCTATGATATGTTCAAGCATGCCGATACTCCATTATATCCGGGTTATGATTCTCATTTTATCCTGTTGGTGGTGACGCGACTGTTAAACCTCAAGTCTGATTTTAACTTACCGCAAGAATACTACGACCGGATAATTCAGTTTGTTAGAGAATTATTGCCAAAAGGAGCGAAGGACTTTCCAAAAAACTTTTATAAGTCGAAGATAATGATACAAAAACTCGGATTAGGCTATAAAAAGATTTATTATTGTCGAAACGGTTGTATGTTTTACTACAAAGAGAATAATGATAAAGAACAACTGCATTTTATGTCACGAGGACCGGTACAAGCTAATTCGGAGCAAAAGAAAATCAACTGAACGAGCAAGGTTGATCCCCTATAAATACATGTATCTTTTGTAGATCACAAAGAGGCTACAGAGGATGTATATGTCCGCAAATACTACAGAACACATGACATAGCATAGCAAAGAACAGAATATGGATGAAAAAGAATTATCTTATACATCCGATGGAGAGGCATGGAAGCATTTTGATCAATGTTATCCTGGATTTGCTGCAGAGCCTAGGAATGTTCAGTTAGCATTACGTTCTGATGGATTTACTCCTTTCGAATAGTCGGGGTCTCAGTACTCTTGTTGGCCGATAATTTTGACCCCTTACAATCTACCGCCTTTTGAATGGAGGAAAATCTTGTTTTTTTATTGTCACTGTCAGTTCGTTCCTACATCGCATTCGTAGAGAAGGAACATAGATGCCTTTAGAGCTAGTAAACAGGAACTATCTCCTCTCCCCTTGAGATTGACAAATGATGTCATTTGGACAGAGGTAGAGAATTTGTCGACTGTAATGGAAGATCCGAGATCGGGCCATCAATTAGAAGGATCGGACATCCATAATTGGACAAAGTAAAGTATCCTTTGGGGCTTACCTTATTGGAAGGACAATCTAATAGGACACAATCTTGATGTCATTCATATTGAGAAAAACGCATTCGAAAACATCTTCAATACGGTGATGTATATCAAGGGAAAAATGAAAGACAATTCCAAAGTGTAACTACCAGTTTTCAAAAATAAGGGTAAATTTGTCATTTTACAAATTGTTATATATTGTAAATATTAATTAGGAATATTGTGTGAAATTATTGCATTATTTGAGTTTTGTTAGTCGGGTTAGGGGCTAGTCTAGATTTTGACTTGAGTTATGACCCGGTTAGCTTGGACACTAGTTGGAACCCAAGGATTAGCTAGGCATGGCCCACAAAACAACCCATTAGGCTAGCACATTTAGACTAACTCATCATGACCATTTAGTTCATGTAGAGATTATGTTTTGTCCAAAATGATCCCAAACCTTTGCATCTCAATTATTAAGACAAATGACAACTTAGAGGTCTATTTAGACATTGTAACCATTTCCTAACCTAGACATAACTTGGCCGGCCATATAGGGCTCTCCCTCCATTCCACTTCATTTTATTACAATCCACCATCTTCCAAATAGAGAGCTCTTGCCATTTAGAGCCTTCCACCATTGATTCCCACTCTCAATCCCACTAATTCCTCCACCATTCTCCTCATTCTCTCAAGAAGGATGTGCCTACAAGGATTGTGGAGCCAAGAGCAAGGAGTGGAGTCCATTTGCTTGGGAGCTTTGTGTCGGATTCGTGTCCAATGGATTGGTCATTGGAAAACCACTCCCAGTAGGTATATCACTCTCTAACCTTGTCATTTGGATTCAAATTTTGATATGAAGCCCATAAGAACTCACCCATGTGTAGGGATGACCCTTAGGAATAGTTTAGAGGCTCTATTGAGTCCTCATTTGGGAGTTTGATAAGGTTTTGTGCCACCCTTGGAAGAAATCCAAGGGTGACACACCAAGTGTTTATAGGAATGTCCCATAGGCTAGTTTGGACCTTGATTTCAGTTTTGATAATGTATTTGGATAGGTTATACTTTGTTAGGCTCTCTAGTTGATTTCCTAATGGTTATATATATATATATATATATATATATATATATATATATATATATATATATATATAATATATATATATATATATATATATATATATATATATATATATAAAATTAAAAAAAAATATATATATATATATATATATATATATATATATATATATATATATATATATATATATATATATATATATATGTTTGTGTGTATGAGCCACATGTGGTATATATATATGGCATAGTAATGGGCATGAGTTTAGGATGTGTTGTATGTGTGAGGCCTATGGTTCACTGTTTTGGGTTGGAGTACCCTGTTAAGAGGAGTTCAGTCTATGAGAGTGGGATACATTTTGTTTTGTGTGTGTTAGCCATTAGAGATAGGTTGGATGTATGGGCATTTAGAAGGCTATAGATAGACTATGGATATGAGACTAGATAGTTGGTTAGAGACTATAAATCCTGTGTGAGTATGAGCTTTTGAAGGGCTGATATAGAGTAGTAAGTATCAGTAGAGATAGAGGCATTCAAATGATATAAACTACCCTCCTGTGGACTGATTTGTGTATCCTCATATGCCTAGGCTTGGAGTCGCATATTTGGTATTTGTATAAGTATCTCTTTATATATATACGTGTATACATGAGTATCCTATATTATGTATCTATATACACATAAATATATATGTTTGTGTTATGGATGTATGTAGTTGTAATGTGGGTAGATGTATGGACAAGATATCAGAGGCTTTTGGCTACATGTACTGCAGGGACAAATGGGAATTAGAAGTAAGGGGGAGCAGGGGATCTAGTTTGGACTAAACTAGAGTTAGGAATTTGCTTCTTGTGAACATTAGAAGTTTTGAATGATACAAATAGATAGATTAGCAAATACAAATATTCAGGTATACATATATATTGAGGGTTAGCTAATGATCTCTGAATTATACTAGCTACTCTCGATAATTTGTATTATATCTAGTCAGGGAACAAGCTAGATATTTTATTATATGAGTTTGTTTTGTCAGTCTTTTGGTACAGCAGTATTAGGAAAGTGGTGGCTAATGGCATGTATAGGCAGGTAATATAGGTAATTAGGAGGGAGGTTGGTTCAGATTTTGTTGATCTAAATTTTGAAGCAGCAGCAGCATAATAGGGATTAAAGCATCCCTTGACATGTTGGAAAGGTAAGATAAGGGGTTTGGTCCAGTTTTAACTAAATTGGACATTGAAGTCAATAGGAATTTGGGTGAATATATAAGTGGATTAGAGGAGGCACTGTGTTCAGAAAAGATTAGAGTGTGCTATTGGAGGCTTGTGTAGGGGTTATATGGCATAAATTGATGGCAATTGGTATGAGAAAAATGGTTAACGTATAGTTGATTAAGTAGTAGCATGGCTTAGCAGTAATCAGCTTGTAGTATTAGATGCAAGCATGGCCTATGTTGACTGACATTTTGATGTGGGGGGTTCAGAACATAAGGGGTATTGAAGTATCAAATTTTAGATTGATGAAGGGAGTATTGGGGTTGTGGTCTCCTAATACATGGTGGGGATTTGGATTTGGCAGCAAGGGTTTGTTGTCATTGTTAAGTGGTGGGTTGAGTCTAAGAGGGTTTGAATATGGTGTGTCTTCAATTTCCTTGCAGAGCAGTATTAGACCTATAATGCATCAGAGTATGTATGTATATATTGTGTGTGTGGTTGTGTTTTGTGTGTGGGTGAGGTTAAGGAAGGGAAGGATATCAGTACGGGTATATGGGGCAAGTTGTCTTGAGCATTTTACAAGGCAGTAGGCTGCTTTACTTAAGAGCAGTCGTCTTGATAGTTAATCGAAAAGTGGTGTCAAGTGTGAGTGATAGAGGGTGTATCAAGGGAGAATTAGAGTGTCAGTAGGGTAAAGGGGAGGGGGATCAGTTGAGAGGCCAGGTGGGTATAGGGGCATTGGCCCTGTGTATAGCAGGGTATGGGGATTCATGTGAGTCGAGAGCAAGGTGGTTATATAGATGTGAGTTGGGTATGGTATAGCAAGAGGGTTAGCTAGTGTGTTACCATGTTACCTCAAGCCAAGGTATCCACTTAGCATTAGCTTAGCTAGGATACTAACATATAATATTTGTATATATTATATAGTACCTTCATAAATATAGTATTCTACATAACATATGATATGGTATAGTGTAGATACCCTAGTATCCTATATAGCTAATATAGCCAAGATACATAGTGTATGGACCTAATAACCTAGATATAGGCTCAAACAACCTAGGATTAGCTAGCTTGACCTAAAGTTGACTAGATTTGACCAATTGGACCTAAAGTTGATTAGGTTTGACTATTGACCTATAAATGCCCTATTTACCTAGAATTTGACTAATTTGACTAGTTTTCAATCTCAAACTTGATATTGATACAATATTGCCTATTTAGGTCTTCGGGATGCCGTATCGGACGTCGCTTGATACATTGTTCACACGGATTGGTATCTATCTGGATCCTGTCATGAGATGTTATTCCTTATATTCCTTGGTATATCTTATGCAAATCTTGTCCTTATTCCTTGTGTATTGTATAGACACGGTTCCTATGAAAGCTCGCGACCTTCTTAGAGAATCTGTGTCATAACGTGTCATGGTTGGATCTACTATACTAGTTGGAGGCAGGGAGTATTAGCGTAGATATGTGGTCAATACCCTCTTTGTATCAAGTCTTGAACCTTGAACAGTGTTAATCATACACTGCACGTATGATTAACCAGGCCATAAATTCTTGTATCAAGTTCCTAAGCCGATCACATGTTGAAACTGGTGCTAACTCATATAGATAGTAGTTTCTTGATTACTATACATGATATACACTGTTCTTTTGCTCTTACACTCTTTTACAGTCTTGATATGCCTTACCATGTTCATGTATGTATCACTTTACTCTGTGTTTTCTCTCTATTTACTGCTAAATATTCTTTATCGTCTAACTGGAACTATTATTGGAGATTGTGCTCGTTCTATCCTGAATGGATATATTGACAAAATTTTACAGATAACGGCAAGGACGAGTGTCCTACCTACTATAGTCCTCATGACGTAGTAGACGTAGACCGGAAGACCCTAGTCCAGCAGGGGTTAGTTCCAGCCGATGAGGTACTAGTGGTAGCTCAGCTAGATTAGAGTTGTACTGTACTTTGTCTCCAGATAATACTTTGGCATGTTATTATTTTAGAATTTGTGTTTGAGATTGTTGACTCTGAGACTCTGGACTTGTATTATTTCTGTGTTGGATTTTCTGGATATTTTCATATATTGTTGTCTTTATCTTTCGATATCTTTTGTCCTTCTTCGAATATTGTGATTGACTATATTATATTGTCATAGCTTGTCCTCCTTTAGGAGTTGACCATCTCGACAGGTTTTGATATTATAATTGTTGTTAGATAGTAGACCTACACAACGTTCTACGTTGTTTATGCGGTGTAGGCTGGGACGATGTCACGCACTCGTGCCCCTACTCCGGGTGCGGTTCGTGACATATTTTTAGTGGTGGCCTATGCAGGTCAGAAGTCACAATTAGTGCGATGTCGTGGTGGTGCTCGACTTAGAGTGCTGCTACGAGCCTGCTATAGGTTTAGAAGATATAGGATATAGGCGAAGGATTCTCAATCACAATTAGGATTACTTTAGAGATTCCAGGGACAACCCCTGAGAATTTTACTATAAACCTTATCTCGGAGTCTGTTTTCACTTGTCTCCGTCCATTCTTCCATGTTCGTTGTTGAATTTCATTTGTGGAGTTCGTTGTTGACCTTGACTGGTATCAGATGAGTTTTACGGACTAGGTTAAGGTATATTCTGATGACATATTTGATGAGGATAGTATGAATGTAGATGTCTACTTTGGTTATGGAGTCTAGAGTTTATCGCAGCCATACTAAGCTGGCGTGGCAAAGACATAGAGCCCAGCTTTGGATGTGCTTACATTAGTTATAAAATTTAGAGTTCTCGCAGCCATACTGGTTGGCGTGGTGAGAATTCTAGATAACATAATTACAGAAGTATATACCTCAGTCATGGACTTTATCGTTTATCGTAGCTATGTTTACTGGTGTAGCGAGGATTCTGGGTAACATGACCACGGATAGACATGAATCATTATCAGATTGTATCTTAAATTGGTTCTTAACATATCATCTCTGTCGTTCTATTTTGGTGATAATAGAATTTATTTCCATCACCTATTTAGCTCAGGTATAGATGCCCTTAGTCCCTCTAGCCTAGTTCCTTATAGGGTTTCATTCTATTAGTCCTGAAGTTCCTTGGATGGTGTAGTGGCTTGGTATCTTGCAGATAGGTTTGTGTCTTGAGTATTAGTGTTGGTTATTAGAAGTATAGCTTGTGGGTTTGTGTCACGACCCGCACCAGTTTTTTTTTAAACGGATACGAGACGTGTCCAAGCCAGCCTACGCCGCAGTGTCGGCGGTAGAACGCTGTCACAGCCATGAAGATCAAAATCACAAATAATGCTCATTCACATAATTAATTTAACTTACAATGATCATAAGTTTTATATTTGTAGAAAAATATAAACTTGTACAAATAAATGAATGACTACAACTCAACTATCTATCTAGTCTCTAGTCTTTTGTCTGCAAGTATTCCCGTTACTCTCCAAGCTAAGTGAATCCATGGCTAACCTGAAAATGTTGGTTTCCAGTCAGGAATGGAATGAGCACAATTCACTGAATGCAATTTCAAATAAAGAAGATGACTATAAAGCAAATGTTAGACATCAATCATGAGTTTTGAAAAATAAACAGTAAAGACGAAAAATTAGTAATAAATAAATAGACACAAAATACTTTTCCCAACTGTTAGAAGTACCTTTGATATGTGATCGGTCTCGGGACAATTATGCAACACTGTCTACACTGTCTAAAGTTACACTGTCTAAAGTTACACTGTCTAAAGTTACACGGTCTACACTGTCTAAAGTTACACTGTCTACAGCAAATATTGAAATAAAAAAACATTGTCTACAAAATAATAATCATGATCTACACAGTTTAAATGCAATAATAATCACGGTCTACACTGTCTACTTTGTAATAAATAAATTACTGTCTACACTGTCTACTTTGCAATAAATAAATCACTGTCTACACTATCTAAGCTCAGATCACACATCCTTGGTACTTCTCATTCCCGACTCAACAATTTATAATAGAAAATAATCACATAACCAATGGCCAATCAATGAGATATAGTGAAAATCAATATCGAAATGCAGACAATAAACTGTACTCGCCTGTGGTCCTCTGCTGGTGAAACCGACAGTCTGAACTACTCAATGTGCCACAATAGTCAAAACCCGTACAACAGTCCCCGAAAGCTGAAATAAATATTACCAATGTTTTCAGAATAGTCAAATTAGCTGGGATTGCCTATCCTTAAGTCCAATTCTGGACTCAAGGGCAAAACGATAATTTCGGGCCAAAACGGTGTCCACCGTTGGACCCGCTTTGCACCGAAAAGCGTGCCAGAGTCAACGGTCTCTAAAGTCGTCAAACTACATGTCTACGGATTCTGTTTCTCGATACGAACCCAACCGTATGTCCAAAGTTGGATTCTGGCGGGCCGTGCACAAAATCGCCCGTTGAGTGGGATTGTAGGGCCCGCGAAACGACGATTTTATCAACTGTCTCAGAACCGGACCAAACTTGGCGTACAGGATCAGAAAAACGATACGGTCCTGTTGGCGCAAGTTTCGTCTCGATCTGACAAGCGTGCACAAAGTAATTGGAGAATTTGCAAAGTGCACGATACGGTGAATTTCGACGAATACGCATCAAATTCGTCGTGCACACGCGGCCAATTTGAATTCCGTCAAAGCCCACAGGACCACGTAACCATTAAGCAGCTTTCGATGCGTTCGGTTCACGACCACGTCGTCCGGACTGGGGTGACGCACGTCGTGTGGAACAATTTTCAAGTTTTCAAAACAGGTTTTTGGAAAACTTTGGGATTCGATTTCTCGACGCATAGTCGATGATTTCCGAATCCACAAAAAGGGTGATAAAGACCTATATGTTGTCTAAAAGTCTCTTCAAAAGTTTTTCTAATATTGGACTGGATTGATCGGGAACGATCCTCGAACATGGGGGTTTGGGCTGAATTAGTGTTCTGTTTCGGGGTGGTTTTTCGTCGACTTTGCGTCGATTTCTCGGACAGGTTGTCCTACGACTCGCGAAACTATTTATTGGGATTAGATGGGGTATAGGTTGAGTTCAAACCTGTTCAAGCACTTCATGAAATCGTTGCATGGTGACGGAGATAAACGCACGCGAAATGGGGGTGCGAACTGCTATTGAGTTGTGTCCCTCTCCATTGCACAGTGCGCGCGCGGCCATGGCACGGTGGCGGTGGCCGGCCGGCGGCGCGCGCGGGGTCGTCCAGGGGAGGAGGGGTGGTTGCGTGGGATCGGGCATCATCTAGGGTTTCGAGCGGTAATGGTTGCTACTGCTCGGTTTTATAGCAGAGCAGGTCTTTACTGTTTGCTTCTCACGGTGGGGAGAAGCCTGGGCTCGGGCCTGGCTCGTGAGAAGTGTTAGGCTGGGGCTTCCTAAGGTGGGCCTGGCTTGGAGTAGGGGGATGGGCCGGTTGGCTTGGCTGTGTATATCAATCTATATATTCATATATACACCCAAATACATATACACTTTTATATATATTCCTATACACATACACATGTATATATATTTTATATATAGAGATATATATATATCTATAATATATATTTTATATATATAATATTTTTATATATAGAATATATATATATAATATATTATATAATATAGATATCTATATATTATATATATATAGTATATAGATATATATAGTATATATATATATATTAAATGTGTATTATTATACATATATATAGTGTATATATATATATAGATATATATATAGTATATATATATATATATATATATATATATATAATATATATATATATATATATATATATATATATATAGATAGATATATAGATATATATTAGATATATATATTATATAGATAATATATATATATATATATCTATATATATTATATATATATTATATAATGTTATATAAATCACATTATATATTACAGAATAAAACATCCAATAATATAATATATATATATATATATATATATATATATATATATATATATATATATATATATAACACATACACTCGTATAATATATAGATATATATAATATAGATATATATATATATATATATATATATTATATTATGATATATAGATATATATATATATAGTATATATATATATATATATTTATATATATAGATATATAATTATATATATATATATTTTTTTTATAATATTATATATATATATATTTTATATATATATATATATATATATATATATATATATAAATATATATATATATATAAGATATATATCTATATATATATATAGATATATATATATATACACCCATATAATATACATTTAAATAATATATACAATATACACGTATAATATATATATATTAGATATATATAATATATATATATATATATATATATATATAATATATATATTCTCTCTATAGATATAGATATATTATATATATATATATATATTCTCTATCTATTCTCTATTTATATTTCATCTCTAGATGCATACTATATATATTATCTATATACTATACACATATCTTCTATACATACACATATATAATATATTTTTATCTATATATACAAACACTTATACACGTATTTAATATTTATAAATACATACATATACCAATAAACCCCCTAAATAAACTCCATAATACCAATAATCCACAGATAATCTAAAGAGTCTTGGTGGACATATCTGGCCCTAGGAAATTGTACCAATATTCTAAAACTCTATTTAAATAATAACAATAAAATTAATAATAATAATAATAATACCCATTTGTATAAATAACCAAATGTTTAGGAATATCGTTAAGTCTACCAAAAAAGCTAGGAAATATTTGTACATACCTAAAAGTATGTCTACATAGGCTTGGGCTTGGTTTGGGTCCAAATTGCGCTAGTTTGGTACAACCGGGTTCCCTAAAACTAAATATTATAATTAATAAATAAATAATCTTAGATAAGGGTTGCGTCGCAACTTGGCCTGGTTTTCCTAGTTAGGACATCACTATGGCTCGGCCTTCTCTGCCAGGGCTAATACACTAGTCAAAGCATGCCACTGTACTACCCGTGCCATAATTTCTAGTCACATTGTACTCAAAAACTCCATCATGGCTAAAATCATCTATCGTAATAATTAGCTAAATAAATATTTATCAAAACTCTAAAAATCACCATTTAATTCAATAAATAAATAAAAATATAATTGAAATTCCGGGAAGCGGGGTTACAAATCTACCCACCTTAAAAATAATTTCGTCCTCAAAATTTAGGGGAAAAGTCCATCCGCTATGATAGAAGTCGATTTCCACTAGCTATCAACTATTCTCATAGTCATTTGCGGCTATAGATTCTCGAGAACTTCTACCCACCTTTGGTCACACTACTCCCTCAGAGGTATGTCCCTACAGTTTTATAATCCTCCAACTACTCGCTAAACTTGCTACAAATAGGTATATACTGCATATAGCCTCTATTATCCTCTCCTATCTATCAAGCAATTCCAAAAATTTAACCAGCAACAAATTTACACAAGTAGCAAAATATTGGTAATTCTAATAAGCATGACCTTTCATCGTTCCGAAATAGGAAGGACAGGTAAAATAAGGAAGAACAATCGAGAGTAAAAATAAAATTTCTAGAGCGGTAGAGAGTATCCAATGCTGCAGATGGAATGAAAGTTTATGAACCAATGACTTATTTGCTAGATTGGGCTACTCTAGTCTAGTCACTTGCTAAATCGAAGGACTCTTCGTTTCCCAGAGGGCTTGCAATCCATACAATACATAAATTCCGTTCTCAAAAATTTTATCTGAACATGATTTCATAATAGGACGAAATTTGAGAAATCAAGACTGTGACCTATTCCGTGCTTATTTAAACACACAAGCAAGGAATATAATTGTAATAGAAGATCGTATCGTGACTTCTAGGTAGATGGAATATGGGTTACGGATGGCATCACATCCTAAGAGGTGGAGACTACATAATAGGTAGGGGGACCTATTTCAAACAGTTCGGTTTTATAGACCAACTACGGTGGTATGCATGAATGGGTTCTACTGGGTCTTAATGGGTTCTCTATTTGGACATCACTCGTAGGTTGGATGAACCTTGGATTTCAATCTATATGGGCTGGACAAGATCCCAATGATAAAACTATTTCTATTTGGTTAGGGTGACCTGGAATGGGATTCAACCCAGATTGTTAAGCTAGTTGCCTGTCATATTGGTTAGCTAGGTTCCTAGAGTCCGAAATGCACCTTCAGTGACTTTTGAGTTTAAGTAGCACATGAGGCCTCAATTGGGTAGCACTCTAGTGGCATGTGCATAGTGGGCTTTGAGTAGATCGCCACCACATATTGGGTCGAAGGAATTGAGTCAAGGTTGAGGCTCTAATGGAAGTCGGAAAGTATACCGGGTTGGTACTATGGTAAGAGTTATAGCTAGTCCTTTTTAACCTGAAAGTCGTAGCACAAAAATAGAGTACAAGGGGACGGTTTTGAGTGGGACATGATATACCTAAATGAAGGTGGACTCGTCTAGATTTTGCATATGAAATTTGTTGAAAGGTATCGACTGGTCTCGTGCTCCGAATATTAATGTCACCGACGGGAACACCAAATGATCTAAAGGGAAAGTGGGAATCCACGGGGCACTAATTATTACCCAAATGGAAATCAATTCTAATCATTCGGTAATCCTCGTATATCCTAAAAATTTAGAAGGCTTACAGTCTACCCACCTTAGAAGCTAGGACATAGTTTTAAGAATAATGAGGTCAGAAGAATTCCAAATCCAGGTATTGTACCTCAAGTCTTGTTAATAAAGAATAAGGCACGGCGTAACGGGATACGGTAAATATAAGTCAACTCAAGGATCGTTTCTCAATAAATAGGAAACGAGTGTGTACCACGACACATGGTCGATAAAATAGATTGGCCTACTCGTCCCTAGTATACGAGAGTTATCACGGGGTGGTAACCAACTCTAAGGCACATTATGTGAAAAGATTTCTAACAACTGAGTCATGAATATCTATTTGTGTTAAGCCTGCCAGACTATTGTCCCAAGAGTTCTAGGGGTGTGGGCTTAAGGGTTGCTAGTTAAAGCAAGCTTCAAGCAATAAATTAGAGACTTCACAACAATTGGTTTCTTGAGGAGTGGTAGTCTCCTAGGTTGGCAGTCGACTAAGGGTAAAACCCTAATCATTTTCGAATTCAGATGATTTGAAAGTCCCAATAGTAGTTTGAGGGTCGAGAGAAAATGAGTAACTCAAGGCAAGGTTCTAGTCACATGGCTAGCCGATGGCAGCTACACTTGTATATACAACCAACATAGCCATGGAATACTCCGTATCTCTCTACCAATCACGAGTTTTCGTCTTTCTAAATCGGTGAAAGACAAAACAATAAAGAATTCAAGGGAGATGTTACTGAATACAATTTCGTGATTCAAGGGCGAACATATAATTTAAGAGAATTGTCAATGCAGTCGCAGATGAGATCTTAGAGACATCTACATCTCAATCCACGTAGGGTAATTAAATAAAGTGCGAACCAAATGCATCATGGTTGATCAGACCATAATACACTGATTCTGATTAGACAATATGTTAGTGGGCGTCCCCAATAAACATATGCCTCAAATCAAGCTCGAGAACAGAGTGAGCTTGCAAAACTAGGCTGTAATAGCAGCGTTGGTTAAGATAGTCAAATACAATTATGCGAGATTTTTGAAAGAAGGCACAAGTGGTCCGAGTTTTGTGAGAATCAAAAATTTACCAGGTGTTCTTGCTTATACGGTCATCCTATTATCTTCTTATCCATAAGGCCTTGGTCTACTAATGGATTTTAGATTTCTCAATTCTATATTCCCGGTAAACCTATTAGTGTCAGTCAATTACCTCGCCAATAGGTCACATGGACCACGAATGCTAGGTCGGGAGACACGCTGCCCAATCTCACAGAACTTCCACTACTATTGGCTTCGGATCTTATAGAACATACTGGCTCTGTCTTATCCTCTATAGTATCCCTAATTTGTAATCACGTCTGAAGTCATTTTACCGAGAATTATGCCTCGTCCTTATACTCGGGCGATGGTAAACTCTTGGTTTCGTAACTCAAATATGATACAAACCGAACATTACTTAACCCTATCCAATATTGGTTCGAGCTACGATCAAAGAGTGGACCACTAGCCATATTTCTAGCAATATTCTATAACCCATATTCTTAAACTAATTTCAACTCTATGGGTCGTGTCTCGCCAATACGCTGCTGGCTACAGTGAATCCAAGGTCTCCATAATTTAAATAAATGGCGACAGTGCGCTGCTGTCCTGCCATTATGAGTTAATTAACATTCTTTAAACTATATCTGTAATAATTCCTGAGCTTCTAGGGATTCAAACAAGTTGACTATAAAATAAAGCGTAAGTATTTGTCCTATCAGTCATAACCCCTTTCCATAAAAGATTGAACATGGAGGAAATAACTGAAGGCAAATAAATACGAACACTCTAGTATCTATTTCGTTGTATTCAACCCATGGAGGGAAAAACCTTGAATCGAAACCAACTCGAGGTTCATATGGGAATAACAATAATCAGAATTTATACAAAATAATAATTCCTAGGGCAAATAGAAACTGAATAGACAATTCGACCAAGATATGATGATGATATCTAAGAGGCAAAGAGAAGGATTTGCATCATTCATCAAGGTTAGATCATTAATTCTAGGAAGCTCTGCCTCACCTAGTGAATAATCTATCCATAATGGATCATATCGCCATACCAAGAGGTAATAGTGTACCTATGGGGATCTGACAGACTATTAAAATTAATAACTCCTCACCTAAATTGCACGGCCTAAACTATCCATCGGTAAATTTGTATAAGGGACTCCTAGTCCTAGTCATTCTCGTAAATTAAATTAATCCTAATTCGTGAATGAGCACTTCCTTGTCGCAGGCTCGCAATAGTACAGCTAACCTAAATACTATCACTAGTTCGCAAGATTTGCGAAGACAGACCTGCATGGGCCTACCACAAAAACTTGTCACGACCCGCACCCGTTTTTTTTTTTAAACGGATACGAGACGTGTCCAAGCCAGCCTACGCCGCAGTGTCGGCGGTACAACGCTGTCACGGCCATGAAGATCAAAATCACAAATAATTCTCATTCACATAATTAATTTAACTTACAATGATCACAAGTTTTATATTTGTAGAAAAATATAAACTTGTACAAATAAATGAATGACTACAACTTACTATCTAGTCTCTAGTCTTTTGTCTGCAAGTATTCCCGTTACTCCCCAAGCTAAGTGAATCCACGGCTAACCTGAAAATGTTGGTTTCAGTCAGGAATGGAACGAGCACAATTCACTGAATGCCAATTTCAAATAAAGAAGATGACTATAAAACAAAGGTTAGACATCAATCATGAGTTTTAAAAAATAAACAGTAAAGACAAAAAATCAGTAATAAATAAATAGACACAAAATACTTTCCCCAAATGTTAGAAGTACCTTTGATATGTGATCGGTCTCGGGACAATTATGCGACACTGTCTAAAGTTACACTG
>JANAVB010021798.1:19272693-19334134 GCA_029216955.1 Iris pallida
TGGAGTGAGTATCAGGGGTAGGTAAGGAGTCTAGCTAGGCCACCTATGGCACCGTATCACACCCCGCACCAGCAGCGGGATATACCCCGTCACGGCAGGGTTTTTGTAATGGCGGCCGAGGAGGCCAACACTGCAGGTGATGGGCTAGGAGGTTAGGTCTTGTTCTTCTCTTCTTCCTATTTCATTCCATCCATTGATTGCTTGATTGATTTCTTAATACCTTTAGCTTGAATATGTGATGTTCATGCTAAATTAATAGAAAAATCCAATGGAGACTCTAATAACATGACACTGTATAGGCTAAAACCATGCATGTTTGTTTCCATTCCGTAGAATTGCATGTTGTATAACTTTAGATAGAATTTTGTAGACTTTGATTATTGGGGGCTTGATCTAGAGAAAAGTACAACTAACTAAAATTTCTGGGACAAAATTTTTCTAGGGGGTAGGATTGTAACTACCAGTTTTAAAAATAAGGATAAATTTGTCATTTTATAAATTGTTATATATTGTAAATATTAATTAGGAATATTGTGTGAAATTATTGCACTATTTGAGTTTTCTTAGTCGGGTTAGGGGCTAGTCTAGATTTTGACTTGAGTTAGTGACCCGGTTAGCTTAGACACTAGTTGGAACCCAAGGATTAGCTAGGCATGGCCCACAAACCAACCCATTAGGCTAGTGCATTTAGACTAACTCATCATGACCATTTAGTTCATGTAGAGATTAGGTTTTGTCCAAAATAACCCCAAATCTTTGCATCTCAATTATTAAGACAAATGACAACTTAAAGGGCTATTTAGACATTGTAACCATTTCCTAACCTAGACATAACTTGGCCGGCCATATAGGGCTCTCCCTCCATTCTACTTCATTTTATTACAAGCCATCATCTTCCAATAGAGAGCTCTTGCCATTTAGAGCCTTCCACCGTTGATTTCCACTCTCAATCCCACTCATTCCTCCACCATTTCTCCTCATTCTCTCAAGAAGGAGGTGCCTACAAGGATTGTGGGAAAACCACTCCCAATAGGTATATCACTCTCTAACCTTGTTATTTTGATTCAAATTTTGATATGGAGCCCATATGAACTCACCCATGTATAGGGATGACCCTTAGGAATAGTTTAGAGGCTCTATTGAGTCCTCATTTGGGAGTTTGATAAGGTTTTGTGCCACCCTTGGAAGAAATCCGAGGGTGACACACCAAGTGCTTGTAGGAATGTCCCATAGGCTAGTTTGGGCCTTGATTTCAGTTTTGACGATGTATTTGGATAGGTTATACTTTGTTAGGCTCTCTAGTATGGTTATATATATATATATATATATATATATATATATATATATATATATATATATATATATATATATATATATATGTATGTATGTATATTTGTGAGCCATATGTGGTATATATATATCGGGTATGTAATGGGTATGATACCAGCTGGATTACAGATCGAGGCAGCAGCCAGTCAGATGCAGGACTTGGCCCGTACTTGGTACCAGACGGACCCGAGGGTTGGTACAGCCGGTCAGACTTGGGTAGCATTCAACTGTTCAAGGAGAAATTCTTTTCCGATACAGCACTCGGTGCCTTGGAGGCGCAGTTCGAGAGTTTGGTTCAGGGGAACCAGACCGTTGAGGAGTACGCAGGAGAGTTCTGCCGTTTAAGCAGATTTGTCGAGGATCTTACTGAGGCCGGGAAGGCGAGGAGGTTCCGCAGGGGTTTGATCAGGGAGATTAGGTCGTATACCAAGAGCGGCCATGATGCCACTTTCGAGCAGATTCTGGTAGGAGCCATGGCAGCGGAGGACGATCTTAGGCTGAAGGAGAAGAGGATGTGAGACACTCAGGGAGCTAGTGGTAGTGCGGGCCCGGCCAAGAGGCCCCACCTGCAGATTCAGCAGCAGTATCCGCAGCAGATGTCCAGTTTACAGATTCAGCAGCAGTATCCGCAGCAGATGCTACCCTTACAGTTTCAACAGCAGTTTCAGCAGCCGAGGGTTTACTTTCAGCAGCGGCAGTTTCAGGACCGTATACCCTTTCAGTAGGCACAGCAGCCACAGAGGCAGCAGCAGGCCCCGGTACAGCAACTTGTTATTATTTGCCCCTTCTGTAAGAGACTAGGGCACGATTGGGGCGAATGCCGGAAGAGGCTGGGCAGATGTTTACTTTGCGGAGGATTTGATCATCGGCTGAGAGAGTGTCCCGAGTCATCAGGACAGACAGTTCAAGGAGCAGGAGCTAGGGCTCCGGTAGGCCAGCAGAAGGGATTACCCTTACCGACTCAGTAGCAGAGGTACATGCAGCATCAGCAGTAGGCCAGGGGAGGCCAGCAGGAGCAAGCTTTCGCCAGGATAGTCGAGGATGCTCAGGCCGTTGGAGATCTAGTTGCAGGTTCCGTTCTTTTGATTCCATTTCCGCAATTGCCTCTTATAGCTGTCTTGAATTTTGATTCCCTCCGTTCCTTGTTGGTTGATCAATTCTGTCATGTTGTTCTTGTGTTATGTTTGATTTTCTTCTGAGATGAATCTTATGGGCTAGGTCACCTTAGTTATGGGATCTACAATCTTCGATAGTCGTGTTTAGCTGGCATAGTGAGGACATATAGTCAGATTTAGGACGTATTTCTCGGGTGTGAGAATTTAAGGTTTTCGCTGCCAAGCATGGGGAAATACAAAAATTTTAAATACCATGATTCTAGAGGTATGTGCCTTAGTCGAGGACTCTGTGATTATCGTAGCCTTGCTCACTAGCACGACGAAGATTCTGAGTATCATAATTTTGGACAGACGCATATGATTATCTGACGGTATGATTGAGACTTTGATTGTGGGGGTGTTTGACCTAGAAGGACTACTACCATTTTAATTTCGAGGACGAAATTTTTCTAAGGTGGGTAGACTTGTAACACCCAGTTTCTAAAATGAGGTTAATTTTGAAATTTTATATTTTTAATTTATTTAATTATGATATTTAAATAATAATATGATTTTTGGTGATTTTTAATTATTTTAAAACTATTTAAATATCATGACTTGTGATTTTGATGTGCAGCTAGTGAAATCGTAGAGACTGTCTGCCCTAGAGCCTAGCCATGTGATTAGGGTGTTTCATTTATTATTTTTAGTCTAGGGGTAATTTGGTCATTTTGACTTTTTAGAATTATTGATTTATTGAATGGATTGACGATTGTTGATTTGACTTTTACTAGTTGTGACTTAAGAGATTAACCTAGATATTGACTCTAGTTAAGGTGACTTGATTAGCATGGTGAGACCCTAGTCTAACTTAAGTCAACCTAAGTTAGTCGTGTAGGAATCAAGACTTGAATAGAAGGCTTAGTGATTTGGTCCATAGGCTTGAGACTTAGAATTTAGTTCAATGACTAGTGCAAATAGGTCCATAGCCTATTAGACTCAACCCTAACCCTAACTATCACTTTATGACCAGCCACCTAGGGCTATTCCCCCTATAAATAATCTCTTCATTTATTATTTTTGCCTCTTTATTGAGATTTCAACATTTTGGAGAAAGAGGTAATGTTATTTCTTCC
This sequence comes from Iris pallida, assembly GCA_029216955.1. Lineage (NCBI taxonomy): Eukaryota > Viridiplantae > Streptophyta > Magnoliopsida > Asparagales > Iridaceae > Iris > Iris pallida. Next base: position 19,276,253 of record JANAVB010021798.1, read on the forward strand.
CCAATCCCTAGATTCTTCATTTTAATTCCTTTTCTACTCTAGTCTTTTGCATATGATCCTAATCTAGCCCTATTTCATGTTCATGGAGAGAAATCTCAGGTTTGAACCAATTTGGAGCACTTGGCCATCAAGGAGAACATCCCACATTTAAGGCTTTTTCTTGCAAATTGCACATATAGGTAAATCCCTATTCCCTCCACCAAATTTTATTTTCTTTGCATGGATAGGAAGCCCTAGGTGTCCCCTAGCCGTAATTATTAGATTTGTGTCGATTCGTGTCCGTTTGGTGTCCGTATCGGACACGTATCATGGTGTATGTGCATATGTTTGATGAAATGTCACAAAGGTTTTTATTTTCGATTTTTGAAAATCAAATTACATGGGATTTTAGATCTATGTGTGTGTAATATATTTTGTGAAGACTAAAAATATTTTGGTGTCGTTTTTGTGTCGCAATTGGTGTCGGACACGCTGCACGGGGCGTCGGCTAGGTGTCCTGCATATCGGGCCCTAGTGCTCACTGTATAGGACACATCGAGACACAAAATTTTGTGGGAATGATGGGGCAATCACTGACACTATTCTTCCAAAATTTGGGAGCATATGGTTCACTACACGAGGAGAAATTGCACGCACACGGGACACGCACTGCTGCACACGCGCGAAAAAATCGTATCAGATACGCTCAATTTTCTTGGACACGACACGTGTTGATGGCTGTGCAGACATGTGGACACACACCCCTATGTTCCCCCTACACGTGTGCACAAGCACGACATATCTTGAGCTCTGTATCGAGCCCAATCGAGCTCGACACGGCCGCACGAGGTTACTCTTTCACAGTTTCCTATTAACTTGTAAATTCTGTTTTGGACACGATTGTGTCCACCTCGTGGACACGTCCGAGGTTATTTAGACATGAGTGATATGCCCCTATCACTGTACCCCCTCGTCCACTTTTGATTTTCAAGTTTTGTGATAATTTGGGTTTGAAATAGCAGGGGATTCATGTATGTGCTGATACTATGTACTGTTCTTCATTTTGGACTTTTAAATTCTATTTTAACTGAATTTTGATGATTAGATTTTCATGATAGATACATGTACACATGTAATAACTACTGTTAGTTTGATTTTATGTATTGGATTTGGGTTTTACATTTAGAAATGGAATTTGGACATGTTGTTTGAGGGCTGCCTATGAATCAACTGATACACTGTTTGTTTTTATGAAAATCCTGAACTTGCATCCCTGTTACAACTGATTTTCGAATGTTTATTGCCATGTATACTCATATGCATGTGTATTGGTTCAGTTAGAGTGGTTTTACACATTAGATCGGGTTTCATGTTTCTGAAATAGGATTCGAACCATGGCATGGACTGTTTTAACTGATACATTTAGCCTTGAGTTGATTTATTTCCTAATTAAAACTGTCAATGATTTCCCCTTGTTATTCCCTTATTAGCTCACTGATTTGTTAGAATCTTTTGGTTGTTGAATAATGGATTGGCTTGGGGTTCTAATGGTTAAACTGAATTTGAAATTGAGATTGGTTCATTGAACTGTAGAATTAATTCACTGATTGTATATTAAAAATCTGAGAATTGATTTCCTTTCCTTAACTGAAATTGAATGATAACTCCTATTCATTGTATAAGTTCACTTGGGTTGATATGAACTGTCAAGAGGGAATTGGATTTATTTATGTGAATGGGTTTGAAGTTTGTTTATTGAACTGTCAATGGAATGGTTTGGATGGATTTTACTGTCTTGATTTCCCTTCCAATTAAAAATGTCAAATAGTTCTCATTAAACTGACATTGATTCCCTTGGTACACTCTATGTTTCACTCACTGATTTTCCAGGATTTTCACACACCCTTGTATCACACTACCTTATCATCCTCACTCACACACACAAATGTACACTCACTGTTTCACACACAAATACCATGCTACACTGTTTTCAGGTTCATATCCTCACTGTTTTCTCTGTTTACACACACACAAGTTTACACTACACTGTCTCCATGCCACACAATATCCATGGGACACAAACACACTCACTGTTATAGGCCAATTTCTAGGAAACCAAAAACTGAGAATGGATTCAATATGATGTTAGCTGTCAACTTGATTTCCCATGATACTATGTACACACACATTCATATCACTCTAGTCACCCTCTTGTTCATTCACTGTTTTTCCTATTTCTTGTATCACACACACACACACAGGTTTCACACCCTCTTCATTCATGTTTTCCCTCTCATAAATAACACTCACACATAACACCCTCTTGACACTCTCACACACACACACTAGTTGATTAACGCACTAAGACACTATACCATGCCACCTTATTTTGTACACACACACACATGCTAATTGTATTACACTAACTTCCCATTGACACTCTCATGTCACACACACACACACACACACATGAACACAAATGCATGATTGCCCTATTTTCTATCCTTCTATGAATATGCGTATATACATATCACTACCAAAATACAGTAAATTATCGACGAATAATTAGCGATGGAAATTTTTCGTCGGCGTTAGCGACGGCTTTGTGGCAACTAGCCGACGGATTACCGACGACAAGTCGTTACATTTTTTATTTTATTTTTAGGGGGAGGAAAGGTCGTATATCCGTCGCTAGGGCGTCGGAGATATAGCAACGGATAGTCATCCGTCGCTATGCAGTCGATTATTTGGCAGAAATTGTGTGGAGAATTGGCGGGACAATTCTTCGATGACGTAGCGACGGATATTCAGTCGACATGTATCAAACATAGCGACTAACAGGCGACGGAAAAGAGTCTGTCGCTAGTCCGTCGCTAAATATACGTTCCAGACTTAAAATGAAACGGCGGGGGAATTTTTCGCATTCCCCTCAAATTCACTCTCTCTCCTCCCTTTCTCTCTCTCTCTCACCCGCGACTTCGGTGATCGGTGTCGGCGTCGGCGTCCTCTCCTCTCTCTCTTCGAAGGTAATCCCCTCTCTCTCTCTCTCTCGCGGTTTCGTAGGGGCAGCGGGGGCGGCTGGCTTGGGGCGGGGGCATCGGAGAATGGGCGACGGGCTTGGGGAGGGGCGTCGGAGGCTGGGCGGCGGGCTTGGGGCGGGGGTGTCGGGGGCTGGGCGGCTGGCTTGGGGCGGGGGCGTCGGGGGCTGGGCGGCAGGCTTGGGGCGGGGGCGTCGGGGACTGGGCGGCTGACTTGGGCGGGGGCGTCACGGGCTGGGCGGCGGGCTTGGGGCGGGGGCGTCGGGAGCTGGGCGACGGGCTTGGGGCGGGGGCGTCGGGGGCTGGGCGGTGGGGACTGGGCGGCTAGCTTGGTGCGGGGGCGTCGGGGGCTGGGCGGTGAGCTTGGGGCGGGGGGCGTCAGGGGCTGGGCGGCAGGCTTGGGGCGGGGGCGTCGGGGGGCTTTGCTTCTCAAATTCATCTGAGTTTATATATTGGCTAAATAATGTGTTATCCGTATTGGGTGTTATCCATTAGTTTGGTGGTGTTTGGATTAGTAAATGTGAATATGGGGTTTGGGTTCATGGTGTATATGTTCACTGGCTTAAGGACAGTGCGAGTTCTTCATCTGCCTTCTTTGTTAAGAATATCCTTGGGACATTCGCTTCACCAAAGTCACTGAATAAGTGAAATTTTTCCTGGAAAACTGACCCTTAGAGTGTATCAGTTGTGTGCTTCTATATAGATGTATATATCTATACATCTAACTGTGATATACATATGTGTATGTGACAATCTCAGTTAGCGACGGACTAGTGACCGGTTAGCGACGGATATTTTCAGCTCTATTTGCATTAATCTACGGTACGACATGGTGATCAGGACATAGTCCCTGCACCCATTCGACTGGCGAGGCACAAACTATGTAGTCATAGATAAAGTTGACTGTCCTCCGACCCTCATCCCTCGGCAATGATGATACGACAACCTATCACTATATCTTATATAGTAGTAGATGATGTCTTAGTATTACATTATGTGAGTTCATCTTGATTCGGTTACATTTTTCAGATACTAGATACGATAAGAACATATACTACACCATATGTATACAGAATATAGATGATTCACACTAATGTATGCTAGAATGAATTTTGGGTTGTGTTCTGAGCCATCCGTTCTCACACTTAAAACACATAGGAATTAGTAGTGTGAGAGCGCCGGAGAGAGTGAGAGCGCCGGATGGGGGGAGGAGAGAGAGAGAGAAAGAGAGTAAAATGGTACAACATGGTGAAGTAGTACTGTATTTTGGCTCCAGTTCCAGCTCTATTTGCATTAATCTACGGTACGACATGGTGATCAGGACATAGTCCCTGCAGCCATTCGACTGGCGAGGCAAAAACTATGTAGCTGTAGATAAAGTTGACTGTCCTCCGACCCTCATCCCTCGGCAATGATGATATGATAACCTATCACTATATCTTATATAGTATTAGATGATGTCTTAGTATTACATTATGTGAGTTCTTCTTGATTCTGTTACATTCTTCAGATACTAGATACGATAAGAACATATACTACACCATATGTACAGAACATAGATGATTCACACTAATGTATGTTAGAATGAATCTTGGGTTGTGTTCTGAGCCATCCGTTCTCACACTTGGCAAAAAATTGAATTTTCTGTACTTTATCTGCTTTCGAAAATGTACTCAAATTACATGATGGGTCCTTTAGTTAGCTTGCTTATGTTACAATTATATTATTTATGAATATCGATCTTACCAGATGGCACCCATGACCCGAGGAGCGGCACGTCGTTTGAGGGAAACAATGAATGCTGAGGTGGCTTCTCCTACAGTTAAGGAGGAAGTGGCACCGGTAGCTAGTGAGATCGGGAGTTCTATTCATCCAGCACCGGTAGCTAGTGAGACCGGGAGTTCTATTCATGCAGCACTTGCAAGGGACTATATCTCTCCTCACGCCAAAGATCCCACTTATTCGAGGTGGTTGCGTGATCGTATCACTAAGCGTTTGCGTGAGCTGCGTGGTTCTCATTAGCTATTAGTACTTATTTGTATTGGACTGTTTGTATTGGGTTGTTTTTGTATTAGACTATTTGTATTGGACTACATATATGAATTAGTACTGTGTTAATCTCTGGATTGTATTGACTACGACATGGTGATCAGGACATAGTCCCTGCAGCCATTCGACTGGCGAGGCAAAAACTATGTATCCGTAGATGAAGTTGACTGTCCTACGACCCTCATCCCTCGACAATGATGATATGACAACCAACCAGAGAGGATACTCTGAGAGATCCATCTGAGTAGGACATATACTCTGAGAGATCACCTTTACAAGAATGATATCAGTAGTGGGATTGAGTGTTGGAGGAGATATTATCAGAGTATACGTCCTACTCAGATGGGTCTCTCACCGTTACTATTTTTTCTGACAGCATGGTGGATGTGCTCCGTCAACAGATTCTTGCTCCAAGCCAAAACTTTTCTTCGGAGCTCAAGTGGACATCCTTCGTATAGAGCTCGAGTGAGAGGTTCCTGACAGCATGGTTGTCTCATTTGTCAAAGTATCCGTGCTCATCCCACATTGGTTGTGGGACGAGTACGGATACTTTAACAAAGGAGACCACCATGCTGTCAGGAACCTCTCACTCGAGCTCTACACGAAGGATGTCCACTTGAGCTCCGGGGCAAAGTTTTGGCTCGGAGCAAGAATCTATTGACGGAGCACATCCACCATGCTGTCTGAAAAAAATAGTAATGGTGAGAGACCCATCTGAGTAGGACGTATACTCTGATAATATCTCCTCCAACACTCAATCCCACTACTGATATCATTCTTGTAAAGGTGATCTCTCAGAGTATACGTCCTACTCAGATGGATCTCTCAGAGTATCCTCTCCGGTTGGGTTGTGTTCTGAACCATCCGTTCTCACACTTAAAATACATATGAATTAGAACTGTGTTTTGTATTTTCGGCGAACCTAGGGATTTGATTCTGTATTTTGTATTTTGGTTTCTGTATTTTGGCTCCAGCTCCATTTGCATTAAGCTACGGTATGACATGGTGATCAGGACGACATAGTCCCTGCAGCCATTCGACTGACGAGGCAGAAACTATGTAGCCGTAGATAAAGTTGACTGTCCTCCGACCCTCATCCCTCGGTAATGATGATACGACAACCTATCACTATCTTATATAGTAGTAGATGATGTTTTAGTATTACATTATGTGAGTTCATCTTGATTCTGTTACATTCTTCAGATACTAGATACGATAAGAACATATACTACACCATATGTACAGAACATAGATGATTCACATTAATGTATGCTAGAATGAATCTTGGGTTGTGTTCTAAGCCATCCGTTCTCACACTTGGAGATACATCGAATTATAGCGACGGATATTAGGTTACTCTTCAGGATAATTGATGTCTATTTTATATTAATTTGGTTTGGTCTATATGATTCTTGGATAATTGGTGTGCATTAAATTCGTATGTGCATATTTGGTCTATATGATTCTTGGATAATTGGTGTGCATTATATATTTGGTCTATGTGATTGTTGGATAATTGGTGTGCATTATATATTGGTTTGGTTTATGCATATTTTTGTGAACAGGGAATGTGCTGCAATATTTTTTCAAAAAAATCTCAGTTAGCGACGGACTAGTGACCGGTTAGCGACGGATATTTCCAGCTCCATTTGCATTAATCTACGGTATGACATGGTGATCAGGACATAGTCCCTGCAGTCATTCGACTGGCGAGGCAGAAACTATGTAGCCGTAGATAAAGTTGACTGTCCTCCGACCCTCATCCCTCGGCAATGATGATACGACAACCTATCACTATATCTTATATAGTAGTAGATGATGTTTTAGTATTACATTATGTGAGTTCATCTTGATTCTGTTATATTCTTCAGATACTAGATACGATAAGAACATATACTACACCATATGTACAGAACATAGATGATTCACACTAATGTATGCTAGAATAAATTTTGGGTTGTGTTCTGAGCCATCTGTTCTGATCAAGCATCTTCCTTCTCCTCTCCTCCACCATGGCTCTGGACCCATCTGCTCCTTCCTACTTCCCTTCTTCTTATTTGACTCTCTCAGCCACATATGATATCCACCTCAAGTGTAGAGTCGGGGGAGAAGAAGTGGGCAGGAAGAGGAGAGGAAAGCAGCACAGCCGACGGCATGACCCGTAGGAAGTACATATATTTTCTTCAACATCCGTAGGAGAACTACAAGGATATATCTTTTCACAACATGTCACCTTGTCAAAGACCCTTAATGTGAATATCATGTTACCACGGTGTCGAAAGACTAACATGTCATAATTTTTAAGCCGTGTGTTTTGACATAATCCTCCCAACTCTTTCCTCCTATGTAGTAATCTTGCATTACTACATAGCAAGAAAGAGTTTGGAGGATTATGTCAAAATACACGGCTTAGAAAATTATGACATGTTAGTCTTCCGACACCGCGGTAACATGGTTGTCACATTAAGGGTCTTTGACAAGGTGATATGTTATGAAAAGATATATCCTTATAGTTCTCCTACGGATGTTGAAGAAAACCTCTGTACATCCTTCGGGTCATGCCGCCGGCTGTGCTGCTTCCCCCTCCTCTTCCTGCCCACTTCTTCTCCCCCGACTCTACACTTGAGGTGGATATCATATGTGGCTGAGAGAGTCAAATAAAAAGAAGGAAAGTAGGGAGGAGCAGATGGGTCCAGAGCCATGTTGGAGGAGAGGAGAAGGAAGATGCTTGATCAGAACTTGAGGTGGAAAAGTTGTGACGTTGATTGCATGAGAGAGGGAGAAGGTGAATGGAGGGAGGGAAGTGGCTGCATGCCTTTGGCTCACTCGAGCGATATTTGTCCTCCGACCCTCATCCCTCGGCAATGATGATACGACAACCTATCACTATATCTTATATAGTAGTAGATGATATCTTAGTATTACATTATGTGAGTTCATCTTGATTCTGTTACATTCTTCAGATACTAGAAACGATAAGAACATATACTACACCATATGTACAGAACATAGATGATTCACACTAATGTATGCTAGAATGAATTTTGGGTTGTGTTCTGAGCCATTCGTTCCCATACTTGGCAACTAAGCATGTGAAATAGAACTGATTATGTTTAGTTTGTCTTACGATACAGATTTTCAGATCCAAATTGAAATGGATCGTTACTTCATTGATCGTACATGGATGTACTAGCGGATCAACCTCCTGGACCGTAGGTACTTATAAGTATTGGCCGTATCGGATTAGTATCGATCTATCGTTTTGGTATGGGCCGTATCGGTTGGTATTGGTCTTAGCGAATTGGTATCGTCCCATCCAATATGTATCGGCCGTATAGCTAGGATTCATATTGGCCTTATCGATTTGGTATCGGTCATATCCGATAGGTATCGGCCGTGTTGGATTAGTATAGACCATTTCGGATTAGTATCGTGGAAGGTTTAGTAATAACTGTACTTGGATTTCTCTCTTCTAGAGCTAGATTACCATTGCAAGAGAGTCACGAGAGCGTAGCTGGCCAGTTACAGAACATCCAAGTACAGTTGTTACTAAACCTTTCACGATACTAATCCGAAATGGTCTATACTAATCCAACACGGCCGATACCTATCGGATATGACCTACCAAATCGATAACGCCAATATGAATCCTAGCTATACAGCCGATACATGTACATATCGGATATAGGACGATACCAATTTGTTAAGGCCAATACCAATATGATACGTCCTATACCAAACCGATAGACCGATACTAATCTGATACACTAGATACTAAGTACATCCGGCCTATACCAGCGGATCCACTAATTACTGCACGATAGGCCCAACGACTCCAGTTACATCCGATTATTGGTGAGTACATGATTACATAGTAATTCTGTTAGTCTTGTGATACAGATTTTACTCTCTCATGCTACCAACGTCACAACTTTTCCAGTGCTGCTCCCTCTAATGATGATGAATGCAAAAAACCAACGTCACAACTTTTATAATTTGAGTAAATTTCTTTATCCTATATAAAAATTTCTGTTGTCAGAGAGATGGCTCCTAGGACTCGCCGAGGTGGTGCTGCTAGTCGAGGAAGGGGCCGAGGCAAGAAACCTTTGGAGGTCGACACGGAGGAAGTTCCTGTCGTCAAACAAGAGCCGGTGACTGTAAAGGATGAGGTGTTACCAAAGGTCAAGGTCAAGGAAGAACCGATGACCATCAGGGAAGAGATTGCTCCCAAGGTTAAAGTTAAGGAGGAGCCACCGTCAGAGAGTAGTAGTATCGGGACCGACCCTCCTGTCCCTACAGAAGACCTCAACCAGATTGAGCCTTCGTATGCAAAGTGGCTGATAGAATGGTACATGCCTCAACGCAACTATGATCCCTGGCTGTGAGAATTCATCGTCTGACTTGCGGTCTTTGCTGAGGCCAAAGTCAATTTTCCTATGTGTTTTGGAATTTTGGAATATTTGTGGAAATTTTGGAATATTTGTGGGAATTTTGGAACATTTTGTGCTATGATCGGATTATAACGACGGATATTAGGTTACTCTTCAGGATAATTGATGTCTATTTTATATTAATTTGGTTTGGTCTATATGATTCTTGGATAATTGGTGTGCATTAAATTCGTATGTGCATATTTGGTCTATGTGATTCTTGGATAATTGGTGTGCATTATATATTTAGTCTATGTGATTATTGGATAATTGTTGTGCATTATATATTGGTTTGGTTTATGCATATTTTTGCGAACAGGGAAAGTGCTGTAATTTTTTTTTCAAAAAAAATCTCATTTAGCGACGGACTAGTGACCGGTTAGCGACGGATATTTCCAGTTTCCGACTACTGTTCGACGGCATATCCGTCGCTAACTGGAGATTTGAAAATATTTGCAGGTAGCGACGGATGTTCGACAGAATATCCATCGGAAACGATCTGGTGGTATATTGTTCGACGGCATGGCGACGACTTATCCGTCGCCATAGTTCTGGAAATAGCAAGCATTTCCAGAACATGGTCGACGGATAATCCGTCCATATTTCGTCGCTAGTCCGTCCTTTGTTAGCGACGATGATCGACGGAATAGCGACGACTCATCCGTCGCCATGGTTCAGGAAATACAAAGCATTTCCAGAACATGGTCGACGGATAATCCGTCACTTAGCCGTCGCTAATCCGCCCTTTGTTATCGACGGCGATCGACAGAATAGCGACGGAACGATACACTCTGATACGCTATTACGACGGTTTACCGACGGACCATTACGTCGCTATTGTCTGCACAGTTCAGTATTTAATACTTGTAATGGACGAAAGTCCGTCGGAAAGTAGTCGCTCATGCTTCGTATTGTGAAGTCGAAAAGCCGTCGCTATTTTGTCGCTTGACGACTACGTAGCGACGGACCTTTATTAGCGACAAGCTGATTGCCGATGGATTATTTTGGCCAAGACCTGTCAGTGATCGGTTGCTAATACAAATTCCCGTCGGACTGGCGACGGATCTGGCCGTCACTAAATCGACAAATTTTGGTAGTGTATGTGTGTATATATATATATATAGGAGAGGCATATGTTATTACATATGGCCTATATATTATAATGTGTGTATTATATTATTCTAGATATATATGTTAATTGTGTATATGTAGATATGTGTTTGCTATAGGTAATATAGCATATGTGCCTATAGCCTAGGGCTCGTTACCTATGAGTGTGGCTTGAATGCCAATATAGGGTATAGTTGGATTGTATAGCCTAGATGTGATGTGTGCTTGCTAGAATAGGCTGGTTAGGCTTAGCGAGACTTGTTTGGTTTAGGCTTGACCTAGTTTGACTAGTCTAGTTGACTAGAGTTGACCGAGAGTTGACTTTTGTCTAGTTTGACCTAGACAGCATGCAGATGCATAGTAGATTACATTTATCATCCCCTGTATACATCTTGACTTGTGTTGCTCTAACTAGGAGTCAGGTACCTCATCTCGGACAGTACATTTACTTCAGACATTCAGATACCAGGCGAGTACATTCTCTGATTATTTCATAACTTGCTTAGAATTATATTCCTGCTCTAGTTTACCTTATCTGATGCTGTCACGATATTATCACGGATTGGTACTATTTGGATCCCTATATTGAGATGTTATCCCCCTCGGGAGCATCAAATACATCGTGTCGTGTGTTTCATGTACATCGTGTATTCCTCGCTCTCATGTTATTCATGTTTATCATGTGCTTCATGCTCGTTCGTGCTCGCTCGTGTACTCTCATGTGCTATCATGTTCGGTCATGTTTCTCGTGTATTCATGGATAACCTATACTTCATGTGCACCCTTCATGGGCCTTCATGTGGAATTTATGTGCACTCAGTTTCTGAGCCCTCATGTATTCTTCATGTACACCCATCTATGGGCTTCATGTGAAAATCATGTACGTAACATAACTTGTCTGGATCCTTGTGTATTGATTGGGGTATGGGGGAGTATAAATAGTCATGTGAACAATTCCAAAGTAGTATAGCCATGTATGCCTCTTTAGTATATTCATGTGCAAATCCAGCCGTTCATATGTCGACTTTGTACTCTAAATCACTAGTCACTGGTAGCTCTCTACGTATAGTAGATATTTCTATTACAGTTTTCTTTCTATTTACATCATGTACTTTCTTTCAGTTTCATGTATCGTACTCTCTGGCATGTCTATATTTTCTAACCTGTTATGATCTGCGTGAGATGTATTGTGCTCCCTTCCGTCCTGACTGAACCTGTTGAAAATTTTACAGAGGATGATGAGGAACCCTGCACCCCTTACTTTGGAGATTGCCTAGATGACACTCACGACCTGGACCCCTGGGGAGGTTCAGGCAGCTACTGAGGATGATACCATTGCATAGTTTAGATAGTCTAGATTGTGTCCTTTTTCATGTTAGTTTGTTGTCTGGATTCAGAGTTGTATTATTATGAAGACTGGTAGTTGTTAAGACTTGTGTTATTTCATTTTGCTGTACCTCAGTTGAGGATTTCTCTATCTTTTCCATCGTACAATATTCCACCTTTAGATGTGATTGAGACTGTATTCTGCTATGTCACCTCCATTCGGAGTGTATATACTGTACAGGTACCTTATATATTGTTAGATAATTGACCTAGGACAGCGTTCTACCACCGACACTATGACGTAGGCTGGGCGCTGTTACGTACTCGTACCCTCATAGTGGGTGCGGGTCGTGACACCCTGTCAAGAGGAGTTCAGTCTATGAGAGTGGGATACATTTTGTTTTGTTTGTGTTAGCCATTAGAGATAGGTTGGATGTATGGGCATTTAGAAGGATATAGATAGACTATGGATATGAGAATATATAGTTGGTTAGAGTCTATAACTTCTGTGTGAGTAGGCGCTTTTGAAGGACTGATATAAAGTAGTAAGTATCAGTAGAGATGGAGGCATTCAACTGATATGAACTACCCTCCTGTGGACTGATTTGTGTATCCTCATATGCCTAGGCTTGGAGTCGCATATTTGGTATTTGTATAAGTGTCTCTTTATATATATGTGTATATACATGAGTATCCTATATATATATACATGAGTATCCTATATATATATATATATATATATATATATATATATATATATATATATATATATATGTCTGTGTTGTGGATGTATGTAGTTGTAATGTGGGTAGATGTATGGACAAGATATCAGAGGCTTTTGGCCACATGTACTGCAGGGACAAATGGGAATTAGAAGTAAAGGGGAACAGGGGATACAGTTTGGACTAAACTAGAGTTAGGAATTTGCTTCCTGTGAACATTAGAAGTTTTGAATGATGCAAATAGATAGATTAGCAAATACATATGTTCAGGTATACATATATATTGAGGGTTAGCTAATGATCTCTGAATTATACTAGGTACTCTCGATAATTTGTACAATATCTAGTCAGGGAACAAGCTAGATATTTTATTATATGAGTTTGTTTTATCAGTCTTTGGTACAGCAGTATTAGGAACGTGGTGGCTAATGGCATGTATAGGCAGATAATATATGTAATTAGGAGGGAGGTTGGTTCAGATTTGCTTAAGAGCAGTCAGTAGGCAGCTTTGCTTAAGAGCAGTCGTCTTGATAGTCAACCGGAAAGTGGTGTCAAGTGTGAGTGATAGAGGGTGTGTCAAGGAGGAATTAGAGTGTCAGTCAGGTAAAAGGGAGGGGGATCAGTTGAGTGGCCGGGTGGGTATAGGGGCATTGGCCCTGTGTATAGCAGGGTATGGGGATTCATGTGAGTCGAGAGCAAGGTGGTTATATAGATGTGGGTTGGGTATGGTATATCAAGACGGTTAGCTAGTGTGATACCATGTTACCTCAAACCAAGGTATCCACTTAGCATTAGCTTAGCTAGGATACTAACATATAATATTTGTATATATTATATAGTACCTTCATATATATAGTATTCTACATAACATATGATATGGTATAGTGTAAATATCGTAGTATCCTATATAGGTAATATAGCCAAGATACATAGTGTATGGACCTCATAACCTAGATATAGGCACAAACAACCTAGGATTAGCTAGCTTGACCTAAAGTTGACTAGATTTGACCAATTGGACCTAAAGTTGATTAGTTTTGATTATTGACCTATAAATGCCCTATTGACCTAGAATTTGACTAATTTGACTAGTTTTCAATCTCAAACTTGATATTGATACAATATTGCCTATTTAGGTCTTCGGGATGCCGTATCGGACGTCGTTGATACTACACATCAGTCGGCAGGCGAGTACATTCTCTGATAATATTTTTTTTTATGATATCGTCTATGTTTATTGTATTTATTGTAGATATCCTTGTTCTCTTGACACATTGTTCACACGGATTGGTATCTGTCTGGATTCCATCATGAGATATTTTCCTTATATTCCTTGGTATATCTTGTGCAAACCTTGTCCTTGTTCCTTGTGCAGACACGGTTCTTATGAAGGCTCACGACCTTCGTAGAGAATCCGTGTCATAACGTGTCATGGTTGGATCTATTATACTAGTTGGAGGCAGGGAGTATTAGCGTAGATATGTGATCAATACCCTCCTTGTATAAGTCTTGAACCTTGAACATTGTTAATCATACACTGCACGTATGATTAACCAGCCATAAATTCTTGTATCAAGTTCCTAAGCTGTAGTGCCCCGTCCCGCGAAATCAATCAGAGGAATCGAAATGCCGACGGCGTTCAGACTTGGCCTTACAACGGTGACTCGCAGACATCGCTTAGGTGGGGTAGTTTCGATGAACTTGCCTCATCTCAGCCTTCACTTAATAATTCGTGTGTTTTCAACTTGCACAAGTAGGCTTAATAATAAAAGAGTAGAATCCACACAGCTAAATAGAATTATCCCGATGGATCGAATCGAGTTTAGGACATGGAAAATCCCACGTCTGATTAGAGTTGGTGCTCAGCGTGCTTTGAAAATGACACTCGGTCCTTCGTTCCGTGGCTTGGGAGAAGGAAAGTTGGAATTCGACACAAACGATGAGTTAGCTAAGGAAATAGACGTCGCCCGCATAAATGCTCTATAAAGCATGCACGTTTCTACTGCGCAAGGCTTGGCATAGCCTTGGCTCGTCCCTCGGGTTTAGTTGTAGGCTTGAGTAAGCTAGGCAAAGTTATGCCGGTTGACCTAAGCCATTCTAAGTGTCGTCCCGCTCTTTCTGCGGTTGTCAAGTTAAATAGTCCCACGATCTCAAGGGCCCTCATATAACGTATGACTTGGGTGATAGCATCACGTAGGACAGAAGTCAGTTAAAGGCACGAGCCACGGTTGGCACGATGTAAAGTTAGCCACGGTCCATGGCACTTAAGGAACACGTTTTGTTCAAGTTAAGTTGGAAGGCTACGTAGTAGTCGTTCCCTCGAGTTCAAAGAAGTTCGAGGCGGTCCCCGTTTGGGAGCCTCGCATTCCTATCCATGTTAAGGTGTTTCGAGGCGGTCCCTCGGTTGGGAGTCTCGCATTCCTCTCCATGTTAAGGTGTTTCGAGGCGGTCCCTCGGTTGGGAGTCTCGCGTTCCTCTCCACGTTAAGGTGTTTCGAGGCGGTCCCTCGGTTGGGAGTCTCGCGGTCCTAATACATGTAATGCAAAGGGTGGTTCATGCACGAGTTGCTAAGTATAGTTCCAGTCGTACCAACAAATTAGGCCATGCATTTACGTGAGTCTAGATGTCTCGTAGGTGCGTGGTCATTGGACACCTTGTCGACAAGGATTTTGCCTAGACTGGTTATACGCCGGGACACCGGGCCCAGTCATCCTAGGGGGTAGACGTTATAGCAGCGCATGCTTTTATTGCGTGGGTAGTTGGGGGCTTTCAACGGCTCGCTACCTGCACTGAAGGACCCGCCGCCTACCCGAGCTATGCCCGCGATGGCTTGTCATGCCAGTGGCCTTTCATATAGATAATTGGCGTGCTACGCGGCGAATCCGCATGCACGGTGTCGATCGTAACAAAGGAAGCGTAAGCACGGTATGCGATGTGTTGTGAAATGTATAAAGTTGCACCCAAAGTATTATAAAGCCTACGATTCGGCTATACGTAAAGACACGCTTCGACACGAGATATGGCGTCGTGCTTGAGTTCTCAACATCGGTTTCCCAAGTCGGGTTAGTCGTTGCGAGTTAAGTCGAGAAGGGCCGTAGGGCAAGTTTAGTGAAGTTACGATGAGTGCTGGGCACGACCTCGAGATGTGAGGCACGGCCGTGTTGTCACAACACGAGTATAGGCAAGACTAAGCGAGGAGGCACTGCCTTGGTGATACTAAAGCACGAATCGAGTTCACCGCACGACCGAGTCGTTACATCCCAGAGTATGCACGAAAGGCAAGCACGAGGCGATAAGTTGACGTTATTGGAACGAGAAGGTCTAGCGGCAATGTGCAAGTACGTTATTAGTGCAAGGCACGGTGACGGTCTAGAGACATAAAATAGACCAAGGCATCGGTCCTAAAATCGATCCTAATGCAAGAATAGAAAGACAATCGTAAAGGGGCTTGTATTGCATGAAGTAAAATAAACGTGTCGGTTTTGTATGGGTGGGCGAGGAGCTCACTCCACCAGTACAGTTGAGTACTGACACCCACATTTTTCATGTGCAGGTGCAGGTAGAAGCTCATGGCGCAGAGCTCGCTTGGATGCGTCGAGGCACGGAGTTCCTTGGCAATTTCGAAGCGTGCGGCCGCATGGATCGAAGACTTATACGGGACATAATGTGGGCATCGCCTTCCGAAGCTTCCGCTGGCTCAAGCATTGTAATCGAGAAATGAGAGAGAGTAGAGTGATTTGTAATGTGAGACGAGTGAATTTGAGTGATTGTAATCTCGGCCTTGCGCCCCCAATGTAACCGTAGTTTCGATATCAATAAAGAGCTTCTTTTGAATAATTTGTGTTTTGTTCTAAATTTTCGTTGCGTGTTCAATGTCTCTGCTTGGGACTTCTGTGCAACGACCCCGTTGTCGCCGCCGTAATCGGCCGTTATGGAACTCGCCTTGCACGAGCGCAATCTAGGCTCGTGCGGCATCACGCCTTAGCGAGGACGATCGTCCTACGGGAGCGGGGCTGACATAATGGTATCAGAGCACGGCTTTACGTGCTTGGACTACCGGTTGAATTCTTTAACTTTGTTGTTTCCGCGAACTCTCAATGTTGCTTTCGCAAGTCGATATCGTGGTGCGCTCTCTCTCAAACGTCCCTCGGCATGTCCATACAATAAGTCTAATATTTTCAAAAGCTCGTACAAGTGTTCAATCGAACGCATCGATAGACGATGGCCTTTGGGCCGAACGGTGCCGACTTTGAGTTGATAGAAAATGCGTGCTAAAGTTAGCAAGTCGCGTGCGTGCCTAACGAGTCCTACGTCGACATTAACAAATGTGCGTGCAAACTCGGAGTATAGTCCATACGGGATGGTTATGCACACGGCCTTTTGGCTAAGTTGTGCCGCGTGTCGCGCACCTAGGCCTTGTGGTGCAAAGAGTTACGAGCGATATTAAGTACCGCTCAATCGGGAACGAAACTATACTTAGAGTGACTATCGATAAAGTGCTATCGAGCGACGATAACGTCTATTCGATATAGATGAGCGTGCTTGAAATTCGAGGAATGGTTCGAACGGGATTTAAAGAAGTCGATTTGGATTCGAATGATAGTTTTGAGGATTTGTAGAATGACTTGACCCTGAGTGGTGTATGGACGTTATAGAAATTGTTCAGGCGAAACTAAAGGAGTTACGGATAGTACGAGCGCGTCCACAAGCGATGATATCGCAAAGCCTTAGAACGAGTAGCGCTTAGTTGGTCATGATTCGAGAATCGTAAACGAGATATCGTCCGAACGATTCGCGAATGGTAAAACGAGTTATGAAATGGTTGAATGGAAATTCTAAACGATAAAATAAATGGATGACTTGATTGAAGAAATTGATACGGATAGTATACGAAAAGTTAGCACGACAGAAAGATAGCGTGCACAAAAGGTTTGACTTTGAAGTTACGCAAACGACTCTGAGGATTGAAATCGATGTGCTCGATGGTTTGAGTTAGCAAGGAATGATGCGAATTGAGGAAATACGTAGTCGATGACTTAAGATAGACGGATAAAATACGTGAATTTGGGTTGAAGAAATTGATGTTGTGAACGATTCGAGGGATAATGATCGAACTTGAAATTGAATATCGAGGAGATTATCCAGTCGGACGATAGCATCATTCGCACGACTCGAAATTCGTTGCAAAAGAAGATCGTCAGGTTACGTATATCATCGATGGTATTGAGGCGTATCAAAGATCGATATGCGATAACTCGGGGGTACTCTGACACGGTGAATGACGATCGTACAAGTGTTATCGTTCTGATGGATGCAATACTTAGGATCTTGATTAAGACGAATGTTGGGTGAAAGAAATTGTGTTTTGATGGTTGCGTTGATAACCACAACGTCGACGGTCTTGTCTTGCGCGAGCGCAACTCTAGCCTCGCACATGCGTTGCATCGGATTTGGGGCGATTGTTCGCATGAGCGCTGACATGGTGATTTATGTCACGGAATGATCGAACTTGGGAAAATCAGGATGCGGCAACTTTGATTGTCCTGACTTGTTAGTTTGATACGAAGGCAAATTCGAGGATGTTAGGACTTGCAATTGATGATTGAATAAGCTTGAGGATTGAGTAGGTCCAATCCGCGCATCGAGAATGAAGTAGTCTAGACACAAACAAGAGTTGCGTCCCGATGAAAATGATTATCTCGCGGGAGTGCATGGTGATTCGTGCCCACCGGGGATAATCGGACTCGCGAGATCGGAGCGTGGCATACTGGTAAGTCAGACGACCTTGTGATCGATTACGTGAATTGGAATAGATGATTTCGGAAATGTGAAATATAATTACGGTTTAGAGATGAATTGTGTCATAGCGTGCTTGATTTGAGAATGAATAGGCAAATTAATGTCGAACATGTTCGAAGAGATAAACTATGTGAAACGGCTTGATGAACAAACGATATTGATATGACGTGAAATTGGTCGAAACGTGTGTTATCGTAGGATGGCTTTACCGAACGACTCGTACCCCGTGCGACGAATATTAGGATGTGTAGGGAATCGATGCTCGATGTTTAGAAATCGGAGTGATGCGAGCTTGGGTAGAAAATCCCATACCATCGATTTGGTTGACCTTAGATGGGGTCAGTGTTGATATCGTTGTTTGGAAACTATAATTCCAGTACTGACGAAAAGACATAGCCTAGCGGTTAGGCAGACATTCCGGTGTGGACGATAGGAATTGTGGAGGCACCACTCGCGAGTCTCGGCTGACATGCACGTATATCAGGGACGCCCGAATACGTGCATGATCCACTCGAGTGGTGATGGATTCTCTATCACGAGGCTTGGCTGAAATGCATGTATTTTGGGGATGCCTGGAATATATGCATGATCCAACTAAGTGATACGTTGAATCAAGTGAGATTTGAGGAACGGAAAAGTGTCGAGGATTTTGAAATCGTGAGTTTCGAAGAAATGTTGATTGTAATGCGATCATTGATTTGAAACGAGTTCGAATGTTGGTTGATCGATTGGTGTGCCTTACGACTAAGTTAGCGATAAGTACGAGCGTGCCTCGGAATCGAAGAAACACGTAGGTGGAGTGTGTACGATTAAGTCTTGGCATAGAAATGGTAGGATGGTTTGCCTTCAGGAAAGTCTCGAGGACGAGACTTGTTCTGAGTGGTGTATGTTGTAGTGCCCCGTCCCGCGAAGTCATCGGAGGAATCGAAATGCCGACGGCGTTCAGACTTGGCCTTACAACGGCGACTCGAAACATCGCTCAGTGGGGTAGTTTCGGTGAACTTGCCTCATCTCAGCCTTCACTTAATAATTCGTGTGTTTTCAACTTGCACAAGTAGGCTTAATAAAAAAAGACGAATCCACATAGCTAAAGGGAATTATCCGACGGATTGAATCGAGTTTAGAACATAAAAACGTCCCACGGTCTGATTAGAGTTGGTGCTCAGCGTGCTTTGAAAATGACACTCGGTCCTTCGTCCCGTGGCTTGGGAGAAGGAAAGTTGGTATTCGACACAAACGATGAGTTAGCCTAAGGAAATAGGCGTCGCCCGCGTAAATGCTCTATAAAGCATACACATTTCTACTGCGCAAAGCTTGGCATAGCCTTGGCTCGTCCCTCGGGTTAAGTTGTAGGCTTGAGTAAGCTAGACAAAGTTATGCCGGTCGACCAAGCCATTCTAAGTGTCGTCCCGCTCTTTTGCGGTTGTCAAGTTAAATAGTCCCACGATCTCAAGGGCCGTCATATAACGTATGACTTGGGTGATAGCGTCGCGTAGGACATAAGTCAGTTAAAGGCACGAGCTACGGTTGGCACGATGTAAAGTTAGCCACGGTCCATGGCACTTAAGGAACACATTTTGTTCAAGTTAAGTTGGAAGGCTACGTAGTAGTCGTTCCCTCGAGTTCAAAGAAGTTCGAGGCGGACCCTTGTTTGGGAGCCTCGTATTCCTATCCACGTTAAGGTGTTTCGAGGCGGTCCCTCGGTTGGGAATCTCGCGTTCCTCTCCACGTTAAGGTGTTTCGAGGCGGTCCCTCGGTTGGGAGTCTCGCGTTCCTCTCCACGTTAAGGTGTTTCGAGGCGGTCCCTCGGTTGGGAGTCTCGCGTCCCAATGCACGTAATACAAAGGGTGGTTCATGCACGAGTTGCTAAGTATAGTTTCAGTCGTACCAACAAATTAGGCCATGCATTTACGTGAGTCTAGATGTCTCGTAGGTGCGTGGTCATTGGACACCTTGTCGACAAGGATTTCTGCCTAGACTGGTTATACGCCGGGGCACCGGGCCCAGTAACCTAGGGGGTAGACGTTATAGCAGCACATGCTTTTATTGTGTGGGTAGTCGGGGGCTTTCAACGGGCTCGCTACCTGCACTGAAGGACCCGCCCCTACCCGAGCTATGTCGCGATGGCTTGTCATGCCAGTGCCTTTCATATAGATAATTGGCGTGCTACGCGGCGAATCCGCATGCACGGTGTCGATCATAACAAAGGAAGCGTAAGCACGGTATGCGATGTGTTGTGAAATGTGTAAAGTTGCACCCAAAGTGTTATAAAGCCTATGATTCGGCTATACGTAAAGACACGTGCTTCGGTACGAAATATGGCGTCGTGCTTGAGTTCTCAACACCGGTTCCCCAAGTCGGGTTAGTCGTTGCGAGTTAAGTCGAAAGGGCCGTAGGGCAAGTTTAGTGAAGTTACGATGAGTTGCTGGGCACGACCTCGAGATGTGAGGCACGGTCGTGTTGTCACAACATGAGTATAGGCAAGACTAAGCGAGGAGTCACTGCCTCGGTGATACTAAAGCACGAATCGAGTTCACCGCACGACCGAGTCGTTACATCCCAGAGTATGGCATGAAAGGCAAGCACGAGGCGATAAGTTGACGTTATTGGAACGAGAAGGTCTAGCGGCAATGTGCGAGTACGTTATTAGTGCAAGGCACGATGACGGTTAGGGACATAAAATAGACCAAGGCGTCGGTCCTAAAATCGATCCTAAGGCAAGAATAGAAAGACAATCGTAAAGGGGCTTGTATTGCACAAAGTAAAATAAACGTGTCGGTTTTGTATGGGTGGGCGAGGAGCTCACTCCACCACTACAGTTGAGTACTGACACCCATACAGTTTCCATGTGCAGTGCAGGTAGAAGCTCGTGGCGCGGAGCTCGCTTGGATGCGTCGAGGCACGGAGTTCCTTGGCAATTTCGAAGCGTGCGGCCGCATGGATCGAAGACTTATACGGGACATAATGTATGGGCATCGCCTTCCGAACTTCCGCTGGCTCAAGTATTGTAATCGAGAATGAGAGAGAGCAGAGTGATTTGTAATGTGAGACGAGGGAATTTGAGTGATTAATCTCGGCCTTGCCCCCAATGTAACCGTAGTTTCGACATCAATAAAGAGCTTCTTTTGAATAATTTGTGTTTTGTTCTAAATTTTGCTGCTGTTCAATGTCTCTGCTTGGGACTTCAGTGCGACGACCCGTCGCCGCCGCTGTAATCGGCCGTTATGGAACTCTCCTTGCACAAGCGCAATCTAGGCTCGTGCGGCATCACGCCTTAGCGAGGACGATCGCTCCTACGGGAGCGGGCGTAACATAAGCCGATCACATGTTGACACTGGTGCTAACTCACATAGATAGTAGTTTCTTGATTATGTACATGATATACACTGTTCTTTGCTCTTACATTCTTTTACAGTCTTGATATGCCTTACCATGTTCATGTATGTATCACTTTACTCTATTTTTCTCTCTATTTACTGCTACATATTCTTTATGGTCTAACTAGGACTATTATTTGAGATTGTGCTCGTTCCATCCTGAATGGATATATTGACAAAATTTTACAGATAACGGCAAGGACGAGTGTCCTACCTACTATGGTCCTCATGACGTAGTGGACGTAGACCGGAAGACCCTAGTCCAGCAGGTAGTTCCAGCCGATGAGGCACTAGTGGTAGCTCAGCTAGATTAGAGTTGTACTGTAGTTTGTCTCCAGATAATACTTTGGCATGTTATTATTTTAGAATTTGTGTTTGAGATTGTTGACTCTGAGACTCTGGACTTGTATTATTTGTCTTGGATTTTCTGGATATTTCATATATTGTTGACTTTATCTTTCGATATCTTTTGTCCTTCTTAGAATATTGTAATTGACTATATTATATTGTCATAGCTTGTCCTCCTTTAGGAGTTGACCATCTCGACAGGTTTTGATATTATAATTGTTGTTAGGTAGTAGACCTAGACAGCGTTCTACGTTGTTTATGCGTGTAGGCTGGGATGCTGTCACGCACTCGTGCCCCTACTCCGGGTGCTGTTCTTACACATTTTTAGTGGTGGCTATGCAGGTCAGAAGTCACAATTAGTGCGATGTCGTAGTGGTGCTCGACTTAGAGTGCTGCTACGAGCCTGCTATAGGTTTAGAAGATATAGGCTATAGGCTAAGGATACTCAATCACAATTAGGATTACTTTAGAGATTCCAGGGACAACCCTGAGAATTTCACTATAAACCTTATCTCGGAGTCTGTTTTCACTTGTCTCCGTCCATTCTTTCGTTCGTTGTTGAATTTCATTTGTGGAGTTTGTTGTTGACTTTGACTGGTATCAGATGAGTTTTACGGACTAGGTTAAGGTATATTCTGATGACATATTTGATGAGGATAGTATGAATGTAGATGTCTACTTTGGTTATGGAGTCTAGAGTTTATCGCAGCCATACTAAGCTGGCGTGGCAAAGACATAGAGCTCGCTTTGGATGTGCTTACATTAGTTATGAAATTTAGAGTTCTCGCAGCCATACTGGTTGGCGTGGTGAGAATTCTAGATAACATAATTACAGAAGTATATACCTCAGTCATGGACTTTATCGTTTATCGTAGCTATGTTTACTTGTGTGGCGAAGGTTCTGGGTAACATGACTACGGATAGACATGAATGATTATCAGATTGTATCTTAAATTGATTTTAACCTATCATATCTGTCGTTCTATTTCGGTGATAATAGAATTTATTTCCATCACATATTTAGCTTAGGTATAGATGCCCTTAGTCCCTCTAGCCCAGTTCCTTATAGGGTTTCATTCTATTAGTCCTGAAGTTCCTTGGATGGTGTAGTACTTGGTAGCTTGCAGATAGGTTTGTGTCTTGAGTATTAGTGTTGGTTGTTAGAAGTATAGCTTGTGGGTTTGTGAGTGGTTCATGATTGAGCATGTGAGATATAGGCCAGATCCTTGAAGTACCTTAGTAAGACTGTATCCCTTGAGTGTCAAGCATAGGAGCTAGTGCCATGTGATAGATAGTGTTAGAAATTTAGGAAGATATCCTACAAATAGTAACTTAGAAGTCTTAATATAGCGTACTTAGTGGTACATACCAGTGTGTTAAGGATGAGTCAAAGATAACCCTAGGTCTTAAGTATTTTAGTTAGATTGATGTGGGAGAATAACTGGAGTGAGTATCAGGGGTAGTAAGGAGTCTAGCTAGGCCACCTATGCACCGCATCACACCCCGTACCAGCAGCGGGATATACCCTGTCACGGCAGGGTTTTTGCAATGGCGACCGAGGAGGCCAACACTGTAGGTGATGGGCTAGGAGGTTAGGTCTTGTTCTTTCCTTCTTCCTATTTCATTCCATCCATTGATTGCTTGATTGATTTCTTAGTACCTTTAGCTTGAATATGTGATGTTCATGCTAAATTAATAGAAAAATCCAATGAGACTCTAATAACATGACACTGTATAGGCTAAAACCATGCATGTTTGTTTCCATTCCGTAGAATTGCATGTTGTATAACTTTGGATAGAATTTTGTAGACTTTGATTATTGGGGGCTTGATCTAGAGAAAAGTACAACTACTAAAATTTCTAGGACGAATTTTTCTAGGGGTAGGATTGTAACTACCAGTTTTAAAAAATAAGGGTAAATTTGTCATTTTATAAATTGTTATATATTGCAAATATTAATTAGGAATATTGTGTGAAATTTGCATTATTTGAGTTTTCTTAGTCGGGTTAGGGGCTAGTCTAGATTTTGACTTGAGTTAGTGACCCGGTTAGCTTAGACACTAGTTGGAACCCAAGGATTAGCTAGGCATGGCCCACAAACCAACCCATTAGGCTAGTGCATTTAGACTAACTCATCATGACCATTTAGTTCATGTAGAGATTAGGTTTTGTCCAAAATAACCCCAAATCTTTGCATCTCAATTATTAAGACAAATGACAACTTAAAGGGCTATTTAGACATTGTAACCATTTCCTAACCTAGACATCACTTGGCCGGCCATATAGGGCTCTCCCTCCATTCCACTTTATTTTATTACAAGCCACCATCTTCCAAATAGAGAGCTCTTGCCATTTAGAGCCTTCTCCCATTGATTTCCACTCTCAATCCCACTCATTCCTCCATCATTTCTCCTATTCTCTCAAGAAGGAGGTGCCTACAAGGATTGTGGAGCTAAGAGCAAGGAGGAGAGTCTATTTGCTAGGGAGCTTCATGTCGGGTTCGTGTCCATTGGATTGGTCAATGGAAAACCACTCCCAATAGGTATATCACTCTCTAACCTTGTCATTTTGATTCAAATTTTGATATGGAGCCCATAGGAACTTACCCATGTAGGGATGACCCTTAGGAATAGTTTAGAGGCTCTATTGAGTCCTCGTTTGGGAGTTTGATAAGGGTTTGTGCCACCCTTGGAAGAAATCCGAGGGTGACACACCAAGTGTTTGTAGGAATGTCCCATAGGCTAGTTTGGGCCTTGATTTCAGTTTGATGTATTTGGATAGGTTTACTTTGTTAGGCTCTCTAGTATGGTTATATTTTTTTTTATTTTTTTTTTATTATACATATATATATATATATATATATATATATATATATATATATATACATATATATATTTCATAGATATATATATTACATATTATATATATATATATATATAATTAGGCTCTCTAGTATGGTTATATATATATATATATATATATATATTAATATATATATATATATATATATATATATAAATATATATATATATATTTGTGAGCCATATGTGGTATATATATGTGGGTATGTAATGGGTATGAGTTTGGGATGTGTTGTATGTGTGTGGCCTGGTTCACTGTTTTGGGTTGGGGTACCCTATCAAGAGGAGTTCAGTCTATGAGAGTGTGATCATTTTGTTTTGTGTTGTTAGACATTAGAGATAGGTTGATGTATGGGCCATTTAGAAGGCTATAGATAGACTATGGATATGAGAATAGATGTTGGTTAGAGACTATAACTTCTTTGTGAGTAGCGCTTTTGAAGGACTGATATAGAGTATAAGTATCAGTAGAGATGGAGGCATTCAACTAATATGACTACCCTCCTGGACTGATTGTGTATCCTCATATGCCTAGGCTTGGAGTCGCATATTTGGTATTTGTATAAGTGTCTCTTTATATATATGTGTATATACATGAGTATCCTATATAATATAAATATATTTTTTTTTAATATATATATATATATAATATATATATATATATATATATATATATATTTTTTTTTTTTGAGTATCCTATTATATATATTTATATATATATATATTATATATATATATATATACTATTATATTATATATATATATATATATATATATATATATATATTTTTATATATATATATATATCTTTTTTTTTTTTTTTAATATATATTTTTTTTATAATATATTTTTTATATATAATATATATATATATATATATATATATATATATCTAATATAATATTATATATATAATATATATTATATATATATATTATATTCGACAATATATATATATATATAGATATATAAATTATATATATTATATATCTATATATAGATATATATATATATTAGATATATATATATATATAATCTATATATGTCTTAAATATAATATATATATATCTATATTTATATATTATATATATATATATATATATATATATATTATATATAATATATATATATATATATATATATATATATATTATATATATATATATATATATATATATGTCGTGTTATGGATGTATGTAGTTGTAATGTGGGTAGATGTATGGACAAGATATCAGAGGCTTTTGGCCACATGTACTGCAGGGACAAATGGGAATTAGAAGTAAGGGGGAACATGGGATCCAGTTTGGACTGAACTAGGTTAGGAATTTGCTTCCTGTGAACATTAGAAGTTTTGAATGATGCAAATAGATACATTAGCAAATACATATGTTCAGGTATACGTATATGAGGGTTACTAATGATCTCTGAATTATACTAGGTACTCTCGATAATTTGTATAATATCTAGTCAGGGAACAAGCTAGATATCTTATTATATGAGTTTGTTTTGTCAGTCTTTTGGTACAACAGTATTAGGAAAGTGGTGGCTAATGGCATGTATAGGCAGGTAATATAGGTAATTAGGAGGGAGGTTGGTTCAGATTGTGCTGAGAGGACGGTCAGTAGGCTGCTTTGCTTAAGAGCAGTCATCTTGATAGTTACGGAAAGTGGTATCAAGTGTGAGTGATTGAGGGTGTGTCAAGGGGTGGGAGGGGGTCAGTTGAGAGGCCAGGTGGGGATAGGGGCATTGGCCCTGTATATAGCAGGATATGGGGATTCATGTGATTCGAGAGCAATGTAGTTATATAGATGTGGGTTGGGTATGGTATATTAAGAAGAGGGGTTAGCTAGTGTGATGCCATGTTGACTCAAGCCAAGGTATCCACTTAGCATTAGCTTAGCTAGGATACTAACATATAATATATGTATATATAGTATTCTACATAACCTATGATATGGTAGGGTGTAGATACCCTAGTATCCTATGAAGTACGTGTAGGCAACTCTATAGGGGGGTGAATAGAGTACTGTGAAAATAATGATCAATTAAAAAATCAACTCTATTCAATGCCAACTAGTAAATAATTAATGAGAGTATATGCGAAATAAAGTAGAGATCAAAAAGTATACGCAGACACAACAATTTTTAACCTGGTTTCCCTTGTGGAGGACTAGTCCAGGCCTGAGAACTCTAGCTCAGGATTGAAATCCACTATTTGTGAAATGCTTTACAACCACGTGCCTTTACACAGAAGAGCACGCCAACTTCTTGAAAAGATCGCTGACGCAAAACTTGGAATTTTTAAGTGACTTCTTGAAGACTCTTGCAAAACTTCTAATTGACTCGCACCGAGCACCTTGTGGGCTTGGGAAGTTTTGTGGCTAGTTGATGAGAAAGTATGGCTCTTTAGGATGTATAGGCTATAAGAGAGAAGAGATGAGAATTGAATTAATTGAAATGGGTGAAAAGGGTGCATATATACTAGTCCTGGGAGGCAGAGTTCGGCCAGAACTCTGTCCCAAAATTCAAAATTTTGGCCGTTGTACAACTTGCAATGAGCAATACGTAAAAATTAGCTTCTAGAATTTAGGAGACAGAGTTCGGCCCGAACTCTGTGTGGGGCAGAGTTCGGCCCGAACTCTGCCTCCTAGGAGATAATGCTCAATAGGCTAAATGGGCTTTGGCAGTTTGGCTTTTTTTGTTTTTTCTTATGGGGCTTCTAGTCTATGGCTGAGGTACTCAGTGCGACTCAATGTACAAAGCCTAGACTCAAATAAAATATAAAAATACAGACTTCCGAAGACAAGTTCCAGTAGTATTCGTCGAGCAATCGTCGATGATGATTGTCTGACTTGATATGTGTTAGTCGTCTAATTTGTAGTCTTGATGACGATATATATGTTGTGTTGGATCATGCCAAATATCGATTTGTTAATTATCGATATTAGGTTGACTGCAATCCAGTTTGGGTTAACAATCTCTTCCATTTTGATGATTGATAAAATTATGATATTTGCGTGTCGCAACATTCATACCTGGACACATATATTGCTCCCCCGTAGATGGACAATTTGGCTCCCCCGCAAATAGAGAAGTCCTGATACAAGTACTAGTCCAATAATATAGCACAAGTGCAGCACAATATAGCACAAGTATTTATCCAAAAATGGTTAAGCAAATATCACATATTTCTCCCCTTTGAAATTTTGCAAAATAAAATAGAAGCTCCCCCATAAAAAAAACCATGAGGTAAATATGCAATCACATAACCAAGCTCAAGTCCAACGTGAGAGAAAACTAGCAAATAATCCAAATAAAAGCCATAAAGTCATATAGTACAAAAAAAGAGTTTTCAACTACATAACCACTGAATGAAAATGACAAAGTGCATAAACAAAAGAAATCCTAAGCATCAGCAGCATCATAAAATGGACCACGGCCGTCACGGAGCACGGGAAAGACCAGCAGAGTCGGATGGGTCGCTGGCAGAGCGACGAGGATCAACAAATGCCGCATTTGGATCTAAATACCTCATGATCCAGGTGTCGTCGATACGATAACCTTCGCGAGAAGGGTCCCGTACCATGGGGTAAGATACTGTAGGATGAGTAGCCAGGGAGTACTGGATATCATACAGGGTGTTGCTGATAGCCGTCATCTGTAAGGTGGTGCGATAGTCCATCTGAGTCCAGCGATCGTCCTTCAAGCGAAAATGATCACGCAGCATAGTCTGAATGGACTCAAGAGTAGTAGGTGGCTCGGGCGCAGGTTGGCCAAGAGCGGAGGATCAGCCTGAGCATCAGACTCGGAACGCGCTGACTCAGCAGGAGACTCAATAGCTGCTAGAAGCTGCCGTGCCTTAGACAGATAGGCAGGGCAAGAAGGACTAGCACTCATCAAGAGGAACATGGAACGCACAAAAATTATCGACAAATATAGAGCGTAGACCAATGATCGAGGTCTCTTCCGTGCACTAATCATCCAGTCCATCATAGTGTGCAGAAAGTTAAAAGGGACATGAAAGTACAGATGATAAAGTGCAAAGATCTCAATATAAGATACTTCATCGGTCGATCCTGCTTTGGGCAAGGTCGTGGAGAAAATGATACGACGAAGTTCATAGAAATACGAGTTAAGATATTTAGCCCTTAGCTTGCGTGGACGAGTGTTAGGAGTACACAAATCATCCTTGAAACTCTCAAGGGACGATCCATCGGGAAATTAAAACTTGTGTGCATCGACAAGTTTCTCCCAAGAATTGGGTTCCGGATCTCAAGATATTTCGCAAGCTCAAATCATCAAAAGTAATGTCGATATTGGCGACACGAGAATAGATTCGTGTGTCATCAAAGGTTAGATTATAGTAAAACATTTGGACAGCATTCAAATATATAAGAGATGATGTAGAAACTAACTCTAGACAAAGATCATGGAATGAGTCATAAGCCGAAAATATTGTAAATTGATAGGATGACCCGCATACACACTCCTTGAACGAAAGTCATTGAACCATTCATTGGAAGCCTCCAATGAGACAAAAATTTGTTCATTGAATGTATTGGGGTCATGAGGTTGTGGTGGATTAAAGAGTGGATGTATTGGAGGAGCAAGAGGAGGAGGAGGATTGGAGGATGAAGCAATTGATCAAAGCCAATTGAAGCACCTTCACCCTTCTTCTTGTCTCTTCCAAGAGTCTTGGAGCCATAGAAAATTTGAAATAATTGAAAAAGGAAATAGAGAGGAATATGAAATTATGCCTCACAAAGATGAGAAAAGATGGAAGAGATCTCCCCAAAACTTGAAATCTTGAGTTTAGAAGAAAGAGAGCCCTAAAAGTGGAGTTTCTAGGGTTAGGGTTTGAGAAATTTGTGTTTGGAGGAAGGTGGAAGAAGAACAAAGTGAGAGAGAGGGTTGTTTCTCGGTTTAAAGAGTTTAGAGCAGCCAAGCGGGTTCAATCTGGATCGTTGGATCAAATCAATGGGTGGCTAGCATCAGGGAAGGTTCTGTGACCAAGGACACAGAGTTCGGCCCGAACTCTGGTGGGCAGAGTTCGGCCCGAACTCTGTGTGCCGGCCCGAACTCTGCCTCCATGGGCACAGAACATAGGAAGTTGAAAAAATGGCTAAGTGTTGGTTCAAAAGAATAGAATTTGAAAGTTTGAAAAAGGCAAATTTTTGATGAAAAAGAATAGAATTTAGAAAATTTGAATTAACTAAGTTATAAATGAAATTAAACCATATAATAAATAAGGATTATGACAATGACCATTACGATAAACTGCCATGGGTAGCTGTAGGGGCCGGATCCCAGCTAGCGGTAGTCCGAAGACTAGTACACCATGTCGCTTAGGCTTTTACGCCTTGTTGTCAGAAGGACCCTTTCGGCTTGTACCCATAGCAAAGTCACCATAAGATATATGTCATAATCGTTATTTACGCAGGCCAATTTATTTAATGACCGTTTCATCCAAAATTCCTAATTCACGATAAAGAAAGTTGAAGCGCTCTTCGGCAGTGTTTGGTAAAGAAGTCTGCTAGCTGATGTTCAGTGTCTATGAATTCTAAATTAATCGTGCCTTGTTGTTGATGATCACGCAAAAAGTGATGTCTAATCTCTATGTGTTTAGTACGTGAGTGACAAACAGGGTTCTTGGTCAGATTAATGGCACTAGTGTTATCGCAAAAATAGGTATATGCTTGAAACATAAGTTGTAGTCTTCAAGGGTTTGCCGCATCCACAGAATCTGTGCACAACAACGACCAGCTGCGATGTATTCAGCTTCGTTGTGGATAGTGCGACAGAGTTCTGTTTCTTGCTAAACCATGAGACTAGCGCCTTTCTAGCAAATGACACGTGCCGCTGGTACTCTTACGGTCGACTTTGCATCCCACAAAATCAGCATCGAAATATCCGATTAAATCAAAGGAAGTGGTTTTGGGATACCACAAGCCTACCGTAATTGTTTCTTTAAGGTATCTAAAGATACGCTTAACTGTGGTCATGTGTGATTCTTAGGATTGGCTTGGTATCTAGCACATAAGCAAACACTGAATATAATGTCGGGGCGACTAGCAGTTAAATATAATAAACTACCAATTATCATGATACGTACATTGATCGACCGGTTTGCCGCTTTCATCAGGTTCCAGCTTTGTGGTAGTGCCATAGGGGTGCTGATTTGTTTGATGCTGTCAAGCTCAAACTTCTTCAACATGTCCTTGACATATTTCGATTGACTGATGAAGACGTATTGCAGAGTTGTTTGATTTACAATCCAAGAAGTAGTTGAGCTCCCCCATCATGCTCATCTCGAACTCATTCTGCATACTTGGCAAATTCCTTGCATAGACCCTCATTAGTAGATCCAAAAATAATGTCATCAACATATATTTGAACTAAAAGAATTGTGTCATCAAGAGATTTTATAAACAGTGTATAGTGTCCGCTTTCCCTTTTGAAAACCTTTATCTAGTAAGAAAGTACTCAGACGATCATACCAAGCTCGAGGAGCTTGTTTGAGGCCATAGAGATCTTTCCTAAGTTTAAAAACATGGTTGGGAAATTTGTGATTTTCGAAACCAGGTGGTTGTTTGACAAAAACTTTTTCCTTGATAAAACCGTTTAGAAAAGCACTTTTCACATCCATTTGGAAAAGTTTAAAGTTTTGAAAATTTACAAATGCGCAAAGCATCGAATGGATTCTAGTCGGGCAATAGGAGCATACGTCTCATCATAATCGATGCCCTCCTCTTGATTATATCCTTGGGCTACGAGACGAGCTTTGCGAGTGACTGAACCGTCCTCGTTTACTTTGTTATAAAAACCTATTTAGTGCCAATTATTGAGTGGCCAGTAGGTTTAGGAACAAGTTCCCAAACTTGGCTTCTCTCAAATTGGTTGAGTTCTTCTTGCATTGCGGAAATCCAAAATTCATCATTAAAAGCTTCTAAAACATTTTTCGGTTCTATTTGAGAAATGAATGCAGTGCTAGCTATAGTGTCTCTTACAGAGGATCGAGTAGTTACCCCTTTTGATATTTTACCTATTACCAAGTCCTTTGGATGAGAGGGAGTGAATTGGAACTTCTTTGGTAATTCCTTTGGAGAGCTGGTTTCAGACGTTGCATTTATTGTTCGAAGTAGATGGTTCATCATCGTCATTGAATAACAGTTGTACTATTGTCCTCATCAAAAGTTATATTAGTAGACTCTTCAACAATCATGGAGCACTTGTTGAACACTCTATATCCCTTACTCTTGGCCGCATAGCCAAGAAGAATACCTTCGTCAGCTTTGGCATCAAATTTGCCTAAGTTGTCTTTGGTATTCAGGATAAACAGCAACAACCGAACACTCTAAAATAAGAAACATTAGGAGTCCTACCAAACCAAAGCTCATAGGGTGTCTTCTTCGAAATGGGTCGAAATCAACCCTATTTAAAACATGGCACGTGTGCTGACAGCTTCTGTCCAAAATATTTTGGAAAGAGAATTGATTTAGCATAACTCTAGCCATATCGCCAAGAGTTCTATTCTTCTGCTCCACAACACCATTTTTTGAGGAGTTCTAGGAACGAAAATTCATGACTAAAGCCATTTGAATCACAAAAAAAATTCAAAATCAGAATTTTTGAATTCGCCACCATGATCAATTCGGATACGAGTAATCATGTAGCCTTTTTTGGTTTGGACCTTTTTAGCAAATACTTTGAAAACAGAATATCACTTTTGTTTGTAAGAAAGAAACCCATGTAAATCTTGAAAAATTATCTACAATAACAAAAGCGTAGAGTTTTCCGCCAAGACTGGCTACTCTATAGGACCAAATAAGTCATATGAAGTAATTGCAAAGGTCGGGTAGTACTTACAGTATTTATGGATTTAAATGAAGATTTGGTAGCCTTATTTTTTCACATTCGGCACATACCGTGTCTTTCTTGAATGTGATATCCGGCAGTCCTCTGACTAGCTTCTTGGTGATAGTCTGGATATAGTATCCATGTTGGCATGACCAAGACGCTGATGCTATAGGAGTTTTCGTCTTTGTGAGCGTAAAGGCATCTTTGCACTGTTAGTATCACTAGATAGATAGAAAATATAAATGTTATCTTCCCTTATCCCTCAAAAGCGATATCTTTAGTTGATCGATCATAGATAAAGCATTTAGTTTTCTCAAGTTAATATCATAACTGTGATCAGCAAGATGACTAATGCTGAGCAAGTTATGCTTTAACTCGGTCACTAAACAGACATCGTTAATGATAGAGAGGGAGGATAACTAATTGTACCGTTACCTATGATGTATCCTTTAAGGTTATTGCCGAAGGAAACGTATCCTTCCTTTTTTCGATAGTGTTGCGAATAGATTTGCATTTCCAGTCATATGTCGCGGCATCCACTATCGAGAATCCACTTGCTTCTAGTTGAGAGGGAAGGTCCAGGTCCACCTACACCACGAGTAGATGTGACCTTTGGTACCCAGATTCTTTTGGGTCCTGAGAGGTTAGACTTTGGTACCCATGCATATATATTTCTATCAACTAATCTCCTAATCCTACATTGTGGAGAAATATGTCCTATGGTTACAATATACATCTAGCATGCATGTTTATACTAGGAGCATGTTGATAGTGGTGTCTATAAGTAGGGTGATGATAGCTACGTACAGTAGAGTGAGTGGTGACTGTGTGCAGCAGCAGGGTAACTATAATGATTATAGTGACTGTGTACAGCAGCAGGGTAGCTATAATGATTATAGTGACTGTGTGCATCAGTATGATGATGATAATGATTACGTGTTGCATGTGAGTAGGTATACATGAAAGCATGATTTTTTAGCATGGATGAGTGTTCTTATGGTGATGTGCCTTTTTATGTTGAGTAGTACGTGTTTGTGACAATGAGACTGAACTTGCAGTTGAATAACCTGCTTTCCCAGTTTAATCTCTAATTTCTTAGAGATAGCATTCATCTCATCACATTTAGCAGTAAGACCGTGTATCTTACCTATAGCAATTTTGAACTTGTTTTTCTCTTCAGCAAGTTTTTGTTTAATGCCGTGATCTCAAGTGTTTGTTTCTCAATGATTGATTCGACATCGTGTAAGCTTAATTTAATCTTGGATACCTCTTCAGTGTTTTCCATGGGTGTGTGTTTCTAACATCTTCTAGTAAACATGAAAGTCTATGGATCTCGGTTTCGTAGTCCTTGATCTTATCCTTTGCTTGTTTATATTTATGATTACCTTTTTGTGATCTTCAAGTAGATCACCAAAAGCATCACTAAGTTTATCAAAAGAGAAATCATCAAAAAGTCTTTTACCTTTTTAAGTCGCCATTAGACAGACGTTAGCCATGTTTTGGAGAGTCTTCTTCCTTGTCTGAATCACTAGCCTCGCTTTCATGCCAGATGCTAGTGTTGGCATACTTCCTTGTAGTTGGCTTCTTGAATGGCTTCTTATATCTGCTTCCCTTCTTTGCTAAGGGAAATCTTTCTTGACATGTTCTGTCTTTTTGCATCCGAAGCAGGTGGGTTCTTCCTCATCATCTCTTTGTTCTCTCTTCTTTTTGTTGAAGCGTAGAAACTTTTTGAAGTTTTAAACTAAGGAAGCTTGATCGTCACCTTCAGAGTCGTCGCCATCATGTTTTCTGGGCTGGTTCTTGGGATGAGCTCTCAATGCAATCTCCTTCTCTTTTGAGCTATTTCTTCGAAGTCTTTTAGATCGAGCTCATGCGTCATCAATTGCCCATCAATTTTCTAGAGACATTGCCGTGAGATCATTGCCTTCGATGATCGTCGTGACTTTGGAGTTCCAAACCTTCGGCAATCTCGTAGTACTTTGTGTATCTTCTCATGGTTGGAATAATCTTTTCCAAGAGAGGATAGCGGGTTGACGACGTCGAGGAATCTGGTGAACATTTGAGTGATCGTCTCATTAGGCTTCATCTTTAAAGCCTCGTACTCCTGTGTCAGACGGCTGACTTTTGATTCTTTGACTTGCGTGGTCCCTTCATGAGTCACCTCTAAAAGCTTCCATACTTCATGCGTGGTGGTACATGTGGAGACTCTGTTGAATTCAGTCATGTCTATGGCACAGAAAAGAGTATTAATAGCCCTAGCATCTAGACTTGCCTGTTTTTTCTCCTGATCATACTTGTCATGGGGTTTCTCAACGAGACTTCCTTCGATAGTTATTCTGGAAGGTTTCTTATAGCCATCAGTGACTACAGTCCACAGTCAAAGTCTAGAGACTTAAGATAAAAACTCATTCTAGTCTTCCAATAAATGTAGTTGGTCCCATCAAATAGGGTGGCCTATTTGTGGATTGACCCTCACCATAGTTGGTAGAGATGGTTGTGTTGCCATGGATCAACTCTAGGATGTAAGTCCTGTATCAAGAGAACAGAGCTCAGATACCAATTGAAGTACGTAAGCAACTCTAAGGGGAGGTGAATAGAGTACTTGTGAAATAATGATCAATTAAAAAATCAACTCTATTCAATCCCAACTAGTAAATAATTAATCAGAGTATAATACGGAAGTAAAGTAGAGATCAGAAAGCATACGCAGACACATCAATTTTTAACCTGGTTTTCCTCGTGGAGGCCTAGTCCAGGCCTGAGAACTCTAGCTCAGGATTAAATCCACTATTTATGAAATAGATTTACAACCACGTGCCTTTACACAGAAGAGCACGCCAACTTCTTTAAAAGATCGCTGAGGCGAAACTTAGAATTTTCCAAGTGACTTCTTGAAGACTCTTGCACAAAACTTCTAATTGACTCGTACCGAGCACCTTGTAGGCTTGGGAAGTTTTGTGGCTAGTAGATGAGAAGAGTATGGCTCTTTAGGATGTATAGGCTATAAGAGAGAAGAGATGAGAAGATTGAATTAATTGAAATGGGTGAAAAGGGTGCCTATATATACTAGTCTTGGGAGGCAGAGTTCGGCCAGAACTCTGTCCCAAAATTCAAAAATTTGGCCGTTGGACAACTTGCAATAAGCAATCCCTAGAAATTAGCTCATGTAATTTAGGAGACAGAGTTCGGCCCGAACTCTGTGTGGGGGCAGAGTTCGGCCCGAACTCTACCTCCTAGGAGACAGAATGCTCAATAGGCTAAATGGCTTTGGCAGTTTGGCTTTTTGTTTGTTTTTTTATGGGGCTTCTAGTCTATGGCTGAGGTACTCAGTGCGACTCAATGTACGCCTAGACTCAAATAAAATATAAAAATACAGACTTCTGAAGACAAGTTCCAGCAGTATTTGCCGAACAATCGTCGATGATGATTGTCTGACTGACTTGATATGGTTAGTTGTCTGATTTGTAGTCTTGATGATGATATATGTGTTGAGTTGGATCATGCCAAATATCAATTTGTTAATTATCAAGATTAGGTTGACTGCGATCTAGTTTGGGTCAACATCCTATATAGCTAGTATAGCCAAGATACATAGTGTATGGACCTTATAACCTAGATATAGGCTCATACAACCTAGGATTAGCTAGTTTGACCTAAAGTTGACTAGATTGACCAATTGGACTTAAAGTTGACTAGGTTTGACTATTGACCTAAAATGCCCTATTGACCTAGAATTTGACAAATTTGACTAGTTTTCAATCTCAAACTTGATATTGATACAATATTTCCTATTTAGATCTTCAGGATGTCGTATCGGACGTCGTTGATACTACACATCAGTTGACAGGCGAGTACAATCTGATAATATTTCTGTTTTATGATATCGTCTATGTTTCTTATATTTAGTGTAGATATCCTTGTTCTCTTGACACATTATTTACATGGATTGGTATCTGTCATGAGATGTTATTTCTTGGTATATCTTGTGCAAACCTTGTCCTTATTCCTTATGTATTGTATAGACACGATTCCTATGAAGGCTTGCGACCTTCTCAGAGAATTCGTATCATAACGTGTCATGGTTGGATCCACTATACTAGTCGGGGACGAAGAGTATTAGCGTAGATATGTGATCAATACCCTCCTTGTATCAGTCTTGAACCTTGAACAGTGTTAATCATATACTGCACGTATGATTAACCAGGCCATAAATTCTTGTATCAAGTTCCTAAGTCGATCACATGTTGAAACTAGTGCTAACTCACATAGATAGTAGTTTCTTGATTCCTGTACATGATATACACTGTTCTCTTACTCTTACACTCATTTACAGTCTTGATATGCCTTACCATGTTCATGTACGTATCACTTTGTGTATTTTCTCTATTTATTGCCACATATTCTTTATCATCTAACTAGAATTATTATTGGAGATTGTGCTCGTTCCATCCTGACTGGATATGTTGACAAAATTTTACAAATAACGACGAAAACGAGTGTCCTACCTACTATGGTTCTTATGACATAGTGGACGTAGACCGAGAGACCCTAGTCCAGCAGGGGTTAGTTCCAGCCGATGAGATACTAGTGGTAGCTCAGCTAGATTAGACTTGTACTGGACTTTGTCTCCAGATAACACTTTGGCATGTTATTATTTAGAATTTGTGTTTGAGATTGTTGAATCTGAGACTCTGGACTTGTATTATTTTTGTATTAGATTTTCTGGATATTTTCATATCTTGTTGTCGTTATCTTTCGATATCTTTTATCTTTCTTAGAATATTATGATTAAGTATATATATTGTCATGGCTTGTCCTCCGTTTGGAGTTGACCATCTCGTCAGATTTTGATATTATAATTGTAGTTAGATAGTAGACCTAGACAGCATTCGTCGTTCTGTGGTGTAGGCTGGGACGTTGTCACGCACTCGTGCCCCGACTCCGGGTGCGAGTCGTGACACAAAGCAAGAAAGGTCTTGGAAATTATTTACATGCGTCCAGAGTTACATCTAACACGAAGATCCAATGGTAACTGGGTCAAGCCCTCAGCACCATTTACATTGAGTAGGGATGATGAATTGATAATATGCAACTGGATTGTAAAGTTGAGATTTTCTGACAGTACGTGTCGAATCTGGCAAGATGTGTCGATCTCAATGAACGCAGGCTGATAGGGATAAAGGTCATGATTTCCACGTGTTCATGGAGTGTTTACTTCCCATCACTCTGAGAGAGATGTTGCCTTCTCAAGTATGGGGTCCGCTGGCCGAGTTATTTATATTCTTTAGAGATTTGTGTCAAGCAAGTTGACGGTTTGGAACTTGAGGAGAAGATTGTATTAACACTGTGTAAGTTAGAAAAGGTATTCCTTCCAGCTTTTTTGATAGTATAGAACATTTGCTGATTCATCTTGCATACGAAGCTGTAACCTCGCTTTTCCAATTTATTAAATTTTGGCAATTTCCTAGTATTTTAGAAATTTTAGAAAATAATTTCTTTAATATTAATTGAGTACTAATTTCCTTTACACTATGCTATGAAAGAAATCCTTGTTTGAGACTCTAGCAACAATTGTGGAGTGTTCTTCAAGAATTGTAATAACTTTTCTAACTAACTAGGAGTGGTCCCAATAATCCTAACAAACTTTTCTAGCCACTCCTAACAACTATTGGGATTAGATTGTAATTCTTCATTGTTGGGGGAGTATTGTGCAAAATTACTTTTTCATATTCTATAGTTTGAAGAGAGAGAAATGTGAGCTCATTTTTCCCTCATAATTTTTCCCTAAACCAAGCTCATCCCTTTCCCCAATTTCCTCATAACCCTAACCCTAACCCTAATTCTGAGAGGAAAGCCATGGCAGAGGCGGGCGACGACCATCACCTCCACCGTCGTCAATAACCTGACGTCCTCTCCACCGAGATTTTCTCCCCGAAGTAATAGACACTACCTTGGCAACGAGTCCGGCGATTTTTGTTTCCTCGACGACTTCCTCTCTTTTTGACGACGACCACGGCGAGGAGGTTCATTCCCGACGATGCGGGAATTTCATCGGTGATCTTCATCTTCCTCCGGCAGCAGTGATGCACAATCTCCACCTCAACGTTCTTCTCCGGCGGCGACGATGCTGGCTCTCCTTCTTGCCGGTTGAACCGGTCATCATCACGACGGCGACCGATGGGTGCTTGATTTCTCCTGCCAATTCACTTGGCTTCATCGACGAGCCTCGATGATCGACGGTCTACACTTGGTGTAGTGACGAATCGAACAACAGAGCGGTAAGTTTTCCTGATCCTTCCTCTTTCTTTGACTATTTCCTGGTTTGACCGATCTTGATCGGATCGAATCTATCGATCGAATCGAGGATCTGTAGTTCTAAATTCTTGATTCGATGCTTAATTTGAAATTCTTTATTCTTGATGCAATGACGTGGGGGCTATCGATCACGGATGGATGAGGTGACTGAGTTCGATTTTTGGGATCGTGTCCACGTCTGGGTTGTGTCCAACCTTGTGGATCAGACCTTCATTCCTGAGTCGAATTTCTCCAGGTAACTTTTACTCAAGACTCTTATTTACTCAGTTTACATTTGGATGTTTGGTCATAATTCCAATATTGTGATGTTGCTTTCATGCGACGTGTTCGTGTCGGTGTACGTTCGTGTTTGATCTTAATTGGCATTCGGATCGTATCCAAGAGTTATGTTCGTGTCTGGCATACAGTTGTGTCCAGCAGATGGTTCGTATTCAGTATTATTGGTGTACAGCCTTGTTCGTATCCTGCAATGGGTTGTGTCCGGCCTTGTGTGTTCAATGCTAGTGTGCGTATCTATTTGGTGTATGTCCTATGTTGAATGTCGGTGTAGAGGATCAATTGCAATATAGCAGTAGCGAGGAATTCGAAATTCAGATTTGGTGCAGGAGGAATTTGGTTCTTCTAAGTCTGGTGTTTAGTGTTAGTTAGATGGTATATTTCTATTTTGTTAAACAATGAATTTGTATATATTTATTCTGACTTTTGGTTATCAATACTTGTATAATTCTTTGCCATTTTGAAGTTATGATTCAATTGGGTTGTATATTTGAAGCTATAATTTGGAGTTTGTAGCAATTTGTTGTACTTTATCTATGATTTTGGGTTAATATTGGCTTGGGCTGGTATAGTATTTCTGAATGGGTTTCCTTTTTGATTTTCTGTATGGGGTATAGAAGTTTAAACCTGTAGGAAGCAGCCAACAATTGTGGTTTTACGTACTAGCATGATGTACTCCACTCTTAATTCAGAACTTAGCCTATCTGCTGAGTAGAGGCATGAAGGTATGGGGAGTTCGGTTGTATAAATTCTTGTCTATTTTTGTTGAATTGGTTTTATGAATTGCTTGGGTTTAGTCGGGGGTCAGCTGCGTAAGTATTCTCATACTTGTTCCTAATTTCTGAGATACCAGTAGCTGTTATATTCATTTGTGTTCTGGATAACTTTGTGTGTGTGTTGGTGAGGCTTGTTAGTACACTTATTGTTAGGGTGGGATGTTGTAAACTCTAAGTTGCATATATTGCCAGGATTGGTTGGGTGTATAGTTGAGGGATTTTGTTAAGTGTCAGTTTTGGTTGTGGGTTACATATTTTGCAGGTTGAGTTATAAATTGATGGGTTTTGGTGCTGACTGTGCTAAGTCAAATAAGGAGGGAATGGTATGTTGCAGGCCAAGCAAGGGTTAGCCAAGTTAGGATAATTGGTGAATTGATGTGGGCTATATTCAAGTAAGGCTGGGTTTGGAGTATGAGTTTTATTGATGATTTAGCGGTAGCCATACTACATTTTGCAAAATAACTTCTATTAGATAAATCATATATTTTCTGGTAAGAGAAACCATCTAAATTTGTTTCTAATCGAAATTTGAATAGATATGTTAGCTATTTCATAGATAACTTGGTAGGAAGGGTTTACTAAATGAACTTGCGTTTTACTAATTATTATTTTGGATAGCAAATATGATAATTTAATACTGGTCAAATAAATATTAGCTAGTATCATTTAGATTTTAATTAAAAATCCTAAATTGATCCAGGTGGACCTAGTGCTCATTATCTTCCTATCGATCTCCCGGAGCAAGGCAAGTACATTCTATGGTTCATGCTCATTTACATTCATATCTTGTACTGTTCTTTTGACATGTCATGACAAGATATCTTGTACTCTTGTAATTTCATATTCTTGTACTTGTAGTCGGGAAGGGAAATACACTAGCTATGTGACCAAACCCATGTTCTGATATTCATGTAGATAGCTTAGGCCTCGCACCGTGCACGCGGGTCCTAAGCCATACCGATATTCATGTACTCCTGTACTTATTCATGTACTCACCCCAGCCGGTCACATAAGCTAGTTGTATTTCAAATATTGTGCACATGTCATG
This sequence comes from Iris pallida, assembly GCA_029216955.1. Lineage (NCBI taxonomy): Eukaryota > Viridiplantae > Streptophyta > Magnoliopsida > Asparagales > Iridaceae > Iris > Iris pallida. The sequence goes on from JANAVB010021798.1 coordinate 19,317,564, forward strand.
TGTTATACTTCATGTACTTTATTTCCTGTACTTTCTGTATTTACATTCCTGTACTTTTATGTTCTTTTCCTGTACTTTACATTCCATGTTCTCTTGTACACATTTCATATCATGATGTTCTTGTTCATTACCTAGAACTGTACTTTTCTCTGCTCCTGACTGGATATGTTGCAGGAGTACTTGCAGGATATTGTTCTACCTCATGGGCCAGAGCCCAGGATCTTAGCTGAGCAAGATGGAGACATGACTTAACTAGAGGCTTCAGGTTTAGACTGTTTAGCTTTACTCCTAGTTATGGTTTTAGTGTTCATAGCGTATTTCATTCTTGTTGACTCTGGTACCTTTACGTTATATGGACTTGTGGATTATGGTGATCTTTTTGGGATCGTTTATAGATGCTGTGATTTGTACTTATTCATATTGACTCATTATTTTTCTAGCAAGGTACAGCTTACTACGTTGAGTCTTCCAACGTAGGCTGGGCGTGTCCGACTCGTGTCCGATTATTCGGGAGCGGGTCGTGACAGAAGCACATATCGGTGCTCCCGTCCTTCATAGATGGATGTATCAATTTAAGAGGTATAAAATAATTAATTATCTAGTACTAATAACTTTTTATTCAAACAATTCTAATATTCAATATATTATTTAAAGATATCTACATCACCTGAAGAAGAATGTGGAAAATAAGGCTCATATAGAAGCGTCAGTATGCGAAGCATATTATTGAGGAGCTCTTAAACTTTTGCTCAATTTACTTTGATACTCATGTCAGAACAAATCAGAATAGAGCACCAAGAAATGATGAAGGTGAGGTCGATGCACCGAATAGTAGAATTCGCACTATCTTCAATGTTGGTGGCAAGCCTACAAGTGCTTCTAAATTACGGTGGTTGGAGGATGATGAGTTTGAAGCTGCTCATCGATATATATATATATATATATATATATATATATATTATATATATATATAATATATATATATATATATATATATATAATAAATGTAGTATAGAGGAGGGAATATAGAGAAGTAAGCGACAAAATTTTACTATATATTTTAATTTTGCTATATACTTGTAAAATAAGTTCTCTAACTTTTCTCGTTATTATCACAGTACTTTTAAAGCTAAGATAAAAAAGAGAGACCTAACATTGATGATGATGATCTTGCTAGAGAGGTTGACAGAAATTTATTGTCGTAGTTCCATAATTATGTAAGGATTAAAATCATTAACCATTCTAAATTCAATAATTTGTCCAAGCTTTTGTCTAATGACGTTATGATACGTGATGTTTCCAGTTTTTCTTTCTAGTACACAATTGCAGAACGAAAGACTTCGAGCACTAGCTATCGGACCAAGCAAGAGGGAGAAGTGTTGGGATGGATATACCATCAATGGCTTCAAATTTAGAACCACTGATAAGCCTATCAATCACTCATTTGTCGATGAGGAGGCTAATTATACAAAAAATTCCAGAGTTTGTGTAAGGGGTTCAGTCTACGATGCCGATCTAGAATTTGACTATTACGATATTCTAAAAGATATCATAGTGCTAGATTACTCATTTGATACCAAAATTGTTTATGATTGGTTTGACACAACACCCAAAGCAAGGATGGAGAATTGACAAACAGTTTGGATTTGTTGATATAAAACATAAAAAAAGATATAGAGGTTTCGAACCATTTGTCTTGGCTAGTCAAATTGTCCAGTGTACTACACGAGTTATCCTAGTCGACGATGCACTACTCGTAATTGGTGGGCTGTATGCAAAACTAAAGCAAGAAATACATATAATAATGGAGATCAAGCATACCAGGAGGATGAGGTAGTCATACCTCAACAAACATATATGAGTTTGGCTGACATTGACGATATCGAGGTTGATGTTACTGTAGAGGATGATATAGTTGACGAAGAGCTTCACATAGAGGATTTACCTCATGTACATGAGTAGTCTAAAATGGATGTATCATATGAGGAAGAGGAATTTGAAGATGAAGGTTATCACGACCCGCTTCTGAATAATCGGGTACGAATCGAGTCATGCCCGACAGTGGTAGTCAGCTATCTAGACTTTAGTAATTATCTATTAACATTTCATATTCATACTCATGACAACATCTATCACGATATAACTACTACTAATACCATCACAGATCACTATATGCAGTTATTACATCCTTTTACATGATATCCGTGTAACGCCCCAGTCCCAAAATACGTAGGACTAGGATACGTATACATGCCAGCTACGCAACGAGAGTACTCCAGCCCGGCTCGAATAAGTATAAGCTGTCTGGTTATTCTAGACCAACTATATCTCAATCCACTAAATATCGGTAACAATAACGAATAAATTGCAGTAAGGCTGATCAGACCATAATACAATGATTCTAGAATAGATAAATATGTTAGAGTGGATCCCCAATAACACATTTATCATGAACAAGCTAGAGAAAAATAGAAGCTTGTACAATAGTAGGCTATAATGTAGCAAGAATCAAATATAGGACAATCTAATCACGGAAGAGAAAGATAAAACATCAACTAAATTACCGGCAGTCTCGGTATAGCAATCATCCTCCGTCGGTTACATACCTTCATCTAATACCTGGAGAGATCACCAGGTCCTCAGAGGACTAGCAAGACACATAATATACATACCAACTGTACAGTAAATAACATGCAAGAAAAATAGGAAAACAAGTAGAGAAAATGATAACACATAAAGGAACTCTACAGATGGTGACATGTCATGAGAATGTAATATTAATCATGGCTAAAACCATAGCCCGGGGAGGCACTAACAGTCCTATAATAGGTTCTCTATTGTAGCCCGGGGAGGCACTAACAATAGAGGATAGCTACGGCTAATAAAACATTCTCTCCTAAGGTACTAGGAAATCAAGCCTATCTAGTCATGCCCAAGTCAAGTACAGGTCAAACAGGTCAGAAGAAACATGGCACAGGCATATCAATGCTATCACTAGACATGAACAAGATAGGAAAGATAGAACAAGTAGTATAGAAAGAAAAATCAAATCTACGTGCACGTGTAACTAGAAAGAATCACAGGGAAACAAGAGAGATATGTAACAAAGCAAGAAATACTGAAAATATAGGAAAGCATGTAAATACTGTAGAGTTTGGCAAGGTGTACTTGCCTGGAGTGCGTCCAATCTGAGGTGAGATTGCAATTTCGAGGTCCAATCAGGCCTAACCATGTTAATGGGGCTATAGTCCACATACAATCTACCAATCGCAAACAAACAACCAAGTATTATCAAATAGTATATATACAGCTATAGAGACAATGTCTTTAGGGTTTTCTAAGAGAATAGTTATAACATTAATTATAGTAAAATATTTTTATATATAACCTACATATTTTAGTTATATACAAGAATTCTTATGGGTGAATATATTCTAACGTTTATACACAAAATATATATGATAAAATTGTATAAAATATATGATGGTAAAATCTTTTAAAATATAATTAGGCAATCTTACGAGTATATAGATAAAAACAATTTATTATATGGGTGAAAATATTTACTTAAATATAATAGGTAAATTTTAGGAACCGAATAGGGATATACTATTAAAATATTTATAATGTATAACACCATAATATTTATAGAAATTAATTTATAGATATAATTATATATATAACTAGGATACAAATATAAACCAATTAAATAGGCATTATTTTAAGAGCATATATAAATTATTAAGTGTGTATCTATATAAACCACTTACACACGAACATATAAGCCTATAGAATGTACTAAGGGTATTCTAAGGGTATTCTAGTCATTCCTTACCAAAAAATTTAAACTCTCTTCCTTCTCCTCTACACGCGGCCATTATTGCTGCTGTGCTTCTTCTTTCGCGTACAACTGCGCGTACAACTGCAGCTCACTGACGACTTCTCTCATGCATGTGAAGAATAATCACGTCGGCCTCACGTAACTGAGGCTGGTCGGTTGGTGTAGAGCCTGCTTGGGTAATGGGGTTTCGATCTGGAGGCGGCCAGGAATCGTCGATGCCACAGATGGCCGGCATGGTGACTCGGGGATGGCTCGAGAAGATGAAGGCGCGGGCGCGGTTCCTTGCGTCGACCTTGATGATCAGTTCGTCGACTGGCCTACTATTCACATGTAGCAGAGGATCGAATACCTCGACAACATCTACACGAGAAGAGGGGCCGCGCAAGCAGGTGCGCTCGATGAGGTCGACCTCAGAGGCGGCTCTGGATGATGGCGATCCCAACCACGACGGTCATGGCTGGAGTCTCTCCAATTCGACGACCTACATGTGTTCATGTGCACGGGGGATGGGTACAGTCATTAGGCATCCGTGGGGCGTTCGTCGGTGCGCGGATGGCCATGCAGAGGTGGTACCACTGGTCTTTGGGCAGTCGCGTGTGGCCGCAGCCGTTGGTGTGGCACGATGGAACGTGTACGCTGTTGCCGTGTGGCGATGGCCGAAGAGGTCGCATGACTCGCACGGTGTCGAGGTGGATGCCACCGGCCGCGAGCTCTAACATGGTTGACGTGGCAGTTTTTGTTGTACTTGTGTGCATGGAAGATTTGTACATCGGCGAAGTCGTTCGCCACGACCAGTTACGACGGCGGGCTGGCTTGGCATAGTAGTTCGGTGCTGGTGATATTTAGGGAGAGGAGTCTGGTGGTTATATTTGGAGAGAGGAAGGCATAGGAGAGAATTCCCCCTGGTTCTTTTATTGGAAAGAGAGACCTATCTTTCCTTATATAGTAAATAATGTAATATATATTAATAGGTACTAACGTTCGCTAGATTAGGTCCATTATTTATATATAGTTTAAATATATATATATTTATCTACATACAACAGAGGGGATCAATTTAATCATATATGTAGGGAGATTGAGAAATTATCTAAGAGAAGGAAAGATTCTCTAATTACTTATAGTCATTTATAAGGATATCATATTATAAAGAGATGACAAGGCTTTGGTCTACAAAAAATCTAACAATATTCTAAATATCATATATAACAATGTTAATTTATTAGCACATAACCTATATATTATACATATATATTAATCCTTATAAAAATAATACTGATTTGGACCATTAAAATAACTTACAAAATATACGTCTACATGGACATTATTGGACCCACTACATGACCATATGTGTTTTTGTTTAGTTCGGGTCAAGTCCGGCTAGTTTGGTACAACCAGGTTTCCTATAAAGTCAAAATTCTTAATAAACACTAATTATCCATTTATAGGGTTCAAGTCACCACTTTGACTTATTTTTTTCTAGTAGGGACACTGATATGGCTAGACCTTCCCTACCACGGCTAAAACACTAGTCAAAGCACACAATTACACTATCCATACCAAAATTTCTATTCGATATGCATCTCAAAATTTAACCATGACTAGGGCCATATATAATAGTATTGGGCTATTATAAATATAATCATATATATACAAAATTGTATATAAATCTATTTAGATATATCACATCCCAAAATAATATCACAATAATTTTACTAAGCCATGGCAACCTATCAAGGCTCTATAAGTGGGGTTGACTAGGTTAGGGTCCAAATATATTTTCTAATCAAATCGAACTCTAAGAGTCAACCAATAAGTCTCTCGTGCTATTCGCAAATAAATAGCACATGAGAACTCGATTGAGTGGCACACCCTTGGCATGTGTGTCGTAGACTCAAAATGGGTCAAAACCATATATTGGGTCAAATAGTTTTGATCTATATCGAGTTCCGAACTCACATGGGAAGCTAGGTATGGAATTATGGTAAATAATCTAATTGCCTAAATTTGACCCGAAGTTGTATGTGAAAACCATTATTTTTGTTATTAATTATTTAATAGTGTTTTATTAGTATTTCGAAATTATTATTATATTAAATAATTTTGGGTGAAAAGAATTTCGAAAATATTAATAACTTGGACTTTTGATTTTCGAACCCAGACCCAGGCCCGAGCCCAATCTTTTTCCTATTTCCTTCCTAATCTGGTTTTGACTGTTTTGCTATAAATAAAAGAAAAATAATAATAATAATATAATAAATACCAGCTGGTCCCGTAGGATCAGCAATTTCAACCCATGAATTGGTAAAAGCCACTACCTATTCACTCTCCCCACACACGTAACCGACCTCACCCTTTAATTACTCTCCCGTAACTCCCCAACTCTTCACCCCATTAATAACTTCCCCACCTCTCCCACGATTGGCAGCAGAATAACACCTCTCTCCCATCTCAACTCCCTCACAGAGAATATTTCTCTCATCTCTCCCTCTCTTCTCTTATTTTCCAAAGCCCAATTTTTTCTCTCTGAAGAAGAAACTTTCCTCAGAACCCCAACCCAAGCCCTACCCGTTCCCGTCGCCGACCCCGAGGCCGACGACCGCCGCACCCCTCCGCGGCTCCCCGCCGTTCGTCGGCCATCAGCGCCCCTCCGCGCGAGCTCCTCCCCACCACCGCGCGGCTTCCCCGCTCTCTTCCTCGCGCCGAGCGCCGCCCTCCCTGCGTGCGGCTCCCCGAGCCCCGCAGCCGACCCTTCCGGCGGAGCTCCCCTGCCGACCCGCGACCCGAAGCGATGTTGCCCCGCGCCACCGTCCGCGCCCCCACCCTTCCAGCGAGGCGTGCCCTAGCACAGCCGACCGGCCTTTTCCCCCTCGGCCGCACTTCTCCCCGCGGCAGACCCTTTCCCCGGCGAGTCTTCCCGCCGCCCGTGCCCGCGCCGGCGGTTCAGATCTCGGCAGCGCCATCTCGGCAGCGCTCTGTGGGGTTCATCCCACTGTCCCGTGCTTGTGGAGCTTTTGCTGCCCGGATTCGCAAGGTTCTTTGCTGTCCGGTTCCGCGACCTGCTGTCCGAACGCTGTTTCAGTTTTCCCAAGCGTTTTCCGCGGCTCCCCGCCAACGGAATCTGGTAAACCCTTGTTAATCACAGTAGTTCGTCCCTCCCGTAGAGTCTGTGATGAGAATCGGTCCCCGGTTTTCCTTTGGGAAATCCGGTTAGCTGCGTAGTATTTTCGGTTAGCTGCGTTAGTATATTTTTTGTGATTTTTTATCTGCTGGTTGTATGGTTTGGTTTGATTATAGGATTCCCGGGTATTTCGAGAAGTTCTGTGGATTGGAAATTATTTTCTGGTGGCTTGGAAATATTTTGGTGGATAAATTTGCGGGATTATTATTGGGTTAGAATAATTGCAGGTTTTCTGTGGCGCATTTTCCAGTTTTGGGTTGTCCCGAAATAGAGGAAATGCTGCCCAAATTTTTACAAAACTTTATTTAATTTGATTTCAAAATTGGTTTTCAGAATAATAAATTTAAAACTGATTTTTCGGGCGACGACCGTACCGGTCTGTGGGCCCTGGCGAAATGCAAACGCACCGGTCCGACCGGACGTTGAGGTATTAGCTAGATTTGATGTTGGACCGAGTCTGAGACTCCAACTTATATTTTAAATTATTTTTTTAATAGTTAAGCTATTTATTATAGTTATTTAATTACTGCATTTTATTTGTAACTTAATCGTTTCCTCTTATTTTTTTATGTAAAAAGAATTGTACCGGGCATAAGCCCATAACTCTAGGATGATTAGCTGTGCCCATGTATTGTTTAGCGTAGGTTTTACTTTATTTTCTGGGTGGATGTTGATCTTGGGTGGTATTTTGATTAGACGTATAAATCGTAGTTAGAGCATAATTTTATAATTAATCAAGAATTAATTAAATGGATAAAATATTAGTAATAACTAGTTCATGATTTATCACTATAAAACTATAATTTTATAAATATATTACAAAAACATAAAGTTTTCCAAAGTTAATTGGTCCTTGTTATTATTTCCAAATAACCAAATTAATCGGTTTAATCAACGCACGTAGTTGCGACGTAATCTTAGCTGTAAATTAATACAACTTAAAACCTGACTAGGATTTACTACTAGAGATTGCAACTAGCACACTTAGTCTGGTTATTCAAGGTTCTAAGTCGAGTTCTCAACTGTAGGAACTCGAAGTTCACCTGACGTTCCTCCTCGGTACCGACTCGTCTATCCATCATTCTAAAACAAAGGCAAGTACATTTATGTTGATTACAATTATTTAATAATCACTTCACTACAATTTTAAACCACTATTTAAACACGAACTCCTTCGGGAGTATTGACTGTACTGTTGGGGACTGGGGGTAGAGTAATGTTTATGACCACATCCAAATTACTGTAACTGACTGTATTAGCTTTTCCCTCTTCACACGGGGACAAGCCATACCGTATCGCTAGATACTACTGTAACCCAAGTCGGTCATATACATTGCCTATTCACATCACTGTACTGTATTGTTTCAAAACTGTTCATCTTCAAACTGTTTAAAAGTGCATGATTTTATTGTTAAATTAATTGTCAAGATTAGCATGAATTGTACTTTGCTCCCTCCTGACTGGAGAACCAACATTTTAGGTATCACTGATGAGGCTTTGTTCCGCGATATTTTCCGAGGTCCCAACTAGAGGACGATGATCTCGAGACTGATGAGCTGGTTGCCTAGATTTTTCTTCTTCTTTATAATTCATGATGTTTGTGGAAAGCAATGTACTTCAGATGTATTTTTCATTTTATTGTAAAAAGTTTTAAACTATTCGAATTATTAAAGTTGTGGCAATTAGACTGTGTTGTTTTATTTACCTGCATGAGTGATACAGCTTACTGCTACCGTCTCAACAACGGTGCAGGCTGGACATGATCTGATTCGACCCAAGAAATTGGGATCGGGTCGTGACATGTTTTTAGTGGTGGCCCATGCAGGTCTGAACAACAACTTAGGAAAACATACCTAGAAACAATTAGAACACTAGAACATCAATTTGTCACAACATAGGACCGAAAATATTATAAATAAATATTTTTGGCTTGATTATAGACTGGTAGGATACCTTGCTTATGTTGTATCCTAAACCTTCCATAGAATGACCATTGACAAGACCAATCCTGCTGGCGATGAGGTGTCATCTCCGGATCATACCCCATCTCCTCAACCAAGCCCAGGGTCTTTTCCCTCGCGGCTGTTTGACCATCCCCATAATGCATCCAGTGAAGTTTTTCCTACGCTGGCGATTCCTACCTCATCTCAAACTGAGTTGCATTTCCTAGGGGAGTATTCATTTTGTTGCTCCACCAGTACCAGCAAACATCTTCCAAATGGTTGCCCTATTTCAAGTAATCCTGGAGTTCCAGAAAGCTCAAGATAAAGCCCAGCAGGAACAGAAGAATATCACGTGAAAAGACATGAAGAACGTCAATGATGTAGCCTTAGCTATCTTAAACCAAGTTGGAGCGAAACCTCACCCTAGGAGGGGTACCCCTGAAATCTAGAAGACATTTTGAGCCCTATCCGGCAGTTATATCGTAAGAAACTATTGGTTTGTGGCTACTGTAAAAGGCTTGGTCACCAAACCAATATTTGTCGCAAGAGATTGGAGAAATGTTTGGTATGTGGATCTGCTGAACATCGGGTAAAGGATTGCCCCTTATCTTTCCATCAAACCAGAGCTCTTATCCCAGCAACACCTGTTAGGCCACAACCCGGAGACTCTCTTCCTATCTAGCAGACCTTGCCTCCTAAAAAGGCATGATGCAGACTCGAAGTTCATAGAAGATGAAGGACCAGATCAATGAAGGCTCTAGGATTTATCCAAGATAGAACTTCACCTTAGGGAACACCTATCTTGTTTGTGCCCAAGAAGGATGGAACAACTGATGTGCATGGATTACCAGACAGTAAAGAACAAGTACCCTCTGCCCAGATCGAGGATCTGTTTGATCTGTTTGTGTGGAGTTAGGGTGTTTCAAAGTTTGACTTAAGATCTGACTACTATCAAATCGAAGTCAGGAAAGAGGACATTTCCAAGACGGCGTTCAAACACCAAGTATGGATAGTTTTCTTTGGTCAGGACGTTAGACTGACAAATGCTTCTGCTGTGTTCATGAATCTCATGAACAGAGATTTTCATGAGTATTTGAATCAGTTTATCTTCTCCATAGATAACCTGATATATTTGAAGACTGAAGAAGCATGAAGAACACCTGAGGAAGTTTTGGAAACTTTGAGGAAAAAGAAGTTTTATGGTAAGTTATCTGAACGTGGATCTTTGACAAGGTGGACTTTTGGCCATGTTGTCAAGAGAAAAACTTCGATGGAAAATAGCTATTGTTGAAGAGGGGTATACCCCAAGTTCAATTCGGAAGATTCTTGAACTTGGCCGGCTACTATCAGAAGTTCGTGAAGGATTTCGCCAAGATTGCTGAGCCAACGACGAAGCTCACTTGGAAGGATGAAGAGTTCATCTGAACGAAAAGTTTGCCAGACGGCATTGAGGAGCTGAAGAAGAGACTTACCACTACACCAATCCTTGCGCTACCCGCAGGAACCGGTGGGTTCTCAATTTACAGTAATGTCTCTGGAAAAGGACTGGGTTGCGTTCTTCAACAACATGGGAAAGTAATTGCTTACACATCTAGGCAACTGCAGACTCATGAGAAGAATTATCCCACACCTAATTTGGAATTTGCTGCAATTATCTTTACTTTGAACCTATGGAAGCATGATTTTTATGGAAAGGGAGTGAAAATATACGGACTACAAAAGTCTGAAATATGTCTTCACTCAGGAAGGGCTGAATGTTAGACTAAGAAGATGGTTGAAGCAGATAAAGGTTTTCGACATAGACCTGCATCGAGAAGTTTGGACTGGAGGTTATACTACCTGGAGATAGAAGGACAGAGCTGGATGCTAATTCAGTATTGATGAAGTTCGAGGCTGAAGGACAAAAATCAAGAGAACGTAGTTTCAAAACGAGGCACTTTGCAGGTTTAGAGATCAAGTGTTGGCAGGAACACTTGAGGGTTTCTAAATTGATCAGCAGTGGAACTCTGAAGAAAGGTACGAGACTTTGCGTATCGGCTGACAAACGGAGGAACGAGTTGATGAAAGAAATGCACCAGTCGCAGTATTCCATATATTCAGGAGATAATAATGGATCGGAATATGCCTCCATTGATTGGTGTTATGGAATAAAGAAGGACAATTCCAGGTATGGGATTTTGTCAACATGAGGAATTTAGCAAGAGAACAACAAGTTTGTTGGAGCCGCTGGACAATTCGGAGTGGAAGTAGAAGCATATGATAATGAACTTTGAGTAAGGATTGCCTTGTTCCCAAGGAGGGAAGGGCACCAATTGGATTATAGAAAACCGACTGACTAAGTCAGCACACTTTCAAAGTTGGTTTATCCACTAAAGAAGTTGGCAGCATTGTACGAGAGGCACATTTACCGGATTCATGGAGTACAGCGGGACGAGCAATCAGAGAGGTCAATCCAGACGCTTGAAGATGTATTGAGATTTTGCGTCTCGGAATTTGGCAGGTCTTGGGAAGACCAAATTGCATTTGGTGAAGTTTCTCCTACCAGAGGAACAATCAGTTTCGACGGAGCTAGAAATTGAGGCCAGGTACATCAGGTCATTTGAAGTTTAAGACGAGTTGGAAGTAGCGTACCAATTAGCTCTACCAGCTAATCTTGAGAGTGTGCAACGTCTTCTACGTCACAGCTCAGACGCTATATTTCGGATCCGAGTCACATTTTGGATAATTCAGAGCTCAAGTTTGGACTCAGCCTTTCAGTGCCAGAGAAACCAGTTGCAAGCGTAGTCAGAGGTGAAGAAGATCAGAATTTGAGCCATCATTTAAACTCCTATTCCTTATCTTTTCGTTCTAAACTTAACTGATGCTGCTAAGTTAGCCTAGTTTTGCAAGCTGTCTCTTTTTCAAGCTTGATCATGACGGTATTTTATTGGGTGCACCCACTAATATATTGTCTAATCAGAACCGGTGCATGATGGTCTGATCAACCTCGTGTATTTTGGTTCGCTTTTATATATTCTTGTTATGCGTGGATGGTGTTATAGCTAAATTTTGTCCATAAACATCTCATCCATAACTGCCTTGGAAATTCTTTTTGTTGGACCTGAGTTACGGGCGTAGTACCCGTACCTGTTTGAATCTTCTACCCTGCCTTTAAATTTCGAGGACGAAATTTTCTAAGGAGGGAAGATTGTGAAACCCATTATTTTTGTTATTAATTATTAATAGTGTTTTATTAGTATTTCGAAAATTATTATTATATTAAATAATTTTGGGTGAAAAAGAATTTCGAAAATATTAATAACTTGGACTTTTGATTTTCGAACCCAGACCCAGGCCCGAGCCCAATCTTTTTCCTATTTCCTTCCTAATCTGGTTTTGACTGTTTTGCTATTAATAAAAGAAAAATAATAATAATAATAATAATAATAAATACCAGCTGGTCCCGTAGGACCAGCAATTTCAACCCATGAATTGGTAAAAGCCACTACCTATTCACTCTCCCCACACACGTAACCGACCTCACCCTTTAATTACTCTCCCGTAACTCCCCAACTCTTCACCCCATTAATAACTTCCCCACCTCTCCCACGATTGGCAGCAGAACAACACCTCTCTCCCATCTCAACTCCCTCACAGAGAATATTTCTCTCATCTCTCCCCCTTTCTCTTATTTCCAAAGCCCCATTTTCTTCTCTCTGAAGAAGAAACTTTCCTCAGAACCCCAACCCAAGCCCTACCCGTTCCCATCGTCGACCCCGAGGCCGACGACCGCCGACCCCTCCGCGGCTCCCCGCCGTTCGCCGGCCATCACGCCCCTCTCCGCGCGAGCTCCTCCCCCCGACCGCGCGGCTTCCCCGCGCTCTTCCTCCGCCGAGCGCCGCCCTCCCTGCGCGCGGCTCCCCGAGCCCCGCGGCCGACCCTTCCGGCGGAGCTCTCCCTGCCGACCCGCGACCCGAGGCGCTGTTGCCCCCGCGCCACCGCCGCGCCCCCCCCTTCCGGCGAGGCGTGTCCTAGCGCAGCCGACCGGCCTTTTCTCCCTCGGTCGTACTTCTTCCCGCGGCAGACCCTTTCCCCGGCGAGTCTTCCCGCCGCCCGTGCCTGCGCCGGCGGTTCAGATCTCGGCAGCGCCATCTCGGCACGCTCTGTGGGGTTCATCCTACTGTCCCGTGCTTCGTGGAGCTTTTGCTGCCCGGATTCGCAAGGTTCTTTGCTGTCCGGTTCCGCGACCTGCTGTCCGAACGCTGTTTCGGTTTTCCCAAGCTTTTCCTGCGGCTCCCCGCCAACGGAATCTGGTAAACCCTTGTTAATCACAGTAGTTCGTCCCTCCCGTAGAGTCTGTGATGAGAATCGGTCTCCGGTTTTCCTTTGGGAAATCCGGTTAGCTGCGTAGTATTTTCGGTTAGCTGCGTTAGTATATTTTCTGTGATTTTTTATCTGCTGGTTGTGTGGTTTGGTTTGATTATAGGATTCCCGGGTATTTCGGAAAGTTCTGTGGATTGGAAATTATTTTCTGGTGGCTTGGAAATATTTTGGTGGATAAATTTGCGGGATTATTATTGGGTTGGAATAATTGCAGGTTTTCTGTGGGCGCATTTTCCAGTTTTGGGTTGTCCCGAAATAGAGGAAATGCTGCCCAAATTTTTACAAAACTTTATTTAATTTGATTTCAAAATTAGTTTTCGAATAATGAATTTAAAACTGATTTTTCGGGCGACGACCGTACCGGTCTGTGGGCCCTGGCGAAATGCAAACGCACCGGTCTGACCGGGCGTTGAGGTATTAGCTAGATTTGATGTTGGACCGAGTCTGAGACTCCAACTTATATTTTAAATATTTTTATTTAATAGTTAAGCTATTTATTATAGTTATTTAATTACTGCATTTTATTTAGTAACTTATCGTTTCCTCTTATTTTTTTATGTAAAAAGAATTGTACCGGGCATAAGCCCATAACTCTAGGATGATTAGCTATGCCCATGTATTGTTTAGCGTAGGTTTTACTTTATTTTTCTGGGTGGATGTTGATCTTGGGTGGTATTTTGATTAGACGTATAAATCGTAGTTAGAGCGTAATTTTATAATTAATCAAGAATTAATTAAATGGATAAAATATTAGTAAATAACTAGTTCATGATTTATCACTATAAGAAACTATAATTTTATAAATATTATAAAAACACAAAGTTTTCCAAAGTTAATTGGTCCTTGTTATTATTTCCAAATAACCAAATTAATCGGTTTAATCAACGCACGTAGTTGCGACGTAATCGTTAGCTGTAAATTAATACAACTTAAAACCTGACTAGGATTTACTACTAGAGATTGCAACTAGCACACTTAGTCTGGTTATTCAAGGTTCTAAGTCGAGTTCTCAACTGTAGGAACTCGAAGTTACACCTGGCGTTCCTCCTCGGTACCGACTCGTCTATCCAGTCATTCTAAAACAAGGCAAGTACATTTATGTTGATTACAATTATTTAATAATCACTTCACTGCAATTTTAAACCACTATTCAAACACGAACTCCTTCGGGAGTATTGACTGTACTGTTGGGGACTGGGGGAGTAGAGTAATGTTTATGACCACATCCAAATTACTGTAACTGACTGTATTAGCTTTCCCTCTTCACACGGGGACAAGCCATACCGTATCCCTAGATACTACTGTAACCCAAGCCGGTCATATACATTGCCTATTCACATCACTGTACTGTATTGTTTCAAAACTGTTCATCTTCAAACTGTTTAAAAGTGCATGATTTTATTGTTAAATTAATTGTCAAGATTAGCATGAATTGTACTTTGCTCCCTCCTGACTGGAGAACCAACATTTTAGGTATCACTGATGAGGCTTTGTTCCGCGATATTTTCCGAGGTCCCAACTAGAGGACGATGATCTCGAGACTGATGAGCTGGTTGCCTAGATTTTTCTTCTTCTTTATACATGATGTTTGTGGAAAGCATGTACTTCAGATGTATTTTTCATTTTATTGTAAAAAGTTTAAACTATTCGAATTATTAAAGTTGTGGCAATTAGACTGTGTTGTTTTATTTACCTGCATGAGTGATACAGCTTACTGCCGTCGTCTCAACAACGGTGCAGGCTGGGCATGATCTGATTCGACCCAGAAATTGGGATCGGGTCGTGACATGTTGTACGAAGTCAAAGAATGCTAGAGACAAATTTGGATGAGACATGATATACCAAATTGAAGGTCATCCTGTCTACTACAAAGCTCATGAAGGACGTTTCGAGGGATGGGCAAGTCTTGTGCTCCAAGAATCAAAGACATGAAAAAGTACATCTATAATTATAATTAATAAGAAAATACAATACAATAATATACAATCATCTAATCGTATAAAATAAATAAAAAAATCACCAAAAATCAGGGTCTTTACAATCTACCCACCTTAAAAGAATTTCGTCCTCGAAATTAAAATAGACTCACTAACAAGAACTGTGTTAGGGTAACTAGGAATTTTTAAGGGATACGCTATATCACTACAGTGTCTCCTAATAAGTCAAGTAACCATCAACCTAAACAATTTGGATTTGTAACCTCTATATCGTAAAACTATAGATAGCTATCTCTAGTGGCTCTTCTTGGTACTGGCGGTCTTACAAATCATATTGAAGACTTGTCCCTCACAATTATATGAGTCTCCTTTTTCCTAACCAAGCTAAGTGGTACCTACTAATCCGCCTCTATCCTCACTTTAACTAACAAGGTATAATAGTAAATGGGTTAGGTTAGACTATGTCTACTTTATTCTTCTTATAGAGGGCCTGTCTCTACACTAAAACTACCACTCTATTCTTGATCAAGCGACTACTATAAAGAGCGTAACCTAGTATGATCATCTATTTATTTCTATATTGAGGACATCTACCCACCTTTGGTTAAACTACCTCATCAACACATGCTGTCCTATGGCATATGGCATCTCTAATCCCTATTATCTATCAATCAATCACAATATATATGCAGACTAACTTACACTATAACTTAAGAATTTCTGATAAATCCTATATAGCACGATTATCGTCACTTTGAAATTGGAAGGGACGAGAAGCATGATACGAGAAAGTAAAGGAAGTAATCGAGAGCAAACGAAGTTCAAGGGTGATCGAGAAATTTCTTGAGGAATTGTCAAGACAGTTGTGGATTGAGATTTCTAAGGTTTTAATCAGATCGCAGGCCCGCTCGGTACAGTGACGTAACCGAAACGGCTAACTCGACCTGCATGGGCTACCACAAAAACATGTAATGCCCAGTCCCAAAATACGTAGACTAGGATACGTATACATGCCAGCTACGTAATGAGAGAACTCCACCCGCCGACTCGAATACGTATAAGCTGTCTGGTTATTCTAGACTAACTATATCTCAATCCACTAAATATCGATAACAATAACGAATCAAGTACAGTAAGGCTGATCAGACCATAATACACTGATTCTATAATAGATAATATGGTAGAGTGGATCCCCAATAACACATTTATCATGAACAAGCTAGAGAAAAAATAGAAGCTTGTAGAAGACTAGGCTATAATGTAGCAAGAATCAAAGGTACAAAAATCTAATCACGGAAGAGAAGATA
>JANAVB010021798.1:19536924-19733387 GCA_029216955.1 Iris pallida
GGAGAGGTAGAATAACTCGGCGCCGATCCACCGTTCGAAACATGGAAGGAGTCCCCATATCCGAGAAGTAAACGGATGTGGTTCTACGAGCTGACGCCCGTGGAGAATGCGGAGCCACGATGCCGAGGAACGGCTGTTAGCGGTGGCCATGATGGGGTATGAGTGGGGAAAATATCTAGCTTTCATGAACCTCGACCAGAGGGAGCAGTACGTTCTGAGATTCTACCATAGTTTCATTGAACAGGCATCCACGATGTGCGTCAATTGGAGAAAGCCGAGCCCCCCTCGTTAGTAGGTTTGGCCATAGAATCCCAGCTGGCCCAGTTGTGCCTATCCCGGCCATTGGAGTGGCCCCAGAAGCTGGCGATGAGGGCCTCCAAGGAAGAGAGGACCTTCAATGGTGGGGAGCAGACCGCCAGAGTGTAGATAGGAATGGAGGATAGCACGTGCTTGATGAGTTATTTTCCCGTCGGAGGATAAGGTCGCGTTGTGCCATCATTCAATCATCTTCGTTACCTTGTGAACCAATCCGTCAAAAATCCCCGAGTTGGACCTGCCACAAACCAGAGGACATCCTAAATAGGTGACCGATGGAGAAGTGGTAGAGAAGAAGGTGAGGTTGGTGAGGGTTGCCGAATGACCTCTGTCGGTGTTGTGGTGAGTGTATATGACGCTTTTGTCCCGGTTGATCTGTTGTCCACAGCATCTGGTGTATTTCTCTAGGGTGTTGCAGACCACTTACACGGCTCCGTTGTCTCCGGAGGAGAAAATGAGGACATCGTCGACGTATGCCAGATGGGTAAAAATGGGACAACCCGTGGTGGTATGGAAGTGGAGGAAGTTGGGGTGTTGACCATGCAGTTGAGGTCCCTGCTGAGGACCTCGGCAACTATGATGAAGATGGAGGATAGGGGGTCTCCTTGTCGAACTCCGCGACCGGCCTTGAAGAAGCCGTCAGTTTGGCCGTTGATGACGGTGGAAAACTAAGAGTTGCTAATGGCACTTTAACTGATGTCCGTCCAAGCTTTCAAAAATTCGAAGGCTCTAAGAACCCAGATCATGAATTGCTAGTCGAACCGGTCGTAAGCTTTCTCCATGTCAGGCTTTATGGCTATATTCCCTCCCCTCGCCGGGAATTTCATGCAAGTGATCATCTCCTGGGCAAGAAGGATGTTGTCGGTGATGTTCCGCCCTTGAACAAAACCGCTTTGTTCTTCGAAGATAATTCTGGGGAGGATGGGTGACATTCTGGAGGCAATAATCTTGGAGACAATTTTGTTAGCGAAGTTGCATAGGTTGATCGGGCGGAAGTCTTTGAATGTCTTCGGGTTATTATTTTTGGGGATGAGGATGAGGTTAGCCCGAGATATGCATTTGGGGAGGTGGACGCCTTGGAAGTAAGCCGAAACGATATCGGTCATGTCGGTCTGGATGATGTTCCAGCACAAACGAAAGAAAGTCCCCGTGAGCCCGTCCGGACCCGGAGCGCTGTGCTTGTCGGGGGCCCACACCGCAGACT
The DNA here is from genome assembly GCA_029216955.1 of Iris pallida. Lineage (NCBI taxonomy): Eukaryota > Viridiplantae > Streptophyta > Magnoliopsida > Asparagales > Iridaceae > Iris > Iris pallida. Next base: position 19,538,444 of record JANAVB010021798.1, read on the forward strand.
GGACTTCGTCCGAGGATGGGGGGTTAACAGTTGCACATTGTCTTGCTCGTTGATGAGGGTCGGGATCTTGGCCAGAAGGTTATCGTCCTTAACTACTCCGTCTTTGGAGAAGAGTTTGGAGTAGAAGGTTGCGGCGGCCATCTGGATGCTCTTTTAATCTTTGAGGAGGTTGTCGGACTCGTCGATAACTTGGTGGATGGATAAAAGGTTCCTGCGTCCCTTTACGCAAGCGTGGAAAAAAGTGGATTTTCTGTCCCCCTCAGTGTCCCAGGTTAGCCTGGCTTGTTGTTTCCAAAATTCCGTCTCAACTTTCAGGCGGGATTTGTGGATGGCGCTGGAGAGGTTGAGCGAGGCGCGAGCCCCTGCGGAGCCGTCGGTGATGCATCGGATCTCTGCGCGAGTAACGTCGTCTTCAACTGCTTTAATCTCTTAGAAAATGTTGCCGAACGCCTGCCTGCTCCAGGACGAAAGTGCAATCCTAGTAGCCTTAAGCTTCATAGCCAATCTGACCATGGGGTCCGGGTTGTTCGTTGAGCGCCAGGCTTCAGCAACAATGTTTAGGAATGGGGATGATGTCTCCAGAAGACGAGGAATCTGAAAGTTTTTTTTGGGGGGATGGGGTTATTGTTGGTCTCAACGACGAGGGAAGAGTGGTCGGATTCAGTGGAGTTAAGGTGGGAGAGGGTGGATCTGAGGTTCATGTCAGACCATTTGCTATCGACGAGGGCACGATCAAGACGAGAATATTGGCGCTGGTGACCCTCCTGCATGTTGCACCAAGTGAAGGAGTTGCTGGAGAAGGGCAGAGAAAGCAAGTTGGCCTGGAACATGAAGGAGTTGAAGTCATTCATGGCCGGACGGTGGGGGGGGCGTCCTCCCGACTTCTCCTTGGGGCACGCGATGATGTTGAAATAGCCAATGTATAGCCAGGGGAGGTTGATGAGAGAGCTGCGGATATCAAGGAGGGTGGACCAGAGCTGCCTCCGCTCAATATTGTCGTAGCTGCCATGGACTGCGAAGATCAGCGATCGGTGGGGGAGGGATGGATGTTCCACCCAGCATGTGAGATTCTGGTCATGGTCAAGAATGGTAGTGAAAAGGCAGTCGTCGGAGAAGAGGATCCAGATGTCGTGGCAACCAGCAATGGCGTTCGGGAAACCGAGCTGGAGTTGGATAGATTTCAGTTTCCTGGGAAGGATTTTCGGTTCGATGATGACTAATATATATATATTTTTATATATATATATTTTAAAATATATATATATATATATATATTTTTTATATATATATATATATATATATTTTTTTTTTTTTATATTTTATATATATATATAAAATATATTTTATATATATATATATTTTATATATATATATATATTTTATATATATATATATATATATATATTTTATATATATATATATATATATATATATATATATATATATATATATATATATATATATATATATATATACTTATATTTTTTTTTTCATTTTTTTTTCATATATATATAATATATATATATATATAATATATAATATATATATATATATATATATATATATATATATATATATATATATATGTACTTATATATATATATATAATATATATATAAGAAAAAACTATATATATAATATATATATATATATATATATATATATTTTATATATATATATATATATCTATATATATATATATATATATATATATATATATATATATATATTATATATATATATATATATATATATATATATATATAAAATATATATATATATATATATATATATATATATATATATATATATATATATATATATATATATATATATATATATATATATATATATATATATATATTATATATATATATATATAATATATATATATATATATATATATATATATATATATATATATATATATATATATATATATATATATATATATATATATTATATATATATATATATATTTTATATGTATATATAAAAAAAAATTTATATATATATATATATATATATATATATATATATATATATATATATAAATTATATATATATATATATATATATATATATATATATATATAGAGAGAGAGAGAGAGAGAGAGGAGAGGTCCTGGACACCGATACGGATTCTGATTATAACTCTCATCTCAAGAGCAAGTCAAGTACATTCACTAATTGTTTTCAGTATATGATAGTTTCTATAATACATGTTTTAGTAATGTTCATTTAATTCTTGGCACATATATTATACGGAATGATAATGCATGGATTCCTAATCAATAGATGTTGTTCCATGTTATTGTAGTACCATGATCATTATGAATGTGTTTAGTCCATGTTTTGTAATTTATGTGTTGTAATGTGTCATGATTTGAATCTATTTGTATTAATTAGGACGGGGTAAATACTAGTTGATATGTGATCAATACCTTTAGATTAATGTGGTAGATTTCTGTGGATAGCTAATCATACACTTACGTATGAATAGCCGGACCTGATACTCCATGTTGCACCTAAGCTGATCACCTATCAAGTAGTATTTCAAAATACCTAGAAATAGTAGGCATTTATCATGTTATCTTGATTTCTTATTTCCCTGTTTACTGCCATAATTCTAGTTGTACTTATTTTACTATACATGTCATCTGCAATTCTCATTTGTCTTCTTTTTATCATTTATTTTATTTACTATATTCATGTTTTATAGTCTCTGTCATTTACCTGAAACTTCTTTCAGTGATTATACTTTGATCCAATCCTGACTGGATAATAATATTTTAGGAGTTGACCTTGATGACTAGTGTCCCACTTATTATGGGGTCCAGGAGGGTTTATCTGAGTCCGTTTCTGCCTTTTTAGAAGGCTAGATGGAGGTTGCTATTGAGGTTCCAGATGACACCACAGTATTGTTAGACTAGATTTGTTATTATCGAATTTGTCTCCGATATTTTACATTTGGCAAGTATATAGTTCCTTCTTGTTTAGACTTATGTATTAGACTTGTTACTCTACATTTATTGGTTTATTTCCATTATCAACCATTAGAGTCTGTGATTGAGCATTTTATTGTTACATTTAACTAATCATTTATATTGCTTGATTTGTTGGATGATAGTCAAGACAACGATCTACCGTCGACTCTGCGGGGTAGGCTGGACGTACCCACGACTCATGCCCAAATCTTCTAACCTCTTGGTTTCGAAATTTGCATTTTTCCAAATTCCTAATTTTTTATTTTGTTTTCTAGAATTATTTAGGTGATCATGTAAAAAATGGCATTTTCGTAATTACCATAAAGGAGAAATTGTTATTAGGGAATTATGGAGAAGGAATGGCATATCTGTAAATACCTAGAAGTAGAGTGGCATTTTGATTGTAGTAGTATGTCATGAAAGGATTAGTTAGCTAATTAGTGGGAACTCTCCAGAAGCTCCTTGATTAGTATATTCTATGGCATCTAGCATATTCTTAGGAATGTTTCCTAGAATATTCTTGGAATATACATTTTCTAGATTGTCCTAATCAGCCTATAAATACCCCTAATGGTCATTCGCATTAATCATTCCAAGCTTCCACAAACCCATCATGATCGTATATCGTCGTGTCGGCGTGTCTATTTCCATATTTCATTAGTCTCTATCTATTACATATACATCTTGCCATCCTCGTGTTCAACACGGCATGATATCCAATACCAACCCATATTCGTGTCCCCACATAAGGACACACCCGGTACAATCAATTATAGTCGATTTCCTATCGTATCTGTGTCCCCGACACAGGACACTTTCACAGGCCCTAACCCTAACCCTAGAATATGCTCGTTGTGTCCACTTGCTGCCGTGTCTTCCACCACCGCTTTTGGCCATGTCCTCCGTCGTCGTTCGCCACATCGTCGCCACCAACCACCAATGTCAGCCCCACTGGATCGAGCGCCACACTCTCGTCGAGCCTTGGCCAGATCTGGGACAGGTCAGAGCCCAGGCCCGGCGCCCACGTTCCACAAGCGTTACCTCCTTAATCGACCACCAGAAATCATGTTCGCCATGAGCCTTAGACACCCTGCCTCCAGAGATCCTCCACCGACCTCGCCTGTAAGACCTCTGAATTTTATAAAAAGAAATTAATTATATTTTGATAAATATGTTGATTATAGTTTTTTTTTCCACTATTAATTACGATCATAATATATACTCTTCCGTAGCTTTGATTTTTAGAACACAAGAAATACCAATCTCTAGAAACTTTTTTCATGAGCTTTGACCTAGACAAGTTTATCTTCGATTTGGTATATCATGTCCCACTCAATTATGTCATCTTGTATTCTATTCGCTTCGCACAATTTTGGGGTCAAATTAGGCCATAAAGTTATCTACCGTGAAACTTGTCGTACTTTCCAACTTGATTTCGGGACTCGACATTGATCCAACCCAAATGACCCAGTATATGATTTCAAATACACACATGTCTAGGGTGACCCACTCAATCGAGATTCCATGTGCTATTTAAATTCAAATGGCACATAAGACCATTTAGTAGACTTTTAGAGCGTATTTCAAATCCAAATAATTTTTCTGCACCTAAAGCTTATCCAACAACTTGTAGGATAACAAATTTTGGTTAAACCAACTTGGGGGCCCTTATAGATTTAATTCACTGATTTATCAGGTATTTAATTGGGTTAAATCCTAAGAGGAAAACAACCCAACCTATAATTTATATATTTAGACACTTAGAAATCTTCTAGGATTCTTTGACCAAACCCTCACACTATTGGACTCCAAAACCTACCAAAAATCACCAAAAACCCGAACCAAGCAGCCCCTAACAGACTCCTATCCAAAACCCTATATATATAATACTAACCTACCTGAAACCCTCTTCACAAACCCTAAAACTATCCCCCTACCACAGCCGACTGCTGCTGCTGCCTCTTCCTCTTTGTTATGATGTCCCGACCCCTTGCACAGCCACCTAAGGCTAAACAACCTCATCCCCAATGAAGCCAAGACCCCTCTCCACCTACCCAAGGAGCCCCAAGGTCGTGCACAACCATTTGATAGCAAAAATAGCAAACACAAGTCATCAATACCTTGTTGTCCGAAAAACACAATAGGTACGTCATCTTGTAAATGCAATTTTGTGACTTCTTTAGATAAAAACTTTGAAAAACCAAAAAAATTGGATTCACGCATGTGTCTACTACCTTCCCATAAATTTTCATGTCGAAATTATGTTTTGTTTGTTCGGGGCACACGTTTTGTGAAAGTGTGTCCAGAATAGACACTGTTTAGTGTACGAAGGTTTTGATCTATATAAATTCACTTTATGTATCCAAATCCTATATGAAAATGATCTTAATTCGATTATTCAACTCCCTTCAATTACTTTTTCATATTTTTACCCTTTTAATACTTGAATCCTCACATCCTTGAAGAACAAATTCTGTCGTAATATCAATCATAGAAATTACTATCTTGTGAGACCCAAATTATTTTGTGTGTATCCATAGCTAAATATTATTGGTCCTCGACTTATGATCATGATTATTTGATCATTTAAATATTTATTTATTGTTTATTTCATAATTGTAGATGTATTTTTATCTATGGTCCCATATGGTTTCCAACAACATTGATTTCTCAATGTTAGGGCTAGATTGATCATGGGATGTTCTTAAGTAATTTTTATGCAAAAAATAATAATATAATATATATTTACAGAATAATAAAGATTTATTTTGGAATTAATACTAAATAATTTATATATATTTTTGTGGAATTTTGTTAGTCCTAGAAGGAATAATATGACTTGTTATGTAATTATGATTAGTATATAGTTTAGATAACTATATTGATTATATATATACAAATGACCTCTAGCCTAGTAGTTAAGAGAGTTGCATGTGGCCCAAGTGGTCGGGAGTTCGAACCCCAGTGGAGGCGAGTTCGCCACAATTACCCATTACTTCAAATATATATATATATATATTTTTTTACTTGAAATATATATATATATATATATATATATATATATATATATATATATATATATATAAGAAAAGGGGGGAACTTTATTGATGTATCAGGCGCAAAATGCCGATGCCTATACAAGTAAAAGCGCCAAGCGCCCAAACGGAAAAGAACAATAACAAAAGGATGCCGCGCGCGAACAAAAAACTACGCAAAGAGGGCCGGAGGCTATTCCAAGGCTACCCAAAAGCAGTCCTCGGAGTGAGATCGCTAAACAGTTGGTGAGGAAGGAATTGGCGACCCTCGTACCTAGACTTGTTCCGATTCTTCCACAATACCCAAATACCGGCGACTGCGATGATCTGACGCCCGTGAGATCTTCCCTAGCTGGCATGGAGATAGTTGAAGCCCCCAGGAAGATGATTCTGTCAGAACTTGATGTTGAGGCTAGTCCACAGTCGCGATGCCAGGTCACCGGATAGGAGGACGTGCTCCACCGACTCCTCGTGGGGGAGCCACAGCAGTGACATCTCGATGCGAGGCTGTAGCCTAAAGAGGTGATGGAGTCGTCAGTGGGAAGTTTTTGTCTTTAAGCTCTCCAGATCAGGATCGACTATTTGTTTGGTATGCATGATTACCAGTAAGGGGCGATGAAGGGGGACGGGGAGCCGGTCCCTTTAGCGACGATCCTGGCAGATGCCAGTGAGAACGAGCCACTAGGAGTGGGGGTCCACTGCAGGGAGTCCGGTTCGTTGGAGATCTGCAAATTGACGGCTACGAGACTCGCGGCCGCCTCCTGCCCGAGCCAGTCTCTCCCTATGTTCTAATTCCATCCAGAAACGATGTCCCACAAGTCACGGATGTCCTCGATGTAAGGGTTGTTAATGGTGAGCAGCACGTCGCCCAGCCAATGCTCGTTACTCACCGAAGAGTGACCGTTGCCCAACTGCAGGCGGATAAGGGGTTCAACGAGCTCGCGACCGCGGGAGATGCGACGCCAGGTGGCCGATGATCTGTTGTTCACTAATACCGTCGTATGGTGGCCGAATCTGAAGTATCTGGCCTTCATGAACCTGGACCAGAGAGAGTTGTCCGAGCGCAGCTTCCACTATAACTTCATGGAGCATGCGTCCACTAAGTGCTCCAATCTACCAAATCCCAGCCCGCCCTCCTCGGTGGATTTGGCCATGGTGATCCAACTGGCCCAGTAGTGCTTGTCCTCACCATGACTGTGACCCCAAAAGAATCTGGAAAAGAGGGATTCGAACGAGGAGAGAACCTTCTTGGGGGGCCGCAGACAGCCAGGATGTGGATGGGGATGGAAGAGAGAACGTGTTTGATCATAATCATATTTCCGTCAGGAGAAAGGGTAGCGTTGTGCCAGCCTTCGATCTTCTTCCTGATAGAGGTTACTAGGGACTCGAAAATGCTCGAGTTGGACTTGCCGTAAACTATCGGGCAACCTAAGTAGAAGAACGGAGGATACTCGGTGGCGAAGGAAGTCAGATTGGAGAGCCTGGTAAAGTGAATCATGTCTGCTTTGTGATGGGTGTAGATGACACTTTTGTTGTTATTAACATGCTGACCAGAGCATTTGGCGTATCTCTCCAGCGTTCTGTGGACTACCTCAACCGATCCAATGTCTCCAGAAGAGAAAATGAGGATATCATCGGCGTAGGCGAGGTGGGTGATGATGGGGCAGCCAGTGGTGGTGTGGATGTGATAGAATTGTGGGTTGTTGATCATGCTTTTGAGGTTTCTATCACGACCCGCTCCCGAATAATCGAACACGAGTCGGACACGCCCAGCCTTCGTCGTAAGACATGACGAAGTAAGCTGTACCAAGCTAGGAAAATCTAACCAGATAATCATAAATGTGTACAATCACAGCATCTAAAAACGTTCCCAGAAAGATCATCATAATCCACAAATCCAGATATCATAAAGTACCAGAATCACAGGAATAAAAAAAATGCTACGAACTCTAAAGACAATATCTAGAAGTAAAACTAAATAGTCTAAACCTGAAGCCTCTAGCTAGTCTCATCCTGCTCAGCCAATATCCAGGGCTCTGGCCCATAGAGTAGAATGGTACCCTGCAAGTACACCTGCAACATATCCTATTCAGGAGCGGAGCTAAGTATATCCAAGGAAATGAACATGAACATCATGGTATGAACAAAAAATAGGAAATATATATAAAGAACGAGAAATGAGACAAGACATGAAACTGAGCAGGAAATATTGTAAGTAAAACAGGGAACATGATAAGAGTCCTGAACATAAAATACCACTGAACATGAAATACAGCCTGAACATGAAATACAACATGAATCCTGACATGTGCAATATTGAAATACATCTAGATTGTGTGATCGGTTTGGGTAGATACAGTGAACATGAAATGGTACGGCTTTGGTTCCGCGTGCACGGTGCGGGACCCAAGATATTCACATGAATAATAACAGGGTTTGATCACATATCTATAGTATTTTCCCTCCCAGACACAAGTAATACATGAAACATGAAACTAGACAATACCGTGATACATTCAAGGATGAATATATAAGACATGAGAAATGAACAAATCCGAGGAGTATACTTGCCTTGCTCAGGGTAATCAAGTAAGGGTAGTAGATCTGGATATCCTCATGTTAATAATTTACAAGTTTGGTTAATTTCTAATAACTATTTACCACTTAACTTTATCTACAACTATTCTTAATACCATCTACAAACCATTATTAATATAATAACTAAAATATAATGCCAACTACCACTGCTGGATTAAAATACATAAGTTGTCAACCTTACCACCACTTTAGACTTTAGTTAAGCTTAAAGGATTTAAAATCCACAATGGTAATGAATATTTACATATAGATATGCTTATGTAAGACCATCCCTCATACGTCATGTCCATATGTAAACACACAGCAACCATAGACTACCTGTTGCTAACATTCATCCGAGGCCATTCAAATTCTCATATATAAGAGCTAGTATAACTCAAGGCCTGATACTGCTCTCACTATTGAGGCTTTAGAGAATCAAGGTTATCTCACTGTTAAACCCTTAAATCAATTCTTCTTGACTGTCTGAGTACCACAGTAAAGAATTTTAATGCTTAGCTCAACATGTCCAATTATGATGCAAAATGTACATCATTCGAAGAACCACTCAACTGTACACAGAAATCTCAGATTCTTCAAATCGTAACAGAGTGCACTCAATACCAAACCAAAGATACAAGCATACATGTCTTAATTTAGACAAAGTATACAAACTGAAACCAGTTACTGGACTAGGCAGCTAACCACTCAATCCTAACCTTACCTTCCATTTCTAGCTTATGGATCCAACAGATAACTTTTAAGAAAAGGTGTAAAACCTGCAACACAAGGTCCAACCAACTGATATAGTACAGTCTTCATGTACTGTTACCAGTCTAACCCATTGCTAGATCCCCATTCCTTAGAATTATTTCAAAACCAACCCAGGAAACTTCATTACAGAATCTGTAGCTAACTAATCTTACCAAGAATGATCTCAAGATTACAATATACATTTAAACTCATAGCCACAATGTTCGGATTAAGACCAGCTACTAACCCAGAGTTTAGAAAGAACAGAGCACAGTAAAAATCCAATCTCACAAGTCTCACTAGAAATTATACAAAAAATTTACATAAATATATATAAAAAATCAGAATAATAATTCAAAGTAATTCCCAGATCACGCCATTGCTATTCACCGTACTCGATGGCCTACTGTACTGGACACAACCCTCCTGGATGGACACGAACAACCATACAGATATACGCTGATTTGGACACGCACACGACACCAAACTTGGTCCTGACTGTCATCCTTGATATTCTTCATCCGTCTCATCCAACTTAATGCCACTGACACCATGCAATACCAGAAAGGATTGGTCCCAACTATGGTCTGACACGATCAAAAGCTTGGACACGAATGAAAGCCAGACACAAACAAATCGACACCCTGTAACCCGACCAAACCCTACCAGTTCGACCATAATTAAATCAAGTGCTCAAGACGCAACCACAGCAAAGGAGGAGCAGAATAGTACCTGAGATGAGCTATAATGTGTCGAACACAATTTAAAGAAGTAGACACGTCCTCAAGAGATTGGACACAGCTCTCGAGTCCAGATGTGGTTGAAACCCACTATTCCACAAGAAAGAAGTAGATCGATCCCGATCTGCGTACGAGAATCCTATTGTCAAGGAAACGGTAGGATTGGAACAATTCGTGTCGGAAAAGAAGGAAATCGGAGGGAGGAACTCACCGAACCAAATCCTGCGTCGAGTCACCGAACCAACGAATGCTACCGGAGTGATAACGAATTGTTCATCGCCGTCGTGGGGAAGAGACCCGCCTGGTGGTCACCGCTCGCCGTCGCCAGAGTAATCTAAGGTTAGGGCTCAGGCAAAATTGGGGAGCTCGGTTAAAAACTGAAGAAGAATGAAATAAAATTCTCTCTCTCTCTCCTGATCTAACTAATGGTTGGAAGTTTTACAAAAAAAAACCCCACCATTGGTAAACTTCCAAAGGAGCCCTCCCCCTTTTCGAAATTTACAACCTAGCCCCCCCCATTCAAATAAAATTTTCAGAAACACCCCTTCCACTATATTATTTACAAAAGCATATAAAATCTGTTAGAAAATTTGTTAAAAGGTTGGGGACCACTCTAACTAAATTGAAAATTAGTTACTTTGCCAAAAATTCAATTCTCCCTCGAAAAGCAAGCATGAAATTATTTAAAATAATTAATCACAATTGTTCAAGGAAAATTGTATAAAGTAACCTATTATATCTTTATCAGAAAATTTTAAAAATTCACGAAAAACAGAAAAGTGGAGTTACAAATCTCTCCCCCTTGAAAAATTTTGTCCTCGAAATTCGAAGACCCACAAAATAAATCTCAATAAATCACAAAAGAGATTTCAAACATAAGTTATTTATTGAAATCAGATTTTTGAATACTAGAATACAATCAAACAACAGACTAGGATAGCGCTCTCGCATCTCGTCTTCGCGCTCCTATCTCCCGGTGAGTGGTGTCTCTTCATGACTCGAACAAACAGTATAGTCTGGTTCCGTAGGCGCTTCTCTCTCCGATCAAGGATCTCTACTGGCTGCTCCTCGTAGGTCAAGCTCGAACCCACCTCTGGCTCTGAGTAGTCCACTACATGGCTCGGGTCCGAAATGTAGCGTCGAAGCTGAGATACGTGGAAAACATCATGCACTCCTTCCAAGCTGGCTGGAAGTGCTAGTCAATGTGACACCTCGCTAATTTGCACCGTCATGTCGAAAGGCCCCGATGAATCTCGGACTGAGCTTTTCGTCTCTGCCGAAACGAAAGATGCCTCGGGTCGGCGAGATCTTCAGGAACACTCTATCCCCAACTGCGAACTCCAGTGGCCGTTTTCTGCTATCCGCCCACAGCTTCTACAGATCATGACGCTCTGGGCCTTGAGACCAAGTACACACAAGAAGTTAGAATAACGCGATCAATGATCAAGAATCGAATAGGCACGAGATAGAATGAAGTTCCAATTACAACTTAGAGGAGCAAAATCATGAAGACACAACTATTAAGTACGATAAAAAAATCGATATTTTAACACAAGTGGACTAGGACAAGATAGAAAAATCATGGTCAGATAGTCATGATTTAACGTCGAAGTTTAGACAAGACACAAACGAAGTATGGAATCAAATTCTGGCAATGTATAATTTTGAGGAATTCAATGATCTAACGATAAAATGCTAAAGGGAAGTTCGCAAGGGTTGATTGAGGAAACGTACGAAATACTCAGGAGATACAGTATCAAATCAGGATAAACGTGCAAGGATTTGTGATTTTCAAAAACCAATTATCATATGAAAAAGAAAATATAATTTTCAGGATACCCGAGAACATATAGGTATTTGAAATCACTTTGCTTAGAATCCCTATCCCGCCAGTATATATCTGACTGCAGTGGACTTTCAGCTCTGTGACTCAATAACAATATGTCACCGAATATTCTGTGCACTATATCCATTTTCTAACAATCATCAACGAAGCAACCCAAGAGATCACGACATGAAGAATTTAGGACAAGTCTCCATAATACCCGAAACCTATGAATGTTTGAAATCACTTCAACTTAGAGTTTCTGCCCCGCCAGTGCGCTGCTGGCTGCAGTAAACTTTCGGTCTCCGCAATCCAAATAACGGCTGCAGCGCGCAACTGTCACGCCCTAGTAGGTCATCGAATAGTATTTCAACTTTATCCATTGAAAATTTTAAGGAATCAAAATGAGTTTCAATAGTCCAAGTCACGAAAATGGTGAGGTTATCTGACTATTAGAATACAAGGGTTTATTAGGTACTAAGAGACGACAAGGAATCCAATCAGTGAGTACAAAAGGGCAACCTGGGAGATTTAAAATTTCAGACAGGGAGCGAAGTTTCAAATTATAGCGGAATTTCAACTGATATCTGGAATGGTAACAAGATTCCATATATGGAACATTATCCCGAAGGGATAACAGAGTCTCGAAGTATGAACTGAAGCAAGGTATCAGATAGAAGACAAGTTTCAAAATAAGAAATAAAATTCCGTACTGGAAACAAGTTTCAATAAATCTCGAATAACAATGAAATCTCGAGCAAGAACTTGAATTGAAAACGAATTCTCCAACAAGGTATACAGTAAAAAATAGAAAATCAATTATCAACAAAGTTGTGAATAAGGAACAAATTCTCGAATAGAAAATCTCAACGAGGAAACAAGATTTTGAATAGGAAACATGGTCTCAACGAGTCGTGAGTAGGATCTGAAGTTTTAAAGTCTGGAAAATATTGAATATGAGACTAAATCATGAACAAAACAAAGTCTCGTAAATAGGAAACATGATTTTAAAATCTCGAATGGAATCAAGTTACGAAATAGGAAAAGAGAATCACTGGGTGAATAGGAAACAAGTATCCATGAAACAAGGTGTACATCAAAAAGGGGACAAAATTGAAACAAAGTGGTGATCATAACAATTTATAGGAAAAGAAATCTCATATAGGGAACATGTCAAGTCCTCAGATTTGAAAGGAAATTTTCAAAGGATGTCTTGAATGGTCAATAGAAGCAAATATTGAATAAAATCAAATTCCGACAAGTTTCGAATAGAAAACTAAAACTCGAGGAGAAAACAAAATTTACAAATTGTAACTAGTTCTGAATAGGAAACAAAATTCCTGAGTAGAATCTCGAAAAGAAAGCAGGGTTACGAAGAATGGATTGAGGAGTATCAATCAACGAATAGGAAATAATATCTCAAAATAAGTTTCGAATATCCACCAAAGTTCCAAAATAGAAAATAAGAAGTTCCAAGAAATAGTCTAGATGCTAAAAGAATTTTAAAGAAAAACTGGATTGCTAATCAAGATACATGGTTTTTCCAACCATGCAAAAGAAATCTTTTGTCTTCAATCCGTCTTCAGTATTTCCTCCGGGACTGGAATCACTTCAATCTTCTTCACTGTCCTGACCTAGACTGGTTCCTGCGGTAGTGCTCCATGTGATTGCTGAAACTGGAGAGGGGTCCTTCTTCTGTGGTACTAGTGCTCCTCGTGCTCGTCCTTGGGCAGTACGATCAACGACCTCCGGGTAATCCTTGACTTGATGGGCAGGCGATCCGTAGAAAAAGTATAACCTTGGTCTCTTGCGGTACTCGTCGTTATGGTGTCTTGGGTGACGACAGAAAATACAAATGATCGTCGGCTGAATCTGAATCTTTCGCTGAGATGACGGAAGTGCTGGGACTCTGACAGAAATATACGACAGCTGGTGTGCTAGCTGCTGAGATCCTGATACTTCTCGATCATTATGATCCGTGATTTGTTGGCAATCCTTCATTCAGTAAATGTGGGCCAGAATCTGCCTCTGATGATGCGACTGATGATGTGACTGAAGAAACAACGTCTGAGTGTTGCGATGCTTTGTGGGTCCAGGGTAGTTGTTGTCTTCGTCATAAGTCTTCATGTCTCTCCTAGGCTTCAGCTTCCCGTCTTTTCCTATTGTCTGTGCTATATTCTGGATCTCCTGGCTGATGGCTCCAATCTTTAGAGGAGTTGGGTGTTTATTGACTTGGATGATCTTCAGTGGCGGCTCTAGGTTCACGATCTGCTCCTTAGTACAAGATATGTGCTCGGTGTCGGAGAAATCCAATGATCAGAAATCTTTCCTGGCACGGAAAGTATATCCACAAGTCTGGCTTGGAAAAGAATAGCATGCTCCCTCGGTTGTCAAGGACTCTTCAAACATCTCCGTCAACTGCGTACTACCCATGGGGATAGTAGAGTGATAGAAGGTAGTGGAAGCTCGAAATCCTCAAGTGTAGATGGATCGACTGTTCTGATATTTGCGTGTCTGAATCGCCTGAAAAACAAAAAATTGTTAAAATGTCCTAAACCTAAAACAACAAGTATTTATAGATATTAATATACCTGATATACCTGATATACCATTATTTTCTGATTTTCCTATGTTGCGATCAAGTTTCCCTAGTGTAATCAAGTCCCCCAATAGTACGCTAAGACCTAGGTACCATTAGGATGACCTGCATGGGCCACCACTAAAAATATGTCACGACCCGCTCCCGAATAAACGGACACGAGTCGGACACGCTCAGCCTTCGCCGTAAGACACGACGAAGTAATCTGTACCAAACTAGAAAAATCTAACCAGATAATCATAAATGTGTACAATCACATCATCTAAAAGCGTTCCCAGAAAGATCACCATAATCCACAAATCCAGATATCACAAAGTACCAGAATCACAGGAATAAAAAAAATGCTATGAACTCTAAAGACAATATCTAGAAGTAAAACTAAATAGTCTAAACCTGAAGCCTCAAGCTAGTCTCATCCTGCTCAGCTAATATCCTGGGCTCTGGCCCATAGAGTAGAATGGTACCCTACAAGTACACCTGCAACATATCCTAGTCAGGAGCGGAGCTAACTATATCCAAGGAAATGAACATAGACATCATGGTATGAACAAGAAATAGGAAATATATATAAAGAACGAAAAATGAGACAAGACATAAAACTGAGCAGGAAATACTATAAGTAAAACAGGGAACATGATAAGAGTCCTGAACATAAAATACCACTGAACATGAAATACAACCTGAATCCTGACATGTGCAATATTGAAATACATCTAGATTGTGTGATTGGCTTGGGTAGATGCAGTGAACATGAAATGGTACAGCTTTGGTCCCGCGTACACGGTGTAGGACCCAAGCTATTCACATGAATAGTAATAGGGTTTGATCACATATCTATAGTATTTTTCCTCCCAGACACAAGTAATACATGAAACATGAAACCAGAAAATACTGTGATATATCGTGTCAATCAAGGAGATTCAAGGATGAATATATAAGACATAAGAAACGAACAAATTCGAGGAGTATACTTGCCTTGCTCAGGGTGATCAAGTAAGGGTAGTAGATCTGGATATCCTCCTGTTAATAATTTACAAGTTTGGTTAATTTCTAATAACTATTTACCACTTAACTTTATCTACAATTATTCTTAATACCATCTACAAACCATTATTAATATAATAAATAAAATGTAATGCCAACTACCACTGCTGGATTAAAATACATAAATTGTCAACCTTACCACCACTTTAGACTTTAGTTAATCTTAAAGGATTTAAAATCCACAATGGTAATGAATATTTACATATAGATATGCTTATGTAAGACCATCCCTCATACGTCATGTCCATATGTAAACACACAGCAACCATAGACTACCTGTTGCTAACATTCATCCAAGGCCATTCAAATTCGCATATACAAGAGCTAGTATAACTCAAGGCCTGATACTGCTCTCACTATTGAGGCTTTAGAGAATCAAGGTTATCTCACTGTTAAACCCTTAAATCAATTCTTCTTGACTGTCTGAGTACCACAGTAAAGAATTTTAATGCTTAGGTCAACATGTCCAATTATGATGCAAAATGTACATCATTCGAAGAACCACTCAACTGTACACAGAAATCTCAGATTCTTCAAATCGTAATAGAGTGCACTCAATACCAAACCAAAGACACAAGCATACATGTCTTAATTTAGACAAGGTATACAAACTGAAACCAGTTACTGGACTAGGCAGCTAACCACTCAATCCTAACCTTACCTTCCATTTCTAGCTTATGGATCCAACAGATAACTTTTAAGAAAAGGTGTAAAACCTGTAACACAAGGTCCAACCAACTGATATAGTACAGTCTTCATGTACTGTTACCAGTCTAACCCATTGCTAGATCCCCATTCCTTAGAAGCATTTCAAAACCAACCCAGGAAACTTCATTACAGAATTTGTAGCTAACTAATCTTACCAAGAATGATCTCAAGATTATAATATACATTTAAACTCATAGCCACAATGTTCAGATTAAGACCAGCTACTAACCCAGAGTTTAGAAAGAATAAAGCATAGTAAAAATCCAATCTCACAAGTCTCACTAGAAATTATACAGAAAGTTTACATAAATATATAAAAAAAATCAGAATAATAATTCAAAGTAATTCCCAGATCACGCCATTGCTATTCATCGTACTCGATGGCCTACTGTACCGGACACAACGCTCTTAGATGGACACGAACAACCATACGAATATACGCTGATCTGGACACGCACACGAAACCAAACTTGGTCCTGACTGACTGTCATCCTTGCTATTCTTCATCTGCCTCATCCAACTTAATGCCACTGACACAATGCGACACCAGAAAGGATTCGTCCCAACTATGGTCTGACACGATCAAAAGCTTGGACACGAATGAAAGCCAGACACAAACAAATCGACACCCTGCAACCCGACCAAACCCCACCAGTTCGACCATAATTAAATCAAGAGCTCAAGATGCAACCACAGAAAAGGAGGAGCAGAATAGTACTTGAGATGAGCTATAATGTGTCGAACACAATTTGAAAAAGTAGACACGTCCTCAAGAGATTGGACACAGCTCTCGAGTCCAGATGTGGTCGAAACCCACTATTCCACAAGAAAGAAGTAGATCGATCCCGATCTGCATACGAGAATCCTATTCTCAAGGAAATGGTACGAATGGAACAATTTGTGTCGGAGAAGAAGGAAATCGGAGGGAGGAACTCACTGAACCAAATCCCGCGTCGAGTCACCGAACCAACGAATGCCACCGGAGAGATAACGAATTGTTCATCGCCGTCATGGGAAAGAGACCCACCTGGTGGTCGTCGCTCGCCATCGCCTGAGTAATCTAGGGTTAGGGCTCAGGCAAAATTGGGGAGCTCGGTTAAAAACTGAAGATGAATGAAATAAAATTCTCTCTCTCTCTCCTGATCTAACTAATGGTTGGAAGTTTTACAAATCCCCCCCACCCCCCCCTCCCCCCTCCGCTATTGGTAAACTTCCAATAGAGCCCTCCCCCTTTTCGAAATTTACAACCTAGCCCCCCTCATTCAAATAAAATTTTCAGAAACACCCCTTCCACTAAATTATTTACAAAAACATATAATATCTGTTAGAAAATTTGTTAAAAAGTTGGGGACCACTCTAACTAAATTGAAAATTAGTTACTTTGCCAAAAATTTAATTCTCCCTCCAAAAGCAAGCATGAAATTATTTAAAATAATTAATCACAATTGTTCATGGAAAATTGTTTAAAGTAACCTATTAAATCTTTATCAAAAAATTTTAAAAATTTACGAAAAACGGAAAAGTGGAGTTACAGTTTCTGCTGAGGGCTTCAACAGCGATGATGGCGCACGCCGCGGCTGGAATGGAAGAAGCCCTCCGCTTGACCGTTGATGACGGTGGAGAACCAGTAGTTGATGATAGATCTGAAGACAATGTCAATCCAAGGTTCGGAGAAACCAAAGGCTCTGAACACCCAGATCATGAATTGCCAGTCTAGGCGATCATACGCTTTCTCCATGTCAAGTTTGATGGCGACGTTGCCTCCTCTGGCCGAGAATTTCATATAAGTGACCATTTCCTGAGCGAGGAGGATATTGTCTATGATTTTTCACCCCTTGACAAAGCTGCTCTGCTCTTCTGAGATGATACTGGGCAGGAGGTGGGACATCTGATTGGCGATGATCTTCGAGATGATCTTGTTGGCGAAGTTGAATAAGCTTATAGGCCGGAAGTCTCTGAAGGTCTCTGGATTCTCTTTTTTGGAATGAGGATGAGGTTGGCCTTGGATATGGATTTCGGGTATCTCGCCCCTTGGAAGAAAGATTTGGTGGCTTCAAGCAAGTCAGGGGCGATGATGTCCCAACAAGTTCTGGAAAAAAAAACCCCGAAGAACCCATTCGGCCCGGCAGCACTGTGTTCGTCAAGTGCCCAGACCGCAGACTTGACTTCCTCTGCAGATGGAGTGACAAGAAGTTGATTGTTCTCTCTTTCTGTGATGATGGGGACTTCGAAAAGGAACTCTTCGTCCTTGACGATATCCTCTTTGGCGAAGAGAGACGAGTAGAACTGCGCTGCGGCCTCCTGAATGCTCTTCTGGTCCCGCAGCTGAGTGCCGCTGTGGTCCAAGATGCGGTGAAGGTTGAGCTATTTTCTGAGCCCCTTGACACAAGCGTGGAAAAATACAGAGTTACAATCCCCCTCGAGATCCCAGGCTAATCTTGCTTTTTGCTTCCAGAATTTTGTCTCGACCTTCAGGCGAGACTTGAGAATAGCTCTAGCAAGGTTGAGTGCAACCCGCGCCTCCGGAGTGTTGTCCGAGGCAAACCGAGTTTCTGCTTTGGTTACGTCATCTTCCATCGTTCTGATCGCTTGGAAGATGTTGCCGAAAGCGACCTTTCTCCAAGATGAAAGCGCCTTACTGGTAGCTCTAAGTTTAGCCGCAACTCTGACCAGGGGGTCAAGATCATCAGCGGAACTCCAAGAAGCTGTCACAACGGATATTAATTAGGGGTGATGTCTCCAGAAATCTAGAAATTGGAATGGTTTTTTGATGCGATGGGAATTGCTGCTGATCTCGATAAGGAGAGGGGAATGATCCAATTCTGTGGAGTTAAGGTGAGAGAGGTTGGAGATTAGACCCATGTATTACCAAAGACTATTGATCAGAGCTCGATCTAGACGAGAGTATTGCCGACGGGCTCCTTCCTGCATATTGTACCAGGTGAAAGTATTGCCGAAGAAGGGGAGGGGGTTGAGTTGGGCGTTGAAGATGAAGTTGTTGAAGTCTTCCATGGCCGGGAGCGGTGACAGGCGACCCCCAGACTTCTCGGAACTGCAAGAAAACGTATTGAAGTTGCCGATGCAAATCTATGGAAGGTTGTTGTCGGGGAGGTGAGAGGCTAAAAGGTGTTCCCAGAGATGCCTGCGCTTATGAATGTCACAGCTGTCATGGACAGCAAAGAGGAGGGAACGGGACCGAATCTCCGGGTGCTCTATCCAGCAGGAGAGGGCCTATCTCGAGTCCTGGACAAGTCCGAACTTGATCCCGGCAGCAAAGAAAATCTAGATGTCGTGGCAGCCGGCAACTGCGGCCTTGAATCCGAGTTGGAGCTGGATGTCTTTGAGTCTTTTATGTAGAATTTTGGGTTCAATGACCACTAAGATGTCGATATGGTGGGTTTCGTGAGGCTGTTGATCCTATTCAGCGTCAGTTTATTAGCTAACCCTCTCATGTTCCATGAAAGGATGTTAAGCATTTGGAAGGGGAAGGGGATCGAGGTTGTGGAGCTTCGCAGCGGACCTCGTGGTCCTTGTCGAATGCTGTCCATGGTTGTTCTTTATCTTCTTCTTGTGAGATTTTTTGTTGGTGATGTATCTATCATCAGAGGGGTCTGGCGCTGCCCCTGGGGGGGCAATAGAACTGGTCCCGGTGTCTTCTGTCTGGTCGTAGACGAATGCGTCTTCGGATCCATCAGATTCAGCGAGAGCGCACATGGGATTGTTGGTGTCCAGGAAGCTGGCTTTCCCGGCTTGCCTCAGCCTATCCATGGTTGCTAGGTCTAAGGGAGGCTGAAAGGCTCTGTTGGATTCTGCGGGGTAAGGCTGTGAGGGGATTTCGGTCGCGGGTTCCGCAGATAACGTTGCTTTGGTTCCCCCTCGGGACTTGGAACCTTAGTGATTGATGTATATTCTGTGGCGTACCTCGATTTGTTGGGTGTTGTGATGCTCTTGGTTGGCCCGGCCTCTGGATTGCTGAGCTGTTGTGTAGTGACGACGGGGGGTAGGTTCTCTTGTGCCTCCGCTTTATTAGTGATGTCTACCAAGTTCAGAGCTTCGAACCTGTTAGTGGTGGAAATCGAATTAGGATTTGGAGAGGTGGGATTGCCTTGTTCGGGGGGGTAGGTGGTAGCCCGGGTTATGTCTGGACTATCATCGAATTTGAGATGTGAGTTTGGGATGGGTTGGGTGTGTTGTAACTCCTATTTATGCTTCTGTGGAGGGGAATACTTGGGGGCAAGTTGTTTCTTTTGTTTCAACTCTGGATGAGCTTTGTAGCAAAACTTGGTTAGGTGTCCTCTGATGTGGCAATGATTGCAAAATAGGACGTTGTTGTCATAGATGAGAGGTTGGATGTGGGTCTGTCTTCCTAACTCAATGTTAAGTGATTTGGCAAGATCTTTGGAGATGTCTAGTTCTATGCAGACTTTAGCGTAGTTGGCCCTGGTGAGAATTCTGGTTCCCTCTCCCATGGCCACAAAAGTGCCAAACGAGTTGACAGTTCTTTTGAGAGCCGCTGGGATGAAGCAGATCAGTGGGGGTTGGGGAGTGTGACCCAGGCTGCCACGATGGGCGAGTCCTCTCTGGGATTGAGGGTTTGAGACCATCTGACAACTGTCATAGTTTTGGAGTCCACCTTGCTGGTGCCGTGGGTCAGGGCAATCTTTTGGTCTTCTTCCGAAGAGAGAAGAAGTAGAATGTTTTTGGGATCCTGGGGTGCGACTCTGTATGCCGAGTTGAAGTGCCAATTGGTAAAGAATTCTTGGACTCTGGCAAGTTTGGGGCATTTCGAGGAGAATTGGAGCACAAAGATAAAGGAGAACCGCTGGTGAAGATAGGACAGGTCGGCTTCGGAGAAGTGGATCGATAAAGGTTGTCCCTCTGGTGGCGGGGGATAGTCAATCTCTGGGAGAGGGACGTCGGGGAGGATCGGGATCTTCTGGGCAGCACGATCGGGTCTCACCAGGTCAGCAAACGAGACCGAGGGGGTGGTCCCGGAAGGACCTGAAGCGCTCGATGGAGGGGTGGAGGTGGGACCGATAGGGGAGGGAGGAGTCCTGACCATGCCTGGAGGCGGAGGCGGGAGCCCAGAACCTCCGGAAGAAGTAGCGCTGAAGGATGATCCACGAAGAATGGATATATATATATATATATATATATATATATATATATATATATATATATATATATATATATATCAGTGGTAGTATTAATGATAGTATGTTTATTATTGTTAGTTATTATAATTCTTCACAGGAGTTCGTGAGACTGTGACTACGGATGTTGAAGCCAAACCAATACTTTGTTCCTTCACTGCAAATCCAGACAAGATACTTTGCTACTTCTCTTATACTATTTAAATACATGGTTTGTTCTTGTGCATAGGAATAGATGTGTTAGTGGTGTGCGTCCAAGTATGACTAGGGTGCTATCGATGTTGTCATCGATATGATAGTGCGTGTGTGACTTAGAGGTTAGAAGACTCTCCCGATTAGCAATAAAGTTATTTCCTATGACTTCTGTGACTGGACATATCTCATGACATAGCACTTTGAGTGAGATTACATTGTGTTAGCACGAGCATACTGTCACTACCACTTTTCTAGGACAAGGGAGACCCACCCCATGACTTATAGAAAGTATATTGAGGTCCTAGTGAGCCTATTTGTGATGATTATCCATAGCTTTGTGTCCATTTGTGTAGGGCTACGAATTATGACCCCAAGGTGTTTGTTAGAATGTCACAATGGCTATTTTGTTACTGTTTTAGTTTGTACCCATGTTTGCTTAGTCTCCTCATTTAGATTTGGGTATGTGACGGATTCTAATATATATATATATATATATATATATATATATATATATATATATATATATATATATATATATATATATATGTGTGTGTGTGTGTGTGTGTGTATGTGTGTGTGTGTGTGTGTGTGTGTGTTAGTGTACTGCCAATTGCCAATGGCAGAGATGAGGATGCATAGAGGAATTGGGAGCTATTTTGGGTTATAAATATGTGTGTGTGTGTGTGTGTGTTATGGGAGGGAGATATGTAATATCATACATATATATTACGCTTAGCTTTCAGTCTATAACAGTAGAGTATCGAGGTTTATTCATTGTTCAGAGTTTGTGAGAGATGGCATGGCCACTGCCCAGACCTGTGAGCAGTACACTTGGGTTGTGGCACTTGCAGCAGCAATGGACAGGCCATATGGCTGTGTGAGGGGTTGATGTTTATTGGCAGTAGAGCAGGGGACTTCCCCATGCTCGAGCCCAACATGGCCAGGCAGGCCATGGCCTTGGCAGCCACTGGCTTGGCTTGGATTGGCAGACCAGTTATTGAGTAGGAAATAGGTTTTGGCTATTGTCATTGTCAGGAATGTGCCCATTTGTGCACATTTTGAGTAAGGATAGGCAGGCCATGTTGGCCAGAAGTAGCGTATGGTTGTGGGTGAGTGAGTTAGTGACAGGAATGGCTAGGCCAATTGGCTACTATCCATGGCATGTGTGTGTGTAGGTGAAAGCGTGATAGGTTGGAGTATCGGGTGGTTTAGAGTTTAGGTATCAGACCATATGTTCTTAAGGGAGTATCAGTTAAGATTGGGGGTTTCCATTTTTCCCTATTTTCAGTAAACTTCAAAAAAATATAGGGATGTGATAGGAGGGCAGCAATTGATATTGCAACAATAGCACGTGCAGGGATCTTGGCCATTAGTCCGTAACCTTTTGTCCACCTAGCCTAGTGGTCGAGTTTAGGGATATTTAAGAGAAATCAGGAAAGTAATTAGCATCAGAGGTTATGTGTCACGCCCCAGTACCGAAATACGGAGACGGACTAGGCTAGCTACACCATATGAGGTACGTAACGTCATACGGCGATCGTGGCTGTCGAGAGACTAGGGGGTACATGCTACAATCAAGTCTCCTATGGTCCCACAGAGTTCTATGTCTCAATCAATCAAGTCAAATCAGCAATTAAATGAACATTAAAGATAAAGCAGTAAGGCGTCCCTGACGCTTCATCGAAATGATCATGGGAGACTAGCTTTATAATTTAGCTATCTCAGAGAGTCAGGAGTACAAAATTATACACAGCTGCAGTCTGTTTAATTACAATTATGTACTGACACAAAATATCAAGTAATCCGGCTAACAGATGCCGGTGGCTAACGCCGCAAAAGTATAAGCAGGAGTGGTGGAGAAGAAACCCACTCGAGTCCCCGAACTGCCATGCTCCTAGTATGCACCATGGATGTCAGGTTAAAGATCGTGTCCTCAGGCTCTGCTACGGGATCTGGCCAAACAAAACCAGCGGGGTCAGCCCCGAATAGCAAGTACCACCAAAGGGGCACAAGAGTTAAGACTAAAAACCCAGTTAATAGAGTGATTGATAATAGTAATACTTATGCTACCATTATAGGGTAACGCCACATCCTCGAACCCATATGGCACCCTTACAACCAAACAAGGACAAAAGGTGCCGCATGGAGTCGGGACGCGTCGTACTCTATAACTTTCGCATAAGTTAAAGGGTATAAACAATAAAATCTCCTGATCGTGACTTCGGTCGATAGCCTATCGCAGCACAATAACCAACCCAACAATCAAACAAGAACATGGGTTGGATCATGTACCATGATAGACCATGTTCCTCAGTCATTCACAGAAGTAGCAGTTCACAACCAGAATAAGTCCTCCGTTCATAACTTCGGTCCACAGCCTATCATAATACGATAACCAACCCAACAATCAAACAAGAACATGGGTTGGGTCACGTACCATGACAGTCCGCTTCCCTCAGTTACTCACGGAAAGTAAGAGGATACAAGCAAGTCGTTTTCACGGCCAATCAAGTCTACGAGTTTCTAGTGGGACGAGGTTATCCTCGCATCATGTTATGTAGAAATCCTCAGATCGTATCTTTCCAGCAAGGCTAGCCAACCCAGGGGTTCGCATAGACAGGTATGATTGAGCACAGGTCCCTCGTAAGGCCACCTTGCTAAAACATATAATATGTAGCAGAAATTAATCGGATACAGTCATCCACTCGTTGCAGATGACACAGTATCCGTGGAGACCAGCCGGCGCGTCAAGACAGCATCTCAAGGCGGCTGGTGTAACACGATCTCGGGATTTTGCCCTCCCCATGCATCTAGTATATTTAGTTGCCTAGTTTAATCCTAGGTAAAATCTTGGACTCACATGCTGTGGCCTGTATGATTATCCTCCTAAAGTCGTACTTTAGTACGAGTACCCCAAAGAGGATTCATGTCAATCAGTATGTCAACATGTTCTACCCTCCTTAGTGTAATGCATCATTGCAAATACGCCACGTGGAGTTACGAGTCATTTGTCGAGCATGAACAAGAACTGGGACATTCAGGTACATGTATCAGGTAGGAACACTTTGTTCTCCGGGGTCACATTAGTGCTCATATCATGCTCGGGACAAAAGACGTAAGGATATAAAATGGGCATATAATATATATATATATATATAATAATAATAATAATAATAATAATAATAAGGTAACAATATAGGGCACAAAAGTCTATGCGGTCCAAGGGGAGTGAGTCCATACGACCGGGTCAATACTGGTTCATGCGGCTGGGACTACACGCTCATGCGGCTCAGAGAGCCCCAAGGTGCATGCGGCTGGAAGGGCGGGTTCATGCAGACGAAGGGGTGTCAGCGTATGCGGCTGGAAGATGGATGGGCCTTATGCGGCCCAAAAACAGTAGCGCATATGCGGCTGGGTACAAAAGAACTCATGCGGCTCGAAGGCTAGCCGCATGAAGTCCATGCGACTGGGGCTCATGCGGCTGAGTCTGAACAAGGCTATGCGGCTCAATTACTTGCCGCATGAAGATTCATGCGGTCAAGTACTCAAGTAAGTCTTATGCGGCTAGGAAGGACTTTCCATGCGGCTGAGCTCGAACGAGTCTCATGCGACTGGAAGGCCATGCGGCTCAGAGACTTGCCGCATGAGGATTCATGCGGTCAAGTACTGCTCTTCTTCTCCACTTGTCCGAGAAGAGGAGCCAAGCAACCATGGCTTCCAAACAACACAAAACCTTCATCCGGAGCCCAAATCGGAACTTCCTTAGGTCAAAATGGGGTAGAACAAAATTCTCTACAACATGGAACCATCAAAACTTAAAAATAATGAAGTTTGCTAGATCAAAACCAAGAAAATCCGAAAATGGTTAAAACCTAGATCTACAAAGATTAAAGCTTCAACATGGAAAACTTCAAGTTCTAAACTAGTATAGAATAAGGAGAAGAACATATTTTGACAAATAATTTTGTAAGAAAATATCAACAACATTTATCGATCCATCTCTTGAGAAAGTTGGTACTTGCCTTGGTTGGTGGAGGAAGGTAAATGAGAGGAAATAAATGAGAGGAGAGAGAATGAGTTGAGTTATTATATAGAATCTTGAACCCATGGGTTCATGATGAACCAAGGTAAACCAAGAATAGGTTACCCAAATGAGCCAAAACTGTAGGCCCAAATGCAGAAAATAAATTACGAAATAATATTTTGTCGAATATTTTTGGAAAATGCATGAAGAAATACAGCGTAATAAATATAGTAAAAATACAAGGAAAATACAATTTACCGGTTTACGTATTAAAATACGTATTCCAGGATCGAGGAGTGACATTATGAGTTAACCTGTGACAGTATGAGTGAGCTTGGGTTTGAGTGTCAAGTGTACCCTCGAAATTTATGTAGCTAGTGTGTCATGGTGTAAGTTGTGGCTCATATATTAATATATGGGTTCTTGGTCTGTCCTGAGCAGTGGAGGCTAGCTAGTGTGAGGAGTGAGCATATATCAGTTTGGATACATAGGTATCAGAGGGTATCAGACATTAGGTGAGCAGGCCATGGGGAGAGAGAAAGGAATGTGAGTGTATCCTAGTGTACTTTGTGTATCCTAGGGTGTTAGAGATTATCAATGCAAGCAGGGAGTGTGACTTGGCTTGGCCATTATTTCAGTCATGCAGATGGATGTTGGTAGGCCATTGGCATAAGCTATTGTACCACAGATTTGTGAGGAGAGTTTGGCAGAGCCAGTTTGGCCACTGCTCGAGTCCCTATATAGGTGTATGTGTGTGAGAGAGTAGAGTAGGATATATGATATACTTATGTTATGGTTAAGGATACAAACTAGAGAGTGAGTGTTTTAATGTCAATTAGTGAAGGTAGGTGTGGTCAGGACTCTTAGGCCATCCCCTTTAGCCTATGAAGGGATCTGGTGTCAGTAGAACAGTAAGAGCTCACTTGGCAGTAGTGTCTTGGTGAGCAAGAGCAATTAGTGTTTAGTGGTTAAGTGAGTTTGTGTGAGATATGGTCAGGTCAGAGCAGGGAGAGGTCCTTAGCAGCGGGACATAAGAGTATCAGAGGTTAGTGTCATTAGTGTTAGTCTCTCTATGCATGTATTAAGTAGAGTGTCTTGGTGTTAGGAGTATGTGAGTGTATCTATATAAATGTTTAGATGTGTTTGTGTGAGGGAATTAAGGAGCATAGCAGCAGTCTAGGACTGTTTTGTTTAGGAAGTTGTCAGTAATGTGTAGGGTTCTTGCCTGTTCAAGTAGCAGCATGGCCTATAGGCCCAGGCAACAGTGGCAACTTGCCCTGGCATTGCTTGCTTTGGCTGCCATTACATTTGCAGCTGCACCTGAGCTTTTGCTATGTCATTGCAGCCTTGTATTGCCTGCTTTACATAGCAGCAAGTAGTGTACTGCATAGGCGGTTGGCATCATGGCCAGGACTTTTAGCCTAGGTTCGAGAGTTTGAGAGTGTTGGCTAGTATCCTAAGTATCAGAAGGAATGTGAAGAGGTTAGAGTATCAGATATGGCAAGTATCAGAGTGTATCAGAGCAAGAGAGGCTCGAGTTGGCCTTAACCATGGCAATGTGATTGTATTAGGATACTAGTTAGTGATATGATAAGTGAATGTGTACTAGAGTCCTAGTGATTGTTTAATGGCTGTTAGTTAGAGTATATGAGTAGTAGAAGCCTAGTATCCTAGGTAAGATGGGATAAGGCTAACACATAGGATATTGGGATTATAGGCTAAGGTATAATATTTAGAGCCTAAATGCATATACATATATAGGAATGTATATATATGAATAGGTGGGTATGTAAAAGTCAATGTATGAGGTAGCATACATAGATACTTGGGTGGTTTGGCTAGTATTGACCAAGTTGTCTAGCATTAAACTAAATTGACTTCCATGACCTAGAATAGGCCTAGAAGCATATAATTAGTGCATCTAACTATACTGTTTACTCTAGAACACCAAATAACTCTGTATATCTCATATATAGGTTTGTGTGACACCACTTTGAACATCAATCCTCATTCATTGCTCAGGACGACAGGCGAGTACATTCTCTGATAGTTTCATTATGTTGATATATCCTGTGATGCATGTTATATTAGTGTTCGATCTTAATTCTGACACGATGGACTCACGGATTGGTATTTTATGGATTTCTTGATTGGAGATACGTAGTTTCGTGCCTATCTTGAATAATGTAATCATGACTAATACATCCATCGTGACTAATGAAATGCGTGTCAAAGAACCTGGATTCTATGTATACTAGTCGGGCGAGAAAATACCTAGGAGACAAGTGAACATACCCCTTTCTATCCCATTGGTCTTTCGTGAATAATAGCAGCCACATACGTACGTGTATGGTTGTCGGATATCCCTTTTTAGCCGTTTACATATCAAACTTGGTATTTCAAATTGCTGGTCTTAACACAGTTTGTCTGAGTTGTCTACAACATATCTTGCATGACAGGTTTACTTATTTTTACATATCTGCCTGTTTCTCATATGATCTTGTACACTTGTCTTTTTATCATACATTACCTCTGCAACTTGATCATCAAGAATTTCATTATTATTTTATAATTCATAGCGCTTGTCCATTATTTTGAACTGTTAGATGATGTGCTCGCTCCAATCCTGACTGGATGTGTTGACAAATATTACAGATGATGATGGTGACTACCCTACTTTCTATGGGGCATATGAGGATGATACTCAGGAGCCTGAGGAGCATCTAGCTTAGTAGAGGACTACCCTCTGATTAGACTAGTTAGTTAGGCTTGACTGGACTGTGATCCAGCTAGTATTTGAGACTTGTAGTATATTTATTATTCTGGGATCTTGTGTTATGTTTTGAACTCTAACTTGTGTTGGGATCTTGCATATATTTCCAGTTATTTTCTTCTATCTTATCTTTCATAATTCGTGCTATCTTCTTTAGATTTTCTTGTGATTGAGTTATGCCATATTATACCTCCGTACGGAGATGACAGGTACCCTTATAATTGTCTGGTTGTAGTATTTATAGACGACCTATACAGCGTTCTACCTCCGATTTTGTGGCGTAGGCTTGACGTACCCACGTTCTCGTACCCTTCCTCAGGGTGTGGGTCGTGACACATACATATTTTGCTAGCTACCAATACGGGCGGATCGTGTGATGGCTCATATATTACTTAGAGTGAGTCTAGATAGAGACTTGCAAAGTTATGTGGAATGCTAGAGTCATGGATGTGATTCAAGTAGGACACGAGAAGGAAAGGCTATTAGTAGGCATTTAGGACAGACACTTGTATATCGGCCTCAGTATACCATGTTATAGGCTATACTAGAGGATATATCTGGCAGCGGCCACAGACTAGTATCTGGTATGGTCGGAAAAGTATGCTAGTATATATTCAGCATTGGTTGAAGCTAATGCTACTCCCTTTCCTTCCCATAGGGTCCAAAGTCGTCTTCGACATGCATTCACCTAGATGGATAGTTTACCCAGTTTATTTCATGTATTTATTTTACTTCATAGTGTAGCTTGTAATTTTATATCTTATTACGTACCTCTGAGCACCTGCTTCTTTTCCAAATTTGGACGAGTACCTTTATTCTATAGTTTACGGACCAGGAATCAAGTTCGAATATTTTTACAGAGGACATAGAGGCTGTATGCGAGGAGTTTTTTTGATCTAGGGGTCGATAACTGATTAGAGTCATGGATATTTATTCTAGCTAGCTATGTCCTGACTATTTTATAATTCAGTATTTTACTATTCTAGTATTGTAGTTTGTTTCAGAGGATATATTTCCACTATACTTGATTATTTTTGACATATTTTGTATTTGGATATTCAGACTTATATTTTGTTTCAGTCAGACATTATTATATTATCCTTCCGTGTTGATATTGTTATACCGTGGATGAGATTATAGTGTTGTTGCTGTAGAGATACTAGATTACCTGTGATTATTGTATTGTAGTTATAGGATTCACCATACTACGATTATGATAAGACCAGTAAATTAGGAATACTTATTCTAGCCATATAGCTGGCATGCTCATGTCTTGGGTTCCTAAGTATTTTGGAACATGGGCGTGACACCACAAGTAGCCACCAGCGCCGATCCATGCATGTGGTTGCCTTCCAGCAGTCGGCTGGGCTCGACCGTTGCCTCTGCCTCCAGAGCCACAAGCGGTGACGCACCCCGCTGAACCGCCGCATACTTGGCTGCAGTGCCGATATCTGCCTCTATACCCGATTTCCTGAAGATGCCACCATCTTCCTCCTTCTATGATGTGGGTGACTAGCAGCGCTGCTGCCAAGCTGTCCGCGTCCTGAGCGCCACCGACCTACCCGACCACCTCTGCACCAAGTGGGCCTCCGCCAACCACAGTCATACCTGACCTCACCGACCAGCTTGTGACCGTCGGGGCCAGATCCCAACCAGCTTCGAAACCAGTCGGGACATATCTCCGCCGCCGTCTCCCAGATCTAAGCCACCCAGCGCCGTCGCTGACCCCAGATGCACTGCCTCCCTCTTCAGGCGAAGCCACCGCTCAGGATTCTAGCACCACCACCATCGATTGGATCCGTAGTTACTACTGCCTAGACCTCAACCAGCAGTCGTGCTCTCTTCGAGAGGTGAGCACTCCTCTTGATTCTTCTCTGCTGCTTCTTTTTTTTCTTTATTTTCCTTTTCTTTCCTTCTGTCTTTCTTTAAGTTTGCTTTATCTCTCCTCATAGACATAGGTTTACAGGATATGTGAGTTAGGAGTGGGCCAGGTTGCAGCCAGTGAGCAATGGGCTTTAATTAAAAAAAAAGAGAAAGAGAAAGGAAAAAATGTGTTGGGCTAGGCTCTGATTTGGGCTTAAGGATGGAGTGACTGGGTTTGAATGAAGTGGAAGGCTCGATCGTTGGGTTGTGGGCTTAGCAAATGTTTGGAAATATTGTACCCTAAATAGTTGTTTGGTTTAGACTGTGGGTCCAGATCAGTAAAGTTTTGGGCTGGATTCATGGGCTAGAAGCATTTGTTAGTGATGGGTCCTTGGGCCGCTATGAATAATAAGGGAATTAATTATTAGTTAGGCTTTGGATATAAATGGAAAACAAGTATTTTGAGGACATATAGTTATATATAAGTATTAGGACAAAGTCTTTTTTAGAGACTAACTAGGAATTCTATGAAATAGATGGAACCCTAATAGGAATTTTCCTATCTTACTAGGTTGGACTAAAGGAGTATTTTTGACAAAGTGGACTTGAGGCAAGTACTCCATATCTATGTTTCTCAATATTAAATAAATGCATGTTCTTTATTTTATTCTTTAAATTGTCATGAATCATATTGTGACATAATTTTTGATACGTATCATGATTCGTGATTTTACATGGCATAATTTTATTTCAAATTTTGAATCTTGCTTGTATTAAGACATCTCTGAATCATGCTTGTTATGAATTTCTGAATCATGAATCGTAAGACATCAAGTTCTTAATCTTAATTGATAAGAATCAAAGACATCTAGTTCTGAATCTTGCTTGATAAGAATCAAAGACATTAAGTTCTGAATCTTGCTTGATATGAATCATAAGACATCAAGTTCTGAATCTTGCTTGATATGATTTTCTGAATCATGGGGAAAGGGGAAATACTAAGTAGATGTGTGGTCAACCCAATATACTCTGAAGCATAGCTTGACATACACTGCACGAATGTCCGATCTTGACCAGTCCGAATCTAAACCTTAGTTGGGCACATATCAAAATCACATAGTTTGCAAGTTGTGCATCCTTGATTCATTGTCTGATTTCATGCTTAGTTGTGCTTATCATGTTTCGTTATGATTCTCATAGTTTCTCATGTTGCAGGTTACATTCCATTTCAGTATTACATTTCATTGTTTGGTTCAGTTTCCAATTTACTTATTCATGCTTTATTTAGTATTATGTGACATTTATACGGGGATATACTTTGCTCCTTTCCTGTTTGGATCATTGTCTACCATGTGATAGCAGGCTACCATGGAGGAATGCTTTGGAGGATTTAGAATTAGTTTAGATCATTGATGTATTATTCATGTTGTATATAATTTCGAAGATTTATCGGATTTGTCTTCGGGATGAAATGGACCTGTATTATGTACAAAGAGATATAGTGGACTGTGATCATGTGAGTGTGTGTTGGGTTGTTTTCCACTGACCAGTTCTGTGATTGAGCATAGATCGATATCATGATCGTTTGATGATTTTCAGGTTTAGACAGCTAACTACCGTCAATTCTACGTCATAGGCTGGACGTACCAACAACCCGTACCCGAACATGTGGGTACGGGGTATGACAAATCTTCTGGGTGCAAGTCGTGAAACATTTTTTTGGTGGCCCATGCAGGTCAAGTCGTTGCAATTAGTGCAATCTTGTGGTAGTACTTTGGTTTAGTTGTACTATCACGAGCCTACAATAGAATATTGTGTTGGCCTACTGGTAATGATCATACCTAGTTTTGATAATCAACGTCAACTTTGGTCGATACATAAAATATATATACAGGTTTACAGGTTTCAAGTCTGTACTTAGTACTGCTATAAGCTACAAACGTCTCGTCGTCATCAAGAACCAAAAGCGATGGAATTAGATCAAGACTTTTACATATTTTTTCTGTATTTTTATTTTATTTGTGTCTAGAAAAAATATGTAAGATTGATCAGGACTGGTACAGGCTTAGCTATTCTCAGTCCACAAAAATATAGCCTGCTTATCCATATATTTTTATCCAAAGTCCACATTCAAACATAGCCCAAAAATCCAACAATTTGGCCCAAACAGTTCTGTCAGAACTCAGGCAGAACTCGGCCAGAACTCAGCCCGAGTTCAGTCAGGATGGTTTCAACCAATTTTTGAATCCCCTGAATATCTGCATCCAACGTTCAAATACGAGATTTCTACATCCGAACTCTGCCCGAACTCTGCCCAAATTAGGTCTACAAAAATACTATAAATAGATAGGAACTTTTATATTTTCAATTCACTCATTCATTCTCTTCTCTATTTCCTTTAAAGTGTTTTCTATGAGCTATACTTTCAAATCTAGCCTATACTACTCTTAGCCAAACCAGTACAGAGTTGTAACAGAGGCTAAATTCAAAAAATGTTCCAGTTTTCAATCGCCTTCTGGAGTCGGTCGTTGACTCGTCGCCAAGTACGGTGTTGTGAAATCGATTGTGCACTTGTCCCCAAGTATGGTGTTGTCAGAGTTACAAGCACTCAGTTAAAGCTTTGGCCATAGTGGATTAACATCGAGCAAGAGTACTCGAGACTGTATTAGTTCTCCATGAGGGAAATCAGTATATATCATTGTGTTACTAAGTTTGATCCTCATAACTTTTACTTTAATGTAATTTATTTACTGCTATATTATTTGCTCTTATTTGTGATAGTTCATAATTTTTAATTATGATATTTATTCTGTTGTACACACACACACTCTATCACCCCCTATAGAGGTGCTCAACGGTCCTACAATAGGTATCAGAGCATGTTATACATACATAACCATCAAAAAAGCATATATATATATGGCAGCCATTAAATCTATATTCAACGATGAAGGGCAATCCAGAAATAGACTCCCACTATTTGATGGAACAAACTATACGTATTAGAAAACAAGGATGAGTTTATTTCTTAAGTCACTCGACTTCGATCTTTGGTCGATATTTATAGACGGTTACAAGAAACTGCCTAGAATATTGATTGATGGTGTTTAATAGACAAGTCCCATGATAAATATACTGAGTATGAGAAGACATAGGCTAGTCTAGGTGCACGAGCCATCAACGTATTATTCTGTGCAATTGATTGTAGAAGCATAAAAAAGTGCAGGGTGACACAAGGCGCGGGTGGCTACTCTCGCTATCCACCCATCTTCACAAAGGCGCAGATAACGAACGGTGCAGGTTGGAGCTCTCGCTACCAACCCAGATTCACAGAAGCGCAGGCGGTCAAGTACGCCAACAGAAAAGACAAACTCACAAAAAATAGATGAAAAGTTCAAGCAAAGTTCTTTTTATTAAATCATGGATACAAGAGTCTATTACAGATTTGCCACGATTATATAAAAAAGACTTCCTAATTACAAGGATCTACTACAAAGTACTTGTGATTACATATGATGAACTAAAAACTCATACGGATCTACGCTGGAGTTTATCTTCACAGTGTAATCGTCATGAGAGGAGAGACTGTGGACAAAAGAAATGAATACAGTCGCCATCAGAGCCTGTCACCACAGCACCCCCTCTCAGACGCGCAGCTCTTCCTGAAGCAGCAATTGGCCCGAGCAAGAATTCAGCCCACAGCACAACATGAGGCCCTTTTCAAAAGCGCATCAGCTTCTGGGGATCTTCCAGCATAACGGAAGCGCGCAGCCGCAAATGAGCAGGGCAGAGCACAAACCGCAGCGCTTCATGTTGGCATCCAAACCAAACTCGGTCGTCATGACCTCCAAGATATCGTTCAAGTTCGAATTTCTTATGAGAAGCGTTCCAGCACATCCCAAAGCTCATCAGCAGTTCTTCTACGAAGGCACTCCTTTGAACGAAGGGATCCTCAACCAAAATCTAACTTAGGCAAGGCCAACGGCTGTTCGGAGCTAAGTCTGGATCCAGCAAGGTGTTGAAGGACAAAAAGAGGAAGACGTGACTCTTCGAAAGAAACTCCTCCTTATATAGGGCGGGAGTGGTCCAAAACATAGGCCACCGGGCCGTCGGTCAAAATTTCCACATTAATGGGATGAACCTAAGACTCATCACGATGAACCTCATTAAATGGGTTCATTCGACTAAGTCTTAGACCATTAAAAGACCCCTTAAAATTCCACAAGTAACGGTGGCAACTAAGAGGGAGTCGTTCCTTAAAGAGCTGTCATTAATTGCTCTTAAAAAGACTTCAAAGCCAGCTTCTTCAAACCAGAAGCGCAGCTACACTCCTATACCAGAAGGAGGCGCAAACTGGTGATGACTTCACATTATCCCAACTTCAATGGCACAGACCTCTGCTTCGGCCCAGAAGCTCAACCTCCTTCATCAAAGACTTGGGAAACACCAGTGCATCCAACACAAGTCTGCCTACCGCTCCAAAAGCACAGTAAACTCGTTAGCCTGAAGCACAGCCTACTAGTCGCCCTAAAGCACAGTGACTTTACTACCCGAAATATAGCCTACTCGTCGCTCAAACGCACAGAGGTTTCGTCGTCTTTGAAACATAGTCCACTCGTTGCCTGAAAGCATATAGGCTTCGCTGTCTCCAGGAGAACAGTCTACTCATCGTACCAGAAGTGCAGCAACACTAAGACCTCGTAAGAGGCACAGGTTGTATGGTCCCATCCAATTGGTTTGCTTAAACCGCCACTCTTCAAGAAAGGACAGGGGTTGATCATATTGATAAGTGCAACTATCTTATCAATTGGTTTAAAACTCAGATAAGGAGGTCGTATTAAGTCAGTTTGTTTAAACCGGTCTTCTCTTGAAGATCAAATAGAATCCTACTCTGAGATGAAATCTAATATCTACTCGACTTCATCTAAACAGAGGATTCCCAACAATAGACACGCGTCGTGTGTCTCCTCCTTCGGTTATTTTGATAACCACCCGAGATCTCGATAGAGAAGATTCTCGATGTTCGCCACGTGTCAGCTCAGCAGAAGCCCGTACCGTGCAATGATAGCAGATTCCTTCATATCTCAAATTCGAGTGCACATCGCATGTGTGCCCCTTTTCCCCTATAAATAGAAGGAGTTTTCCCTTCAACAAAATGAGGAGAAGAACACACACAAAGAGGAAAGAAAGCAGAAAGCAAAAAGCAGAGCTTCAAAGTCTTCAACTCCGGCATCCTCTTGATCGAAAACCCTAGAATTCCATCAAAGGTACCAGAAAGCCAAAGCAAGTCCAAATCGTCGTCAGATCGTCAACGGAGCAAAGGAGCTACTGTAATGCTCGATCTCCACCGTCACGCTTTTCCAGAATTCTTGTGGTCAGATTTCCTCGCATAGGAATTGATGTACCCTTTTTTTAAGTTCAATAAACAAAAAGTTCGTATAACCTTTTATGCTGTCTAACAAAATGGTGACTCTGCTGGGGACTACCTTCTCCTCCAATGGGAAGGTGATGACGCAATCTGACGATAACTTGTTGGGATCTTCACGGAAGATGTTGGTTGTACGCTTCGACCAACAAGCTTTTGAAGATCTCCTTTCTGAAGAGAAATCAAGTACTTCGAAGCAGTTCGTAAAACCAAAGAAGACTCGACGTGTCTGGGTGTCCAAGGTTGCTGCGACGAGCACCATGACAGAGGGGACTGCGATCCAGAACCCTCTAAATGCTGAAGCCCCTGAGAAGATTTTGGCTACTGCGGCCATGCCACCTCACTTGATTCCCATTTTGGGAAAGTACGACAAGGAAGACAGTATACCTATGGCGGTCCTGACGAGGGCACAACGTCGAAGGAAGCGCGTGGCGGTTCAACCCCTCACAAAGGAAGCGTTGTCGGCGAGAAGATCTGTCTTCGACAGAATTACCTTCCCATCAGGCGAGCCCTCATTGGATTCTGAATACTATGCACCCGCTGGGGATAATAGGAAGAAATCCAAGGTAGTACGTGCCTCGTGCAACAAATATACTACGCCAATGACCGACCAAAGGCCTACGTTGATAGTCACACGCGCAGTCGATGGGAAGTTATACAAAACTGGTCCCCGTGCTTCGATGCCTCGACCAGTTAAACCCCTATGTCGCTTGAACACTCATGTACGTGATGTAAGCCAGGGGGTACATCCCATGGAGAATGACACATGCGAGCAGCGTTCCTATAGAATGATAGAGTTTGCCTCGCCAGACCCTCTCTAATCGTACCCACGTGCAGCTTCCCTGTGCATACAGTAGGGGTACAGAGGTAGGGGACTTGACGCTTTCACACAAGCGTAAGGCAGAAGAGGAATCTGCCACGTAGGGCACGCCTAAATTAAGGTATCCTTGTACCCAGATTACCATTAACTATTGCTGTCAGCAGGCAGCCAACATGTCGTCGAGGAGGCGTTCCGTCTTCCAAAGACTACAGCCGGCGTCAACCGAACGTTAGAGGTTCGACATAGAGTCGG
Source organism: Iris pallida (assembly GCA_029216955.1). Lineage (NCBI taxonomy): Eukaryota > Viridiplantae > Streptophyta > Magnoliopsida > Asparagales > Iridaceae > Iris > Iris pallida. Next base: position 19,575,217 of record JANAVB010021798.1, read on the forward strand.
CAAGCGTAGACGAAGATGAACTCTGTGTCGCTACATGCAACGTGGCACAGGGTTCTCAATCTCTCAAAAAGTCATCCAAGAATCCTCCTATCTCGGCCACTAAGCCCAAGAAGCGACCCGAGATTAGCAAGGCAAAGGTACCCAGCACAAGTATGTTCCAAGGCACGCGTTCCAAATCTCCAATGGGTACCACGTCAAACGTCGGTATAGGAACGAAGTCGTAAAGCAGAATACTCTAGAGAAGGGGTGAATAGAGTAGGCAGCAGAATATTGCTAATTAAAAACTTGTTAGCAGTAAGATCACAGATTTAAATCAATAATCATAAAATAATAACTGTAAAAGAAATAAGATCAGAAGGCAAATGCAAACACAGCGATATATACTAGTTTCCCTCTTGTGAGGACTAGGCCAGTCGAAAGAACTCTAGCTTCCAGTTGAATCCACGATTGGAAAATCTTACAAGTTTTCATACGAAATCCTTGCAACTTCTACAGACGCGAGCTTTGATACGAAGAACTCAACCAACTTCAGTTTTGAAGAGTCTTTCTTCAATCAAGTCTATGATTACAATTTCTCTGAAATCTTCTAGACCACACCATACCGGCAAATTGACTAGAGAATTATAACTGGCTTAGGATTTAAAAATAAAAGCTTTTAGAACTCTTTGGAAAGAAACGTAAGCTTAGAAAAGAAGAGATGAAAGTGAATTAGTGATTTTAAATGATCAAAATTCTTCTCTATTTATAGTTTTTCCAAAGGCAAAACTCTGGCAGAATTCGGGCAGAATTCGGACAGAAATCTATGTAACAATCCGCAAGTGAAGGGAGACCAAGTTTTTCAAACATTCAAAAATCAAGCGGTCACTAACCGAACTCTGGCCGAACTCAGGCCGAGTTCTGTCAGGATTGGTCAAGGTTTTTCAAAAGTGATTTTTGGGCTTTTTAAAATCCTTCAGAAGCTTTTGTAAATAAAGGATGTTTTTCAAAAACATAGGTCATTTTTAAAAACGATTTTGGATAACCTATTTACCAGTACGACTCGGTGTACAATGTATTCCTAGACTCAATAAAAGTAAAAATTACATTGCATAAAGAAATACAGTCTCGAGTGGCAAACATAACTTCGGTCTTGAACTGAGTAGATATCTGATCTTGATCAGTGTCCAAAACATCTTAAGTAAATATCTGAGTAGCTCCATATATCGAGACAGAGTTTGATCAATTATTAAAATTAGGTTTGACCATGACCAATGGGCCAACAATCTCCCCCATTTTGATAATTGATAAACCTTGACTGATATAATATCTTTGGTATCTTTGATAAGACAAAAATGAATTTCGGTAAAAAAATTGTACCTGTAATCTTACAAAGAAAAGATGTTAGATCTTATTTCTCTCCTATTGTCACTTAACAAAATATTTGCAAAAGAGGAAGCTCTCCCGCAATATATGCATAAGCAACAATCAGTTAAGAAATATGTAAACCCCCTAAATTTTTACTATTTCTTTAAATTTATTTTGGCACGCATTTTTACGAATGCGTGATATGAAATATCTTTTAAATTAATTTTACTATGAATTGTTACTAAATATAACGAAAAAATATTTTCGTTCGAAAAACTTATATGGCAGTAAAATTTGTTTTATTTAGTGTCATTGCAAATCCTTGCCAAAACATAGGTCATATTTTCTTATAAACGTTATTTTATTTAACATACAAATATGGTTATTAATTTCAAAAATAGTATTTATATAAATATTTTTCGTATGCGTGGAACATGAAATTTGATTCATGAATATATTAGTTTTCAAAACAAATTATAATTATTTTATTTAATTGAAAACGGTTATTCAAATATTTAATATTTATTTTTCAAAATCAATTAATATTACTATTTTAGTATTTATAAAAGATATTTTTAAATGGTTTGATTATTGTTTAAATTAATTATGATGATTTACAAATTTGAATTTACGGATTTTAGTTTTTATAGATTTAATGTAAAGGTAGATTTATCTATATTTAAATTGGATTGAATTTGGATTTAGATTTGATTGTATTGATTTAAATTTATAAGTGAATTATCTAATTGGGTTTAAATAAGTCCTAATCTTTATCTATCAAGGATTTCCTTAACCCTATATATAGGGGAGCCTCCATATTATTTTTCCTCCACAAATTTTCACCAAACCAATCTCCATCCACCACAAACAACATGAGTGCATCGTGTCCATGTTTGTGCCCCTCCCATCCATTATATTCCTTCTTTTACACATACATTGTATTCTTCTCCGTGTCGACAACCCTGACACGATATAACCCAAATCAATCCCTAAACTAACCTAATCCTATACGAGCCATCTCCCCACCTCCACCATGGGCCGTCCCCGCCGTGCCATCACCTGCCTACCCGTCCCTGACCTGGACACCACCACCTGCCTACATCCAACACCACCCGACCTCCAGTCTCCTTTCCCAGCAGCAGTCGATACGACCACTGCATACCCGACCTCCGGCCAAAACCCCACCGACCACCACCACGCAAAAAAAAACCCATCAATGTCACCACCATCAACATAGCACATTAAACCCAACACCCACCTGGCCGCCGCCCCAGTGTTGACCCCTGCATCCTCCACCGCTCGACCCGACCCCGTCTTCTCCGACCGAAGTCCACAAGCATCTCCCCGACCACCTGGTGCCCGGCCACCTCCACCATTGAAACCCCCGGCACCACCACCATAACCATCGAGTTCAACCGTCTCCTACTCGTCCCGACCCAAAACTCCTAAACTACCAGGACTATCACCACCACCACATCGTCACCACCACCCCCAACTTACCTCTGTCCAGCAGACGAATCTCGTCGACGACCTCGGGTTGGTGAGCACGCTCCCACAGCCGGACGTAATCGCTTCACCGACATGGCCAGATCTCCGCTCTCCAGTCGCCTCCAGTTTCGTGCCATAGATCTGACCGAAGACCGAAACTGTAGCGCCACTGCCTCCAACCACTCGTGCACAACACCCGCCACCGTGTCGACTTTCCCCCGCTTCCATAGCGTCGACGCCACTCTTGCACCGCTGCCATTGTCCTCCGACCAGATCAGGGCACGTGGGTCGCCCTCTCGACTCCAGCACGGCCCATTGCCATGGCCACACGAACGGGACCCCATAGCCCGCCGCACCTTCCGTGCGGCAGCACCTCTCCCGCCGGTAAGATTCTGACCCTGTCCACCTTCTCTCCGACCTTCTCGCTCTCTCTCGCTTTCCTCCCCCAAATTTTCTTTCCTTAACACTCTCTCTCTCCTCTGAGAGAATAGCTTTACAACTATGGTATTCCTTACAAAACTTTTTTATTTATTATTATTATATTAGTATTGATTTATTTACAAAAGACATTTGAATATTTTACTATCTTATGCTTTTATACAAGAAATATAAGTATTAATATAGCTTGCCACATTACAATTAGCATATTTTTTATTATATTTTTATTTTTACTATTACTGCTTGGTTAACAATATCAGAATTATATTTTAAAAGCTATAAAATTTTACATGTTTAATTTAGCTTTTAAACCTTAAAATACACATATATTCCTAGGATATTATTAATAAGTTTTTGTCCTAAATTGTTTTTTGATTTTTTTTATAATTATATATATTATTATTATTATTACTATTATTTATTATTATTATTATTATTATTATTATTATTATTATTATTATTATTTTTATTTTTATTATTATTATACTTTGCAAATATTTAGTTTTAGCATTAAACATTTTTTTCTAGATTTTATGTATAATCTAAAAATATATAATTAACAAAATTTATAGTTTTTTCTCAATTAACTTTTTTAGGTTTCTAATATATTTTCTAATAATAAAAACATAGCTTACCTATCTAAAAATTTATTTTTACAACCTTAGAGTTTTGCCATATAACAACTTTCGATTTTTGAGTATTACTTGAAAGGCATATTTTGACTAATAAATTATATTTTTGAGTATTATAAAATATTTTCTAAAATTGTGTATATATTATTTACTTATTTAATTTTCTTTGACTATCCTCCTGTCCGTGACCAATCACATAATTCTATCACTTTACCAATTATGTACTTCCTTATATCAACCATAACTAATTTGACTATTTTGGACCCGATGGAACAGTCCGTGGCATCATTGGAGGCCGTCTTGCATAGTTGTAACACCGAAGTCAAACTTTGTGCCACATTGATCATTGCAGCACACCCGACGTCCTACCAGGCAAGTTACCTTGCCACCAGCTGTTTATTTACTTAGCTTATATTCATGCATTATTTATTATTTTCTTCTGCAAAATAAACTGTGATACTTTGTTAAATAAAGTTATATTCCTGCTATTTATTTACTTGTTACACATTGAAACCTAGAGTTAAGGGACCGCCTTGTTGTGTTGCATTCATAGGCCTTGACACATTTGTACCACAAAATTGTGAGTCACATATAGAACTCGGATATGCGTGATTGGCTGGCCACCAGTACGTATAAGCCGTACGATAGGAAACACCGCTAATAGAGGTTGCATGCATAGTTTGACTTAGCGGTTAATAGAGGTTTTTTGTTGTGGATACAACATAGTAGGAATTGGGTGGGGAGGACAATACCTTAGCGTATGGGCTACTATGCACTTTACCTTTTGTAACCCGTGAGCTTCGTCGGAGACGCGGGTGAGATTACCTATGATTACTGATGGCCACTGGCGTTCTGCGAAATATTATACTCTTATTGATTGGGCCTCTGGTGCCCCAAGGGGGGACCATGCTGATCCCATTTTAGCTAGGGCCCATGCGTTGAAGAATGTTCTTAAAACTGCATTCACTTAGATTGGTTAGGCACCCTTATCCGTTAGGTATGAGTACTCTAGGTTTGGGAACTTGTATCAGACCGTGGCTTGGAACAATAACTTGTCGCAGATTAGTTCGCCACATCTTGTCCTTTTTTGGTTGTAGGTGTGTCTTACTACTCCGATGAGAAGGTATTGAACCTTGTTGGGGTCCGGATACCATATTGGATTCGTGACTTAGAAAGATACTTCATCGTGGGTTAGTGTGCCATCTCATGTCCTTGTTTGGTTGGGAGGATGGTACGCTAATCCAAATGGTGAGGTATTGGACCATATTATGATCCGATCTTACTTATTATTATTGAGCAGTATTTATTCAGTTCATATGGCATGATATTATGTATCTTGTTACGTCCCTGTGAGGACCTGGTTATCTCTTCAGGTGTGTGTTCATGTCTTCCGCAGGTATTCTAGCCGAGGTTGTGATCTTCTTTATTTATTCGAAAAAGACGTGTCTTGGATCTATCTTGCTACTTTCGTCAAATTATTTTATATATCATGTACTTCTTTCCTTTTATTTGGGTGGTAGTGGATGTGTCTCCACCCAACATATTGTACCAAGATAAATCATGGTTATTATATGATATCTTTTACATTTTTGTGGATAAGATTAGTTAGTTGTGGTTTTCTGCATTTTACAGCTTATGTATCCATACGAGGCACATGTACTTCGTATGAATACAGCTGGCATGTCTACGTTTCTAGTCCAACGTATTTTGGAACTGGGGCGTTACATATTTTTGTGGTGGCCCGTGCAGGTCAAGATAAATTGTTTGGTTACTTTACCGTACCAAGCAAGCTTGCGTATAGGATTAGAGTGTAGGATCTCATCCACATACTTGACCTCCTTCCTCGATTCTATTTTTTTAACTCTTGCTTGACTCCTTGATTTGCATCTTGCTTGATCCCCTCTACCGTAAATTCTTATTGGTTGGGAAGGTAACACATACTAGGTAAACATGACCCATTGTCCCATCACACTACAAGTTTAACCCTTGTAAGTTTGGTAGAATACTCCATGACCTAACAATCTCTTTGTCCTTGTGACCTATGTTAATAAGTTTACTTAGACTGTAGAAATTAGAGGACCCTAAACCACCTAGCCAACCAAGCCATAGACAAGGAGACACTAGGACAACTATATGGTCCCAAACTTTGGGCAAGACCTAGAACTTGAACTATCCATATTTCCTGCCAATCATTACCTTTTATACTTATATTTTGGACTATCTTGACTAATGATGCTAATGTAGCCTAGTTTTGTAAGCTCATTCCTTATCGAGCTTGTTGAAGACATATTTTATTGGGAGCGCTCTCATTAACATGTTGTCTAATCAGTACCGGTGCATGATGGTCTGATCAACCTAGTGCACTTTGGTTCGCTTTTTAGATATCGTTCTACGTGGATGGAGACATAGTTAAACTTGGCCTCTGGAAACTCATCCACGACTGCCTTGGCAATTCTTTTTGAAATTTTCCAATCGTCTTTGAACCACGTATTCGTACTCGCTAACATCTTCTTGAACTCTTCATAATTTATTGTCTTTCCCTTATTTTAGAAAGACAAAACACCCGTTTTCTCCTATACCCATGATAATTGTATATACATGAGTGTAGCTAACCATCGACCAACCCGTGACTATATCCTTGTCTTAAACTATTCGACATTTCCTTCGACCCTATATCTTCCATCATGACTTTCTAATCGTTGGGAAACCTAAGAATGATTAGAAGCGTTTCCATAATTGTACCTCAACCTAAAACGTCTATCATAAAATTTTCTCTCAAGGAACCATATCCCCTAAGCCTCTAAATTATTTTTCTTAATCTACTCACTATTTCTTTAAATTTATATTTTATCTTGACCTACTTAGAACCCTTAATCTTTTTCCTTCTTGCGTTTTATCTAAACCACAATTTTCAAATGCATGTCGTGTTAAAACGGCGTCTCCTTGCCTCGCCTAATGATTTGATCGTGTCCCATATCGATATACCTTTGTACCTTCTCAACCCCTACTCATTCTTAATTTCGAGGACGAAATTTTTGTAAGTTGGGTAGGATGTAAACCTCCTAAATTTTTACTAGTTTTTTTTAAAAAAATTATTTTGGCATGCGTTTTTATTAATGCGTGATATGAAATATTTTCTAAATTAATTTTACTATAAATTGTTACTAAATATTACGAATAAATATTTTCGTTCGAAATACTTATATGGAAGTAAATTTTGTTTTATTTAGTGTCATTGCAAATCCTGGCCAAAACATAGGTCTTATTTTCTTATAAACGTTATTTTATTTAATATACAAATATGGTTATTAATTTCAAAAATAGTATTTATATAAATATTTTTCGTATGCGTGGAACATGAAATTTGATTCATGAATATATTAATTTTTAAAACAAATTATAATTATTTTATTTACTTGAAAAAGGTTATTCAAATATTTAATATTTATTTTTGAAATCAATTAATATTATTATTTTAGTATTTATAAAAAGATATTTTAAAATGGTTTGATTATTGTTTAAATTAATTATGATGATTTATAAATTCGAATTTATGGATTTTAGTTTATATAGATTTAATGTAAAGGTAGATTTATCTATATTTAAATTGGATTGAATTTGGATTTAGATTTGATTGTATTGATTTAAATTTATAAGTGAATTATCTAATTGGGTTTAAATAAGTCCTAATCTTTATCTATCAAGGATTTCCTCAACCCTATATATAAGGGAGCCTCCATATTATTTTTTCCCCACAAATTTTTACCAAACCAATCTTCATCCACCACAAACAACGTGAGTGCATCGTGTCCATGTCTGTGCCCCTCTCATCCACTATATTCCTTCTTTTACACATACATTGTATTCTTCTCCGTGTCGACAACCCCGACACGATACAACCCAAATCAATCCCTAATCCTACACGAGCCATCTGCCCACCTCCACCACGGGCCGTCCCCGTCGTGCCATCACCTGCCTACCCGTCCTCGACCTGGCACCACCACCCGCCTACATCCAACACCACCCGACCTCCAGTCTTTTTCTCTAGCAGCAGTCGACATGACCACGGCACACCCGACCTCCGGCCAAAACCCCACCGACCACCACCACGCAAAAAAAAACCCATCTTCGTCACCACCATCAACATAGCACATTAAACCCAACACCCACCCGGCCGCCACCCCAGTGTCTACCCCCGCATCCTCCACCGCTCGACCCGACCCCGTCTTCTTCTCCGCAAGCATCTCCCCGACCACCTGATGCCCGGCCACCTCCACCATCGAAACCCCCGGGACCACTACCATAACCACAAAGTTCTACCGCCTCCTACTCGTCCCGACCCAAAACTCCCAAACCACCAGGACTATCACCACCACCACATCGTCACCACCACCCCCAACTTACTTCTGCCCAGCCGACGAATCTCGTCGACTACCTCGGGTTCGTGAGCACTCTCCCACAGCCGGACGCAATCGCCTCACCGGCATGGCCAGATCTCCGCTCACCGGTCGCCTCCAGTCTCGTGCCATAGATCTGGCCGACGACCGAAACTGCAGCACCGCTGCCTCCCTCCACTCGTGCATAACACCTACCACCGTGTCGACTTCCCCCCGCTTCCATAGGGTCGACGCCACCCTTGCACCGCCGCCGTTGACCTCCGACCAGATCAGGGCACGTGGGTCGCCCTCTCGACTCCGCCAGCACACGCTCCTCCTCGTCGGCATCCACCTTACGCCGTCTACGAGTGTGCATCTCCGCACCACAGTCCAGCATGGCCCGTTGCCGTGGCCGCACGCACGGGACCCCATAGCCTGCCGTACCTTCTACACGGCAGCGCCTCTCCCGCCGGTAAGATTCTAACCCTGTCCACCTTCTCTCCGACCTTCCCGATCTCTCGCTCTCTCTCGCTTTCCTCCCCCAAATTTTCATTCCTTAACACTCTCTCTTCTCTGAGAGAATAGCTTTACAACTGTGGTATTCCTTACAAAACTTTTTATTTATTATTATTATATCAGTATTGATTTATTTACAAAAGACATTTAAATATTTTACTATCTTACGCTTTTATACAAGAAATATAAGTATTAATATAGCTTACCACATTACAATTAGCATATTTTTATTATATTTTTATTTTTACTATTACTGGTTGGTTACCAAAATCAGAATTATATTTTAAATGCTATAAAATTTTATATGTTTAATTTAGCTTTTAAACCTTAAAATACACATATATTCCTAGGATATTATTAATAAGTTTTTGTCCTAAATTATTTTTTTGATTTTTTATAATTATATATTATTATTATTATTACTATTATTATTATTGTTATTATTATTATTATTATTATTATTATTATAATTTGCAAATATTTAGTTTTAGCATTAAATGTTTTTTTTCGAGATTTTATGTATAATCTAAAAATATATAATTAAAAAAATTTATAGTTTTGTCTCAATTAACTTTTTTTGGTTTCTAATATATTTTCTAATAATAAAAACATAGCTACCTATCTAAAAATTTATTTTTACAACCTAGAGTTTTGCCCTAAAACAACTTTCGATTTTTTATTATTACTTGAAAGGCATATTTTGACTAATAAATTATATTTTCGAGTATTATAAAATATTTTCTAAAATCGTGTATATATTATTTACTTATCTAATTTTCTTCGACTATCCTCCTGTCCGTGACCAATCGCATAATTCTATCACATTACCAATTATGTACTTCCTTATATCAACCATAACTAATTTGACTATTTTGGACCTGATGGAACAGTCTGTGCCATCATTGGAGGCCGTTTTACAAAGTTGTAACACCGAAGTCAAACTTTGTGCCACATTGATCATTGCAGCACACCCGACATCCTACCAGGAAAGATACCTTGCCACCAGCTGTTTATTTACTTAGCTTATATTCATGCATTATTTATTATTTTCTTCTGCAAAATAAACTGTGATACTTTGTTAAATAAAGTTATATTACTGCTAGAAACCTAGAGTTTAGGGACCGCCTTGTTGTGTTGCATTCATAGGCCTTGACACATTTGTACCACGAAGTTGTGAGTCATATACAGAACTCGGACATGCGTGATTGGCTGGCCACTGGTACGTATAAGTCGTGCGATAGGAAACACCATTAATAGAGGTTGCATGCTTAGTTTGACTTAGCGGTTAATAGAGGTTTTGTGTTGTGGATAAAACATAGTAGGCATTGGGCGGGGAGGATAATACCTTAGCGTATGGGCTACTATGCACTTTACCTTTTATAACTCGTGAGCTCCGTCGGAGACGCGGGTGAGATTACCCATGATTACTGACGACCACTGGCGTTCTGCGAAACGTTATACTCTTATTGATTGGGCCTCTGGTACCCCAAGGGGGGACAATGCCGATCCTATTTTAGCCAGGGCCTATGCGTTGAAGGATGTTCTTAAAACTGCTTTCACTTAGATTGGTTAGGCACCCTTATCCGTTAGGTATGAGTACTCTTGGTTTGGGTACTTGTATCTGACCGTGGCTTGGAACAATAACTTGTCGATGATTAGTTTGCCATATCTTGTCCTTGTTTGGTTGTAGGTGTGGCTTACTACTCCGATGAGAAGGTATTGAACCTTGTTGGGGTCCGGATACCATATTGGATTGGTGACTTGGAAAGATACTTCATCGTGGGTTAGTGTGCCATCTCATGCCCTTGTTTGGTTGGGGGGATGGTACGCTAATCCAAATGGTGAGGTATTGGAACATGTTATGATCCGATCTTACTTATTATTATTTAGCAGTATTTATTCAGTTCATATGGCATGATATTATGTATCTTGTTACGTCCCTTTGGGACCTGGTTATCTCTCCAGGTGTGTGTTCATGTCTTTCGCAGGTATTCTAGTCGAAGTCGTGATCTTCTTCATTTATTCGAAGATGACGTGTCTTGGATCTATCTTCTACTTTTGTCAAATCATTTTATATATCATGTACTTCTTTCCTTTTATTTGGTTGGTAGTGGATGTGTCTCCACCCAATATATTATACTAAGACAAAGCATGGTTATTATATGAAATCTTTTACATTTTTGTGGATGAGATTAGTTAGTTGTGCTTTACTGCATTTTACAGCTTATGTATCCATACGAGGCCCATGTACTTCGTATGAATACAGCTGGCATGTCTATGTTTCTTGTCCTTCGTATTTTGGGACTGGGCGTTACAAAACACAAAAAAATATATGAAAAATTTATCACAGGCAGTTTGATATTATTCACAGGCATGGTATAAACGTCACAGACAGTAAAGAAATGTGACAACCAGAAAATATTTCGCAGGTAGTTTACCAAAAGTTCTAAAACTAGCACAAATAAAAGTACTGATACTAGCTTGGAATGTCGGAGCATTTCCAAGTAAACAAAGGCAATAAACAGTCACAATAGTATGACAAACTAGACAAAAATGTCTAAATCACATCTCATCCTTATCATCATCATCATCAGTAGTAGTAGTCCTAGCACGACCACCATGTCCAGAAGGACCAGCTCCAGATGTGCCAGCTCCAGAGGTGTGTGGAGTAGCACCCGAATCACGGTACCAATCATAAGCATTCCCTGGTTGAAACAGAGAATAGACCGCCACATCCTCAACGCGGTAACCATATACATCTGGGTCTCTAGGAAGAGAACTGGTAAAATGACCCGTCTGAGCAAATCGGAGATTGGCAAACGAGTTGGCAATAGCCTGGAACCAGTCATGTCACGGAACTCATGTTCCCTGGAAGTGTCAACAAAGAAAGTCTGTATATCCAAAAGGTGCTGATGGATACCATCAAAAGTCATAGGGTAGGTCTGAGGAGGAACAGCGGCAGTAGGAGCAGGAGCAGGAGGTGCAGGAGCAGTGGCAGTGCTGCGACGAGAAAGCTGAAGATACTTGGGCTCAGGGTACAGAGCGCAAGTAGATAAATCGATATCAAAACGCTGAAAGATGTGAGGGATAAGCATCGTATAAGAGAGATTGCGGTCTCTTCTACGACATCTTTCTATCATCTGGATGATAGTCTTAGGGGCAGAAAAAGGAATCCCCTTAAGAATGTGATAGAGGGCAGATAGCTCAAGTGCAGTGACATCATCTTTTGAAGTAGATTTTGGAAGAATAGTGGAATAGATGATGCGATGTAACTCATAGTTAAACAAGTTCAAGTTATTGGCCTTGAATTTTTCAGGACGAGCATGTGCTGGCGCACAAAGCTCATTCTTGAAACTAACAAGAGTCGTGCCCTCGGAAAAGTCGAAGTCGGTGATATCATCGAGCGGGGCACCTTCGTTTAGAATACCAAGGATTTTCGCTAGCAACACATCATCGAACTCAATATGGATCCCGTCAACACGAGTTCTTGCGGTAAAAGTATCTAACACAAAGTTACAGTAAAATAGTAGAAGGGCATTAGTAGCTATAAGGAATTATTGGGGAACGAGACGGTGTAACCCTAATGCCACAAACAAAGGACGATGGTCTAGAAATACAGTCCATTTTATCGGAGCGCCTGTGCATATTGTACGCATGGCAAAGTCGGTATACCATAAGAAAGCTTGGTCATGAGTTTTGAAGTAAAACTCATCCGACACGCCGTCACCCGATTGGCCCGGGGAAAAGAGGGAATCCGTATTCGGATCTGAAGATGATCCCTCTTCACTGGCATTGGTCTTCTTCCTCTTGGAAGGATTGGATCTCTTAGGCATTCTTTTCCAAAACTAGATAACCCTAAGAATTTCAAAGTGGAGGAAAGAAGGAGTTATACCTTTCGAGAATCAAGTATGTTGTAGAGGACACGATTCTCCGCACGAATCCAAATTTTGGATTGATTTCTCCATGTAGATTGGAAGAAAAGAGATGGAGAAGAGCTAGGGTTTGGGGGGACCTTCGGCTGCTGCTGTTGCTGTGTTGATGAAGTTTGGAAGAAGTGCCTCTAAGGTATCGGAAGAAGTGCCTCTAAGGTATCGGAAGATACGCTTAACTGCGCACAGATGTGATTCCTTAGGATTGGCTTGAAAATGTGCACACAAGCAAACACTAAACATAATATCTCACTACCAAAATATAGTCAATTAGTGACGGATGGTTAGCGACGGATACATTCCGTCGTAATTAGCGACGGATTTGCGACAAATCGTCGACGGCATACCGACGATAAGCCGATATTATTATTATTTTTATTTTAAGGGTGAGAGAAGGTCGACAGTCCGTCGCCACGGCATCGGCGATATGGCGACGGATTTTTATCCCTTGCTATACTGTCGACAATTTGGCAGAAAATGTTGGGAGAAATGGCAGGACAAATTGCCGACTACGTAGTGACGGAAAGGTCACCGCCAGGTTTACAATATAACATCGGCGTAGCGACGGATGTTGTCCGTCGCTAGTCGGTCGCTAAATATACGCCCCAGACTTAAATTGAAACGATGGAGGGAACTTTTCATTCCCTCCAAATTTCACTCTCTCCTCTCTCTCTCTCTCTCTCTCTCTCTCTCCTGCGGCGGTGATCGGCGACCTCCCTCTCCTCTCTCTCTCTCTCTCCCGCGGCGGTGATCGGCGACCTCTCCTCTCTCTTTCCCAAAGGTAATCCCCTCTCTCTCTCTCTCTCTCGCGGCGGTCGTGGGTGCAGCGGGCCGGGGGCTGCGGGGGGCGACGGGTGCGTCGGGGGCTGGGGGCGGCGGGAGAGGCGGGTGGTGGGGGACGGCGGGGGTTGGGGGGCGACGGGGGGTGGGAGGGGCAGCGAGGTGTTGTGGGTGGCGCGTGCGGGGCTGCGGGAGGCGACGGGGGGGCGGCGGCGGGGGCGACGGGGGGGGACTGAAATCTGTCCTTGTCCATTTAACTTTTTTTAGGTTTGTATATCTAGATGTTCTATATGGCGGGGGCAGGGGGGCGGCGGGGGGGGGGCAGGGGCGGCGGGGCTACAAGGTTTTAAGACATATTTGGTTATAATTTTTAGGTCCATTGTCTATAATTTTTATACATAGATTCATATTTTTTCTTTGATTCGATTTTATCTGTTATTGTTAACGACAAGAGTCAGCTAAGTTCGGTACTGTATTGAAGCTTTGAAAAGCATGCAGTTTGAGCAATATAAAAAATTGTCACTCATGGTAATGCGATTTATTACGCTAATGAGATCATAAACTTTCCCAGGTTCATATAGATATTATGAGATTAATGACCAGCAGTGTGAGTGCACGTACATCTCTACATGCCCTTGTTAACACACAACCACCATGTGTTCAAGTTAGATATGTACTCTAACAGTATATGATCGTACTATCGGTATCGCACTATCGGTTCCGGTATCGAACTATCGGTATCGGACTATCGGTATCGGTATCGGTATACGTATGTACTTAGTATCAATCGTAGCAGATTTGTTTCGGTATATCGGTTTGGTATAGGTCGTATCGGATGGTATTGACCTTAGCGAATTGGTATCGTCCTATCCGATATGTATCGGCCGTATAGCTAGGATTCGTACCGGCCTTATCGATTTGGCCAATACCAATTTGATACGGCCTATACCAAACCTATAGACCGATACTAATCTGATGCGGACGATACTAAGTACATCTGGCCTATATACCAGCGATACAGATTTGTCTTACGATACATACTAAGTATATCCGGCCTATATACCAGTTACATGATTATATACTAATTCTGTTTAGTATACAATCATACCTATATACAATCATACTAAGTATATCCGGCCTATATACCAGTTACATGATTATATACTAATTCTGTTTAGTTTGTCTTAGGATACAGATTTTCACATCTAATCTGTGATGGATCATTATTTTGTTGATCGTACATGGATGTACAAACGACAACACGAGAGCAGAATAGGTGTAAGTGACGATTTTCAAGCAGGCGTGGAAGTGTTTCTTAAGCATGCCATGAGCAAATCTCAGTATATGGACGGTAACAAAATCAAGTATCCATGTCGTAATTGTCGCAATAGACGTTACGAAGAAGTAGTGAGTATAAGAGATCATTTGACCCATAAGGGTTTCGTACGTGATTATGGCCTGTGGTCATCGCAAGGTGAACTATATGCGGAAAGACAGGTTATGAATGCTGCTACTTATGCTTTTAATGATAATGCTGCAACGAATTTTGTCGTCGAAGACGACGAATGCTCTGTTGATTATGGAGACCTGCAGAACCTTGCACGAGATATGGTGTACGACGTGGCAGGGCCTAATTTTGATCTGGAGGATCCTAATCCCGAGGTGAAGGAGTTCTATGATATATTTCAGGATGCTGAAACTTCTTTATATCCTGGTTGTGAGCCACATTCCGTACTGTCAGTGACGATGCGGTTGTTAAAAATAAAGTCCGATTTTAACTTGCCACAAACTTGCTATGATCGGATTATACAACTAATCAAGGAGGTGTTACCGAAGGAATCAAAAGAGCTTCCAAAAAATAGGGTATATTCAATGTAAGGGGCAAGCCTGTTGAGGCTAGTACTGTCTGCTCCATTTATTTCGATACTCATGTTAAGACAAATCGAAATAGACATCAAAGGAATGACGAGGACGTTGGATGGAGGTATATTGAATTTAGGGGCAAGCCTGTTGGGGCTAGTAAAAAATGGTGGTTGACTGACGACGAGTATGATGCCACTTACCGATATGTCTTGTTAAACTGTGACATACAAGAAGTGAGAGATTTGGAGAAGTAAGTCAGTACACTTGCACTCGTTATAATCTCTAATTTGATGAATTAAGCGACTACACTTATATATTCTTATTTTCTCTAATAGTGTATTTAGAGATGAAGTCAAAATGAGGACACCCGATATTACCGATGAGGGACTTCAAAGAGAGGTTGATTGTACATTTCTGTCATGGTTTCGCAAATACGTAAGTAACTGAGATTATAATTGAGGTTGATTTTATATATTCTTATAAAATACGTAAGTAACTGAGATTATAAATATATAATCTAAAACATTAAAATTATAAATATTTATTTACAGGTTTTATTGCCTGAAACAACACTCACTAATGAGAGTGTTCGTTATCTGGCATTGGGACCGAAGAAGCAAACAAAGACTTGGCCAGGCTATGTCGTTAATGGCTTTAGGTTTAAGGCAACTCAGAATGCTATAAATGTTAAATTTATCAATGACGGCATCAGTACCAAGGATTCCGGTGTTTGCATAAGAGGCACCATCTATGACGACGAGCCGGACTTTGACTACTATGGAGTGCTTCGAGATATTGTAGATTTACAATATACTGGCCCATATGATATGCATATTATGATGTTCAAATGTGAGTGGTTTGATACGATACCAAATATCCGTTGGAGAATCGATAAACAATTTGGATTTGTCTATATAAATCATCGCAGGAGGTATAGAGGGTCATTTACATTTGCGATAGCAAATCAGGCTGTTCAAGTCTACTATACAAGCTATCCAAGGCGTCGTAGAGATCGATTTGACTGGTAGGCAGTATGCAAGATTAAATCTAGAAATACATTCAACGTTGGAGACCCAACATACCAAGAGGACCAGATCGAAAAGTCCCAACACTAGGGACAACACTCGGATACAATGGATGTTGAAGATATTATTGAGGAAAATAGAGGGGAGAAAGAGGTTGATACACAAGACTTAGCTGTCAACCAGGGGAGAAAGAGGCATCTTATCCCAAATATTGAGGTAGAAGAAGAAGAAGAAGAAGAAGAAGAAGAAGACGAAGAAGAAGAAGAAGAAGAAGAAGAAGAAGAAGAAGAAGAAGAAGAAGAAGAAGACGACGAATTTGATGGGGATGAGGATACAGATGAAATCGACGATGAATATAAGGATGAGGATGAGGATGAGGAGGAGGATGATGATGAAGACGAGGCCGAGGATGAGAACGAAGATGATGATTAGGTTAAATATTGTTGTATATTAAAAATACTTCCAATTACGTGAATTAAGTTTGACCTCATAAAAGCAATTACGTGAATTCATATATTTTTTTCGTTCGATTATTTACTTATTGCAGATGGCACTCCTAGTCTTTTTTGTCGCGGCGGCACTCGTCTCCCTGCTGGTGGTATGTATATTTTAGTTTAGAATTTTATATTTATTCATACTTTTATATTGTTAATTATGTTTATGTGTTCTATTTACAGGTCATAATGGCTGGCCGTGGTCGTGGTGCTGGTGGTGGTCGTGATCGTGGTGGGGGTGGTCGTCGTGGTCGTAGTCGTGGTTGTTGCTGGTGGTCGTGGTCGTATTCAATCTTCCCGAGATGTGACCCCATCCAGCGAGCCCGACCCGGAGAGTACCCGGGCACAGACGCATCCCGCCATCGATCGACAACTTCATCGAGGCATGAGTCCGGATCTGCTAGCGGATCCGTTCTGCTATCGGACCCACCAGTGGATACCCCAGTTACTGCACAGTGGGCCCCGGAGTACCCCTATACTCGGTTCCATCCGGTTACTGGGGAGTACATGTGCGGACCAGCGGATCCTCAGATGGCACCAGAGAGGCCGAGAGGCGAGTTCCGACGAGAGCTATGGCCCGCGAGGACCTCGTAAGTAAATTTAAGATAATTTATTAAATTTCTTTCATTTATTCAAGTTAATAATCCAGTCGTTTCTTCTTTGTAGGTTTTTTCGTTTAATGTTGCCAGCGCTCTTGGAGAAATTATCAGGGCTATATTTCATGGTCCCTACCTCAACTTTTTGTCGGTGCCGCCAAACTTGAAGTACGTCTGGCTCGACGAGTTGAGGGTATATATCTATATCTTCGGGTTAATTATTAGTTAATCTTTAATCAACCATTTTTTAAATTACATGATAATTGAATTTGCATGTTAGACGACGTACTGGTGGCCCCCCATCGTGAGGACGCGATCCGCAGGACCTACAGAAGCGCTGCCTCGAAGAAGATACGGGATATGATTCATGACCTGAAAATGGGGCAGACGATGCCGAATTAGATCCGGCAGGACTATTATGAGGACCTCTTAGATATGATAAATACTCATGCGTACAAGGAGAAATCGGAGAAGGCGAAGGCGAACCGACGGGCCGCGGGGCTTCATACGGGGGGATCAAGGCCCCACGCAGCGGCGCTTGCAGATCTGGTGAGATACCGTAAATTTATTTCACTATCGAATTAGGTATTATTAACATACGAAGTTAATTAAGTTCTATAAAAAAAATTTATGCAGACTCAACGGGCGGTAAAGGAGGGAAAGGTGCCAGAATCGGTCACCATGCACGACGTGTTCAAGCATACGCACAAGAGACGGAAGGACGGGAGCTTCATCGACGAGAGGGCCAAGGAGACTGATGTAAGTACTTTTGTTTATGAGATTTACGTTAGAATTAAAGTATTCGGACTATAACTTAAGTAAACTTAGGATTCACACTTAACTTAGTGAAACATAGGATTTAGATTACAACTTTGGTAAATTTTATAATATAAACACATTAATTTGATAGGCTGCATATCGTGAGGCCCTTAGTCGGGATCAGTTAACTGACACCGAGGATGTCGGTGAAACGACGCCCGCCCGGACGCCCTATTCTTTGGCCGCTCTTAACGACTTGTTCGTAGATACCGTCGGCGGCTTTAAGAAAGGGCACCTGTACGGAGTCGGATCCCTAGGGCCGTTGCACATGGCGACTCAGAGATTTCTACCGACACCGCCTCCTCCCGCGGCCCCGGCAGACGATGATGTTAGGTCGCAGCTTACGCAGCTGCACGAGGCGGTATCGTCATTGCGGGAGCAAATTGCTACGTACTTTCTGCCTCCGTCTGCTGCTGCCGGTCCGTCTGCTGCTGGTGTCGGTCCGTCTGCTACTGGTGCCGGTCCGTCGACTGTTGGTGCCGATCCCTCTTCCGTCGGTCATCTTTTTTTCAACCCTGCTGCCCCTCTGGTACCGCCTCTGACTGTGACGGCACTCCTTGATCTCATGTCGCCAGAGCATCTATGCCGACTTCCGAGCAGTATCTTCGACGGCTTGCCGTCGTACCTAGTGGAGCAGTATATTCGTCGGTCGCAGGAGGGATTACCACCACCGGACAATCGAACTCCTCTTCCTCCTTGAAGTATTGTATAAGAATAGTTTTAAAATTTGGAATATTTGTGGAAATTTCGGATTATAACTGGTTTGGGTTATGCATATTTGTGGTTATGCATATTTGTGAAAATTTGGGATTATAACTAGTTTTTAAATTTAAGGATAATTGGTGTCTATTTTATATTGGTTTGGGTTATGCATATTTGTGATTATATATTGGTCTATGTGATTCTTGGATAATTGGTGTGCATTAAATTCATATGTGATTTATAATGGATTATATATTGGTCTCAGTGATTATATATTGGTCCAATGTTCGGATTTTGTGTGAATAGGGAAAGGCCTGCAATTTTTTTAAAAATATCTCAGTTAGCGACAGACTAGTGACCGGTTAGCGACGGATATTTCCAGTTTTTGACTACTTGACGACGGATTATCCGTCGCTATCTGTAGAATTGAAAATATTTCCAGTTCGCGACGGATTTTCGATGGCCAGCCGACGGCATATCTAGCAAGGCGACGACCTGCCGACGGATTATCCGTCGGCAAGGTTCTGATGGCATGAAGATGTACAGAATGTTAGCGACGGATATTCCATCAGAGATCCGTCGCCATGGTCGACGGATTAGCGTCTGAATATCCGTCGCCATGGTTCTGGAAATACCATGTTCGATGGATTCGCGTCGGAATAGCCGTCGCCATGGTTCTGGAAATGTCAAGCATTTCCAGAACTATGGCGACGGATATTCTGCCAGTAATCCGTCGCCATGTCGACGGATGCGCGACGGATTCGCGACGACATATCCGTCGCCAGTGTTCTGGAAATGTCAAGCATTTCCAGAATAATGTCGACGGATTATCCGTCAGGGATCCATCGCTAAGCCATCCTTAGTTAGTGACGGCGTTCGACGGAATAGCGACAGAACGATACCCTCTGATACACTGTTACGACGGTTTACCGACGGACTATCCGTCGCTAGCGTCCACACAATTCAGTACGTAATACTTGAATTCGACGAAAGACCGTCGGGAAGTTGTCGCTAATACAACAAATTATGTTGACGAAAAGCCGTTGCTATTCCGTCGCTTGACGACTACGTAGCGACGGATCTTTATTAGCGACGAGCTATTTACCGACGGAATGTTTTGACCAATTTTCGTCAGTGATCCATCGCTAATACTATTTACCGACGGATGGGCGACGGATCTGGCCGTCGCTAAATCGCCATATTTTGGTAGTGTATGGTCGACTAGCAGCTAAGTACAGTAAGCTATCGATCATACTTCGATACTTACGTATGTCGACGGGTTTGCCTTGTTCATCAATATCAAGCTTGGTTGAAGTCGCCATTGGAGTGCTAAGTGGTTTGACTGCTTCCAGGTCGAACTTCTTTAATAAATCTTCTATATACTTTATTTGATTTATGAACGTCCCATTGTTGGTTTGTTTGATTTACAGTCCGAAAAAGAATTTCAGTTCTTCCATCATGCTCATCTTAAACTCATTCTGCATACACTTTAAAAATTCTTGATAAAGAGATTCATCAGTGGATCCAAAAATAATATCGTCTACATAGATTTGAATCAAAAGAAGATTGCTATTCAAAGATTATGTAAACAGTATAGTGTCAACCTTTCCCTTTGAAAAACCGTTGTCAAGTAGAAAAGAGCTTAGACGATCGTACCAAGCACGAGGGGCTAGTTTCAAACCGTATAAGGTTTTCTTCAACTTGAAAACATAATCAGGATTTTTAAAATTAGTAAAACCTGGAGGTTGAGCTACATAAACTTCTTCTTTTATAAAACCATTTAAAAAGCTTTTAACATCCATTTGAAATAATTTGAAATTATGAAAATATGCAAATGCACATAACATGCGAATGGATTCTAATCTTGTTACTGGGACATAAGTCTCATCGTAGTCGATACCTTCTTCTTGATTGTATCCTTGAGCTATGAGTCGAGCCTTATTACGAGTCACTAAACCATTCCCGTTTAGTTTGTTTCAGAATACCCAACGGGTGCCAATGACCGGATGATCAATGGGCTTGGGAACAAGTTCCCAAACTTGATTCCGTTCGAATTGGTTTAATTCCTCTTGCATAGCATCTAACCAAAAATTATCACTACATGCTTCTTCAATGTTTTTGGGTTCAAGCTGTGAGATAAAAGCAACACAGGAAGCTATATCCTTATTAGAGGAACGAGTACTTACACCTTTGGTAATCTCACCAATTACCAAGTCCTTTGGATGATCTGCCAAGAATCTCATCTCTTTTGGCATATCCTCAAGATTGCTGGTTTCGGCTTCTGGTTCTGTATATGATTTGCTTGAAGACTCAGCTGGTGCTTGGTGTGAAGGTTCTATATCTTTGTGTGAAGGTTTTACAGTAGCTGTACTTGGTGTACTTACGTCTTCATTATCGTCATCGACTGAATATTGATTTAGTTCATCAAACTTGACATTAATTGATTCTAAGATGACCATGGTTCTCTTATTGAAGACTCTGTACCCTTTGTTCTTTGCCGCATAACCTAAAAAGATACCTTCATCGGCCTTTTCATCAAATTTACGCAGGTTGTCTTTAGCGTTAAGAATAAAGTATTTATAACCAAATATCTTGAAATATGAAACATTGGGGGTTCTATCAAACCATAACTCATAGGGAGTCTTCTTCGATATAGGTCGAATCAGAACCCTATTAAGAATATAGCACGCTGTATTGACAGCTTCAGCCCAAAAGTATCTTAGACTAAACTGGTTCAACATTACTCTAGCTATTTCAGATAGAGTCATGTTCTTACGTTCCACAACTCCATTTTGTTGTGGAGTACTAGGGCAAAAAAAACTCATACAAATAACCGTGTGTGCTACAGAATTGCTTGAACTCTGCATTCTCAAATTTGCCGCCATGATCACTACGAATGCGAGTAATCATGAATCCTTTTTCATTCTGTACTTTCTTGTAAAAGGTGACGAATTCTGACAAAGCATCGTTCTTGCATGCAAGAAAATATATCCACGTGTATCTAGAGAAATCATCTACAATGACAAATGCATATAACTTACCATCTAGACTAGCAATTCTACTAGGTCCAAATAAATCCATATGCAGTAATTGTAGAGGTCTAGTGGTACTTACAATATTCTTGGACTTAAAGACAGATCGGGTAGCTTTGTTCTTTTCACATTCGCTACATACCGTATCCTTCTTGAAAGATATGTCCGGTAAGCCGCGTACCAACTTCTTTGTGGATAGTTTTGAAATTGTATCCATATTTGCATGACCGAGTCTCATATGCCATAGTTGACTCTCAATGCTCTTGGCCATCAAGCATCTACCTGCTTTGTTAGCATCTTCTAACAGATAGAAAACATATATGTTGTCTTCCCTGATACCTTCAAAGATAGTACTGCCATTTGAGCTATCAACTATAGTACATTTGTCTTTGACGAAGTTAATGCCATAACCGTGATCAGCTAAATGGCTTATGCTAAGCAGATTATGTTTTAACTCGGTAACTAGACAAACATCTTTAATCACAGGGTAGGGAGCCCTACCAATGTCACCGATACCGATTATGTACCCTCTCAAATTATTACCGAAGGAGATGTATCCTTCTTTATTCTTCTTCGACAGTGTTGCGAATAATGATGCATTACCGGTCATGTGCCGTGAGCAACCGCTGTCGAGGTCCATTTGCTTCTAGAATATGAAGGGCGTTCCACTTACAAAATAGTTTGTAGATGAAACTCTTGGTACCCATTTCTTGTAGGGTCCTGACATGTTAGTTTTTGGTATCCATGCATAAACATTTAAATCTACTTTCTGATTCTACATGCAGAGGATATATGACCAATGAGGCCACAATAATGACAATTTGCATGTTGAGTGTTGAAAGTTGTGTGAGGTGCATGATTGGTAGGTTTTGGTTTTCTAGTATAGAAAAATGCATGCCTAATAGTCTTCTTGGGCATTGGTTTGGTATGGTTTGGTCTGACAGTGTTTGGTTTGGGTGTGTTCCGATGATTCGATAATTGACACGTGTTAGAATAGGAAGCAGCAACTTCAGGCCATTTTCCTAAACTAATTTTCGACTTTTTAGCGGTGTCATATAATCTAGTATAGTTAGATGTGAGTGTTTCCATTCTGACTTGTGCACACTGGAGATTCTTTCTCTCCTTAGATAGGTCTTCCTTTAGTTGGATGATAGTTTGGTCTTTTTCTTCGGATAACTTGGTAGTCTCGTGTAACAACAGCTTAATAGAAGAAAGCTCACCAGACTCAATAGAAGAAACATTATTTCTAACATCAGCTAGTTGGTCGGTAAGTCTTCCGATCTCACCTTTGTACTCTTTAATTACCTTTTTAGAGGTTTCATATTTACTACGCAGTTTCCTGTAGTCATTTAACAGGTCACTGAAAGCCTCTCCTAGTTGCTCAAAGGTGAAATCATCATAAGGATCAAACAGAGGATTAGTGGTTACCTGATCGTAAGCCGTCAAGCATACATTTGCAGCGTCATCCGATTGTTCGTCTTCTGAGTCGCTGGCTTCGCTCTTATGCCATATGCTTGTATTGGTGCACTTCCTTGATGTAGATCTCTTCAAGTAGCCTTTGTTATATTTACGAATTTTTCTTGTTGATGATGATGCTATTGGACAATCTTTCTTCATATGTCCTTTCTTCTTACATCCGTAGCAAATAGGACCTTCCTCGTTGTTGTTGTTGATGTCTTTTGTTCTTCTGTTGAATCTCATGAACTTCTTGAATTTTCTTACCAGAAGAGCTTGATCTTCAAAGTCAGAGTCGCTGTCGTCAGAATCATCTTCGACAGTTCTTCTATGTTGAGCCTTGAAAGCGATCGACTTCTCTGACTTCTCCTTTGGTGTAGCATCTTCAAAGTCTTGAAGTTCCAACTCGTGAGTGAGTAGCTTACCCATGAGTGTTTCCAGAGACATTATTGAGAGGTCGTTTCCTTCAATGATTGTTGTAGCCTTTGGAATCCAGTTCTTTGCAAATCTTCTCATGGTTACTGTATTCCTTGCCTAATGAAGACAAAGGATTTACAATATCCAGGAATCCCTTAAACATCTGAGTGACGGATTCATTTGGCTTCACCTTGAATGCCTCGTACTCTTAAGTAAGTCTACTGATCTTTGACTCATTGACTTACGTTGTTCCTTCGTGGGTTGCTTCAAGAAGTTTCCAAACTTCATTCGATGTTGTGCAAGTCGACACCCTGTGAAACTCAGTTCTGTCTAAAGCACAAAATAAAGCGTTAGTAGCACGTGTGTCAAGATTGGCCTTTTTTTCATCCTCAGTATATTTATCATGGGGTTTATCAACTAAAACTCCCTCAACAGTAATACGAGGAGGCTTTTTGTAGCCATCAATAACTATATACCATAAGTCAAAATCAAGAGATTTTAAGAAGAGACTCATCCGTGTTTTCCAATAAGTGTAGTTTGTGTCGTCAAACAGTGGAGGTCTGTTTGTGGCTTGGCCTTCACTTATGAATTTCACAGATGCCATGTGTTATACTGTGATTTATATAGCAATTAAGAATAATTGAATATAACTGCAATTTTACCTTGCTTTACCTGTATAACCTGCTCTGATACCAATTGTAGGAACGAAGTCGTAAAGCAGAATACTCTAGAGGGGGATGAATAGAGTAGGCAGCGGAATATTGCTAATTAAAAATTTGTTAGATGTAAGATCACATAATTAAATCAATAATCAAAAAATAATAATTATAAAAGAAATGAGAGAAGGCAAACACAAACACAGCGATGTATACGGGTTTCCCTCTTGTGAGGACTAGTCCAGTCGGAAGAACTCTAGCTCCAGTTGAATCCACTATTGGAAAATCTTGCAAGTTTTTATACGAAGTCCTTACAACTTTTATAGACGCGAGCTTTGATACGAAGAACTCGACCAACTTCAATTTTGAAGAGTCTTTCTTCAATCAAGCCTCTGATTACAATTTCTATGAAATCTTCTAGACCGCACCGTACCGGCAAATTGACTAGAGAATTGTAACTGGCTTGGGATTTGAAAATGAAAGCTTTTTAGAACTCTTTGGAAAGAAACGTAAGCTTAGAAGAGAAGAGATAAAAGTGAATGAGTAATTTTAAATGATCAGAATTCTTCTCTATTTATAGTTTTTCCAAAGGCATAACTCTGGCAGAATTCGGACAGAACACTATGTAACAATCCGCAACTGAAGGGAGACTAAGTTTTTCAAACGTTCGAAAATCAAACGGTCACTAACCGAACTCTGGCTGAACTCTGGCCGAACTCGGGCCGAGTTCTGTCAGGGTTGGTCAGGGTTTTTCAAAAGTAATTTTTGGGCTTTTTAAAATCCTTCAGAAGCTTTTGTAAATAAGGGATGTTTTTCAAAAATATAGGTCATTTTCTAAAACGATTTTGGATAGCCTATTTGCCAGTACGACTCGGTGTACAATGTATTCCTAGACTCAATAAAAGTAAAAATTATATTGCATAAAGAAATACAGTCTCGAGTGGCAAACATAGCTTCGGTCTTGAACTGAGTAGATATCTGATCTTGATCAGTGTCCAACTGTCCAAAATGTCTTAAGTAAACATCTGAGTAGCTTCGTTTATCGAGACAGAGTTTGATCAATTATTAAAATCAGGTTTGACCATGACCAATGGGCCAACAGTCGGGGTTAGCCAG
This sequence comes from Iris pallida, assembly GCA_029216955.1. Lineage (NCBI taxonomy): Eukaryota > Viridiplantae > Streptophyta > Magnoliopsida > Asparagales > Iridaceae > Iris > Iris pallida. The sequence goes on from JANAVB010021798.1 coordinate 19,600,895, forward strand.
CCCCCCACCATCCATGACAATGCCGAATTTCAGTCTGAGGAAGAACCATATGATACGGATGCCTCCACAGGCGCAGCTAGCCACCAGACTAGGGGTTGCAACCGCAATGAGTCTGAGAAGACCACAACCTTCCAATTCATCCTCAAGACAATAAAATACAGGCATCTGAGCCGAAAAGCGAAGGGTCTACTATCCCTTCCACCCATCCACACACAAGGTCCGTATTTATGGCTGATGGCGACGAGGCGGACAATAGTCAAGCGCCTGACCAGATGAAACGTATCGAAGCTCTCGACACGAGCCTAGATACGTTAAATGCTATAATGAAATTCTTGTCTTCTATCGTACTGGAGATGAAGGGAAGTTTGGTCCCCACTGCCTCCACACCTGCACTTGACCCGACAGCAAATGACGGATCCAGTAAGCTATTCATCGTCAACCAAGCGGCACCATCGTCGTCTACTCCATCGACCACAGGACCTGTAATGTCAACCGAGATACAGCGGGCCATCAAGGAACTGTATGCTCGCTATGATGCCAAAGAGAAGCAAGCAGCACTCCGGAAGATGGAAATTCGGCAGCCATATCCTGTCAAATGGGACAACATAGTCTACCCTCCCAAATACAATCAGCAGACGCTCGTGCCCTTCTATGGAAAGGAGTCTCCCCGACGATACTTGAGGTACTTTGCCTCAGTAACATGGCATCTACCAAAGAACGACGCCCTCCTCACCAACATATTCATAGAAGCCCTGCAGGGGTTAGCCTATGAATGGTTCTGTAGTCTTCCGGACGAATGTATTTCATCGTTTGAGGACCTGAAGACTCTCTTCATCGACCGATTCTATGAAGGAGGGATGGACATGACGATGTCAACTTTCATGGACGTCGTCCAGAGAGAGAAAGAACATATATGCACATACATCGAGCGCTTCCATCAGGCATCTTTGAGGCTACCGCCTGGCATGCCCGAGCCCATCCTTATGGACTCATGCTGCAAGAACATCGTGTCTGCAATCAAATTAGGGCACAGTGCTCCTTGCACAGAGTGGACGTCTTTCATTACATAGGCGGATGTGGCACAAATAAAAGCCCAAGATGTGCTGCTCCTGGGATTAAACTTTCCTTCTCTCGAGGACAAGGGGAGACGCTCGTCTAGCAACAGCCCCAAGGATGGAAAAGGCAAAAAGTCATGACCATCAATATCTCCAAAGGTTCAGTAACCATGAACCCCTAGTCTGCAGTAGCGCAGAAGCCGAGGGAGACCTACTCCTTCAACAATGAGGATACGCTGGAACTCTTCGATATACTGACGAAGAGTGGCAAGCTATCTCTCCAAACACCAAAGCGCCCTGATGAAGTGGGGAAGGTGGACAACTCTAAATACTGCCATTATCATTAGTATGTCCACCATTTGACACGAGATTGCTACGTGTTAAAAAGACAGATTCAGTGCCTCATCGATGCCAAAGTCATATCACTTGACTATAAGGAAAGGACTGTCACGGCCAACATGGTTACTCTCCAATTTTGAAGTTTTCCAACCACAGAGGCACAGGACGGGGTCGTCCCCATCCCGAGGGCGACAATGGAAGTAGTCAATCTTCCACCAGTGTGTGACAACGCTCAAGGGCTCGTCTTGTTCTCCACACCACGAGGCAAGGTCATGTGGGTCTACCCCGACCTAACTCCCGACATGATGGCACCTACAACCCCCTCTGTCAAAGGGAAGAAGGTCAGGACATGTCGCATGGTCTCGGCATCGACCGACGACACCCTGGTGACCACTCGCTCGGCACGACAACAAGAGGAGAACCAAGCTCCAAAGGAGGCAGCACCTCTACCAACTACAACCCCTGCTCCTGGTACATCAGAAGTAGGCCCATTTCAGACTCATGCGGTAGATAGGCAGAAGCAAATGGAGGTTTGCTTCGACAAACCACTCAGGAAAGACTCGGTAGTAGGGCCTATCAAACCCTACAACTTTGATATACTGGCACAGCTAGCAAATACCCCAGCTAGATTGTCACTCTTCAAGATCCTCCGTCTCTTCAAAGAGACCCGAGATGCGCTCAGCAAAGCCTTACAGAATATCGAGTCCTTTCTTACTTAGGTGTGACCACCTAAGGAAGACCCTGCGACCTACCCATATTGTCATAGTGTGGTCGAAATGATCACTAGTATCACTTTCACCCAGCAAGACATGCTGCTGAAGAATAACCGACATAATAGGCCTCTGTACTATACAGGGTATGTCGGTGCCATTAAAGTCGATCGCATCCACGTCGACCCAGGCTCCTCTCTTAGCATCATCCCAAAGAGTTTTCTCTAAACTCTGGGGATCCCGATGCATCGGCTGACTGTATCGAACACAACAATCAGCGGCTTCAACGCGTGAAAGAGCGAGCCCATGGGCAAAATTTGCTTGAAGTGCCAAATAGGCGACCTCCACACTGAAGTGACTTGCTATGTCATCGACGCTGACATAAACTACAACATGTTATTGGGACGAACATGGATTCATGAGTACATGATCATTCCTTCCTCTCTTCATCAATGCGTGAAGTACGTAGCCAGCGACGGGACTATCAAGACCAAATTCACTGATATCGACCCGTTCTGGGGACTTGAAGCCTACTGTACGGATGTTGATCTGTACAAGTCAGTCCCCTGGGACGATGAGAGCAATGATGCCGACGACGAGACAGAGACAGTCTCAGAAAGCACAGCGGTTACTGAAGAACCACTAAAGGTTCGTCTGAAGGGAAAACCTGCCACGGTATCAGCGCCCCTGTCGTCAAGCTTCGAAGCAAAGTGCCATCTTCGCCCTCGGTGATGTCAGATGATGGCCAGGAGCCTATACGAATAAGGCTACCCCGGAGGTCCCCAAAGCCGACCATGAAGGTGCAGGAATCTTCGACCGCAGCTCCTTTGGTGGTCAAGCTAAAGGGGAAGCGTCCTTCCCTTTCTCCCTCGACAGCCCTAGTCCTCACCGATGAGGAGATAGAAGACTACGTCTGTGCCAATACCGAAACGCACTCTTTAGATGATGTAATCCCTCGGGATAAAATTGCTCATTTCATTAATAGAAAGTTGTCTTCAATTTACCCTTGTGCATGTTGGAATACTAGATATTTCTTAGACAACTCTCTATGTATGCTACAAATACAAGTGTCAACAGCCAACCTTGCGAGCCGAGTTATCCCTTCCCAGGGCTCTTACTTCCTAGTTCCAGTAAGGAAGAAGGAGGAGCTATCCATCATCTTTGGTCGATTGGAGCATCTTCAGCGACTAACTCCAGGAGAACCAGAACCCGACAACGGCAAGATGCAACTCTACCGTTACGCTACTCAAGCCAAACGCCTCATCCAGAAGATGGGTTACGACTTGAACAGCAATAAAGGACTCAACTATGGTAATGGTCGGCGCCTTCCCTTACAGATTCGTGCTCCAAAGGAAAAGGCTCAAAACTATTACCATCACACCCATCGGGGGTTGGGTTATGTTACACCCACTTCAACTTTAGAAGACTCAGAGATGGAAGTCATGATGCATTCACACTCTTCTGACTCCTCAACCTAGGACTCTGACACCAGTACCGGTCAGGTCTTCAAAAAGATGTTGTCCACAAACATGGTCTCCACAAATCCTCCGATCGAGGACGAATACTAGATGTTTGAATACTTCAAAGATGAACCCTGAGCACAGCGCCTAGGATCTCAATGGGAATGGCGTTTCGAACAGTGCAAACCTCCCATATCCCAGTAAGTGTTCATGGATTCCATTAAAAGAATTCATCCCTTTTATAGCTCTCCCTAGTAGAAAACTTTCTACGTCCATATTACCTCTGGATTGATTCTCTACACCTTAGCCAAAATTGTGTCTACCATGTCCACATTACCTCTGAGTAGTCGCCTCTTCCATGATGACTCCATGTTGTCATAACTATCTAGAAAATATTTCACATCCATACCACCTCTGAAGTGTTATTCTATACTGTGTCTACCATGTCCATATTATCGCTGAGTAGTTACCCCTTTCTATGATAACCTTGAGTTATCATAATTCCCTAGAAAATATTTCATGTCCATATTACCTTTGAACTGTTATTATAGTGAAGGATGTCGGCCATGTCTATATTACCTCTGAGTAGACAACCCTTTCATGACGATCCCCCACGGTTGTTATTTATAGAACCCTTCATGTCCATACTACCTCTGAGACATTTTATACCCCCATAGAGTCTATCTTTGCCATATCCATATTACCTCTGAATAAGGAAAGTATCTTCACAAAAAGTTCCATGTTTACCATGTCCATATCACCTCTGAGTAAACACCCTTTTCCCAATAAAGCTATCTTCTCTAAGGGAATTCTTACCTCTGTACAAGTTGCATAACCACGAAGACAATCAGCATCGACGGCTACAAGAGTTAGAGGCATTGGACGAAAAATGTCTACTAGCGCAGTAAAGGATCGAGCTTTACCAAGCTCGTATTTCTGCGACCTTTAACAAAAAGGTCCAGGAAAGAAGTTCCAAGTGGGCGACCTCGTCTTAGCAGTTCAAAGACCGATGGTGATGACTCACAAAATGGCAGGGAAGTTCAAACCCAAGTCGGAGGGACTGTTCGTCATAGAGACGGTATATTCCAATGGCACTTACCGACTGGAAAAATCTAATGTGACTTACTCATGATGCCAATCAATGGCAAGTTCCTAAAAAAATACTATGTATGAAGATAAGCAATACCAGCGGAAGCCCTCACGCTCCAGTGGGTGCTCACAGAGCCGTGCCACGTTGAAAAAAGAAGACAAGAGGCTTCTTTTACCCTCAAAATGACGAGGGTTCAGAAAAAGGTCATAATAAACGTTCACGAAAAACAAAAAGTCATGATCAAAACTGAAGGAAGCGACGGCTTGAGATATTTAATGTCGAAGCCCAAGCATGACGTCTGCCTGGCAGCAGACGTGATGGGCACTTTGTCTACAAAGAAACACGTGTCATGCTTTTTTTTAAAGTATCCCAAGCTCGACTCAAGTTCAGGACACTTTGAAGGGGGTCTTGTAGAAGCATAAAAAAGTGCAGGGTGACACAAGGCGCAGGTGGGTACTCTCGCTACCCACCCATCTTCACAAAGGCACAGATGACGAACGGCGCAGGTTGGTGCTCTCGCTACCAACCTAGCTTCACGGAAGTGCAGGCGGTCAAGTACGCTAACAGAAAAGGCAAACTCACAAAAAATAGATGAAAAGTTCAAGAAAAGTTCTTTTTATTAAATCATGGCTACAAGAGTCTATTGCAGATTCATCATGATTACATAAAAGAAGACTTCTTAATTACAAGGATCTGCTACAAAGTACTTGTGATTACATATGTTGAACTAAAAACTCCAACGGATATACGATGGGGTTCATCTTCACAGTATAATCGGCATGAGAGGAGAGACTGTGGATAGAAGATGAGAATACAGTCCCCATCTGAGCCTGTCACCACAGCACCCCTATCTCAGACGTGCTGCTCTTCCTGAAGCAGCTTTTGCCCTGAGCGAGAATTTAGTCCATAGCACGACAGGAGGCCATTTTCAAAAGTGCATCAGCTTCTGGGGCTCTTCCAGCATAATGGAAGCGTACAGCCGCCAATGAGCAGGGCAGATCACAACCTGCGGTGCTTCATGTTGGCTACCAAACCAAACTCGGTCGTCAGGACCTCCAAGTCCTCCAAAATGTCGCTCAGGTTCGAACTCCCTATGAGAAGCATTCCAGCACATCCCGAAGCTCATCAGCAGTTCTTCTACGAAGGCACAGCTCCTTTAAACGAAGCTCAACCAAAATTCGACTTAGACAAGGCCAACGGCCGCTTGAAGCTAAGTCTGGATCCAGCATGGTGTAGAAGGACAAAAAGAGAAAGATGTGACTCTTCGGAAGAAACTTCCCCTTATATAGGACGGGAGTAGTCCATGACATAGGCCACGGGGCCGTCGGTCAAAATTCCTACATTAATGGGATGAACCTAAGACTCAGCATGATGAACCTCATTAAATGGGTCCATTCGACTAAGTCTTAGACCATTAAAAGACCCCTTGAAATTCTCCAAGTAATGGTGAAAATTAAGAGGAAGTCGTTCCTTAAAGAGCTATCATTAATTGCTCTTAAAGAAGACTTCAAAGCCAGCTTATTCAAATCAGAAGCATAGCTACACTCCTGCACCAGAAGGAGGTGTAGATTGGTGATGACTTCACATCATCCCAGCTTCAACGGCGTCGACCTCTGCTTCAGCCCAGAAGCTCAACCCCATTCATCAAAGACTTGGGAAACACCAATGCATCCAACACAAGTCCGTCTGCCGCTCCAAAAACACAGTAACCTCATTAGCCTGAAGCATAGCCTACTCGTTGCCCTAAAGCACAGTGACTTTACTACTCGAAATACAGCCTACTCGTCGCTCAAATGCACAGAGGTTTCATCGTCTTCGAAATATAGTCCACTCATCGCCTGAAAGTACAGAGGCTCCATTGTCTCCAGGAGAATAGTCTACTCATCGTACCAGAAGCGCAGCAGCACTAAGACCTTGCTAGATGCACAGATTGCATGGTCCCACCCAATAGGTTTGTTTAAACTGCCACTCTTAAAGATAGGACAGAGGTTGATCATATTGATAAGTGCAAATATCTTATCAATTGGTTTAAAACTCATATAAGGATAAAGTTTGATCTTTTGATAAAGATCGTATCAAGTCGTTTTGTTTAAACTGATCGCCTCCTGAAGATTAAACAGAATCCTACTCCGAGATGAAATTCAAGATCTACTCGGCTTCATCTAAATAGAGGATTTCCAACAATAGATACGTGCCAAGTATCTCCTCCTTCGATTATTTTGATAATCACCCGAGATCTCGATAGAGGGGAATCTCGACGTACGCCATGTGTCAGATCAGTAGAAGAAGTTTTCCCTACAACAAAAGGAGGAGAAGGACATACACAAAGAGAAAAGAAGCAGAAAGCAAAAGGCAGAGCTTCAAAGTCTTCAACTTTGGCATCCTCTTGATCGGTAACCTAGAATTCCATCAAAGGTACCAGAAACCCAAAGCAAGTCCAACTCGTCATCAGATCGTCAACGGAGTAAAGGAGCCACTGCAGTGCTCGACCCCACCGTCACGCTTTTTCAGAATTCGTGTGCTTAGATTTTCTCGCATAGGAATCGATTATACCCTTTTTTCAAGTTCAATAAACAAAAAGTTCGTATAACCTTTTGTGATGTCAAATATTGATAAAATTGAGTTCAATTGCATATCTACTTGTGCCACATCTAATAAAATTTGGAAACTTCTTGCGGTAACTCATGAAGGAACTTCCCAAGTGAAGGAGTCCAAAATCAGTAGATTGATACAAGAATATGAGACGTTCAAGATGAAACCCGATGAATCAATTACACATATATGAACTCATTTCCTTGATATTACTAATCCTCTGCAATCTCTTGAGGATTACTAGCAATCACAAGAAGATTAGGAAGGTACTACGGACTCTAACCAAGGATTGGAACCCGAAGGCCACTGTGATCATAGAAGAAAATGACCTCTCCATGATGACATTGGAGACACTTATGAGCAAGATCATAACCCATTAGTTGGATTTATAAGACTTTGAAGAGGTAACCCCCAAAAAAAATCCATCACTTTCAAAGCTCAAGTCAGAAGAGTCTCATGTAATGATACTGACGAAGAAGATTTCGATGGTGATGAACATGGCCTACTGTCAAACTTCAGAAAATTCATAAAGTTTCAACGATTAAATCGAAAGAAGAAGGATATCCATGAAAGCAACGAAGAAGAAACTATTTGCTTTGGATGAAAGAATTCAGGGCATATGAAGAACAATTGTTTACTAACAAAGAAAAGAAGTTCATACGACCGATCAAGATCGAGCAGAAAAGCTACACTGGTCTAAAGTACGCAAACACCAGCATCTAGCATGAAAGTGAAGCCAGTAAATAGAAGAGGAGGACAGACTCAGCAGCAGTACAAATGTATGTCTGATGGCAGACGATAAGGTATCAAAAACCCTCTCCATAATAATTTTATATTCGATCAATTAAAAAATGTCTTTAGTGAATTACTTGAATAGCACAGAAGTGTGTTGGACAAGTATACAGTCTCGCAAGAAGATAAAGGCATACACAACCAAAGTAGCTAGACTGTCTAATCTTCTAGAAGATATCAAAGAGACATCTACTACCAGTAACACATATGAGATAGCCAAAATTAGATTCGACTATTATGAGGCTATCCTCATTATAGAACAAAAAAAAGAGGCTATGTCAAAGTGCAAGAACTATATGACATAGAGAAGAAGAGATACCTAGTCACTGAGTAGAGATTCACGGATATGACTGTAAAATTTGAAGAGTCTTGTGCAATCTCTAAAAAGTTAGATATCAAATTAGGCAAACAGGTCACCCATGTTACACAGCCTAAGGTTAGTCCTAATACTATGCATATACCATAAAGGACTAAACCAAAGAAAGCATGTAGGCAATACGTTTCTCACAACTATAATTTCACATACAAGTTGCCAAGAAAGACACACAAGAAGCATGTCAACACAAAAACGAAGAACGCTATTTCAAAAATCACATACATATACTATGGTGAACACGAGAACATATCATAGAATTGTAGAGCTTGAAAGTTAGTTGACACAACTATACTTACTTAGATTCCTAAAACTTATCATGCTGGACCCTTAAAGAAATGGTTACCAAAGGTTATATCTACTCATTTTGTAGGTGGACCCTCAACCATCTCATGCTAAATGTAAGTGGATCCACGATAGAGGATGTTTGCGGCACATGACAGGTGATGCATCCTTATTCGCTACGCTATCGATGAAGAGAGAAGGGTATGTTTCCTTTGGTAATAATCTTCGTGGTAATATAATAGGAATTGGTACTGTTGGTATATCTTCCTATCCAGAAATAAAAGTCGTCTATGTAGTTAGAGAATTAAAACATAACCTGTTGAGCATTAGTTATTTGGCAGATAACGGTTATGGTATCAATTTTGTGAAAGATAAATGCTCTACATATAAAATGTCTACTGGCAATCACGTTTATAAAGGGATTAGGGAAGATAATATATATGTTTTCTTTCTATAATGAACTAACAGGGCAGGTAAGTGCCTAAGTCTATCAGGATGAAAGCTGGCTATGGCACATGAAGCTAGGATATGCCAACATGGATATTATCTCACGACTATCGACTAAAAGTTGATAAAAGGACTCCCAAAATTTTCTTTCAAAAGAGATATGGTATATTTAGACTATGAAAAGAACAAAGCAACTAGGTCATCTTTTAAATCCACAATGTTGTAAGCACTTTTAGACCCTTGTAATTGATTCATATAGATTTATTTGGTCCTAGTAGAGTTGCTAGTCTTTGTGGTAAGCTCTACGCTTTTGTTATAGTTGATGATTTCTCTCGATTTACTTGGGTTTACTTTTTATCTAATAAAAGCAATGCCATTTTTGAATTTCAAGTATTTTGTAAAAAAAGGGTACAAAATGAAAAAGGCTTTATGATTACTCGAATCCAAAGTGATCATGGCGGCGAATTCAAAAATACTTATTCAAAAAGTTTTTTGATGATAATGGATATTACCATAAACTTTTTTGTCCTAGAACTCCTCAACAAAATAGTGTTGTAGAGTGGAAGAATAGAACTCTTAGCGATATGGCTAGAGTCATGCTTAACCAGCATAATCTTTCTAAATATTTTTGGACAGAAGCCATAAGTACAGCCTGTCATATTTTGAATAAGGTATTAATTCGACCTATATCGAAGAAAATCCCCTATGAATTATGATTTGGAAAGATTCTAAACATTTTTTATTTTAAAGTTTTTAGTTGTCGTTGCTTTATCCTGAACACCAAGGATAACTTGGGTAAGTTCGACTCGAAGGCGGACGAAGGAATATTCCTCGGATATGCTACAAAGAGTAAAGGATATAGGATTTTCAATAAAAAGATCTATGATTGTTGAAGAATTTATTAATGTTTCCTTTGATGAGCTCAACAGTCAGAAATCTAGCGACAGTGATGACGAAGATGTACAAAACCAATCTATGGCACCTGAAGATACTGGTACCAATAAGAACTATCTACAGAGTCTGCCTAAGAAGATAAAATTTATGCCAGACCATCCAGAGACACTTGTTATAGGTGATGTATCCAAGGGAGTAGGTGCACGTTCTTCTATTAAAGACATAGTAGCAAACGCAGCTTTCATTTCTCAAGTACAACCTATCAATAGCAGATGCTTTTCTTGATAAGTTTTGGATTGATGCTAGGCAAGAGGAACTTAATCAATTTGAGAGAAACCAAGTTTGAAAACTCGTTCCTAAACCTATTGGTCAACTGATAATTTGTACCAAATGGATGTTTTAAAATAAACTGAGTGAGGATGGACATGTTCTACACAACGAAGCACGTCCAGTGGCACAAAATTATAATAAAAAATAAATTAATTATGACGAGACATATGCTTATATTGCTAGACTAGAGTCTATCTGTACATTTAGTGCATTCGCATGTTTTCACAATTTTAAACTTTTCAAATGGATATGAAGAGTACATTTTAAATGGTTTTATAAAGGAAGAGGTTTTTGTGATGCAACCCCTGCTTTAAGGATTTTTATTTATCTACTGTGATAACACTAGCACTATTAATCTGACTAAGAACCCAGTATGTCACTCACGCACAAAGCATATAGAAACAATCACTACTTTTTACATGATCACCAACAACACGGGAATATTTGTCTAGAGTTTATTGACACGGATCATCAACTAGCATATATATTCACAAAACCACTAGCTGAAGATCGTTTCAACTATCTGCGTCGAGAGTTAGGCATACTTGAATTTTTGGAGTCATAATGTATTATGATTAATAAAATACTTAAAAACTTAAGATTTAACGATTTATTAATCGAAGTTATTTTGGGTACAAGCCGATAGTATCCTTCTGTCAACAAGGCGTAGAAGTCTAAGCGACACGGTGCCAAGTATCGTCGGACTACCGCTAGCTGGGATCCGGCCCCTACAGCTAACCCGAGGTAATAGATATTAAGTAATCAATGAATTACAAGCTTCTAGGTCATTTTTATCATTCATTATTCAAATATGAACTAAAATTCAAGTGGCCGAACTCGGACAGATCTTGGACCAAGTTCTGACTGAGTTGAGGCCGAACTCTGTGGGAACTTTTCATATAACATCAGTTCAAAACAGCAGCCCCCTCCATTTCTTCTTACTTCCCAAAACAGCCGACCAAACCAACCAAAACCCTAATTTTCTCAAAACCTAGATCCTAGAAACGTCTCTCTAAGGTCTTCCAACCCAAAATTCCTCGAATGTAAGGCATTCTGAAGGCATTCTCTTCCATCTTTGATCGTTTTTGAGGAATAATGCTCACTTTTCTCTACAATTTTGTAATGGCTCCTAGAATTTTTAAGAGAAAGAAAACTAGGGATACTGCATCATCTTCCACATCCGAATATGAACCAATAAATCTATTTAGTCCCTCTCGTCCTCATGACGATGAGGATTATGATCCAAACCTATTTGTTTCACTATAAAGATCTACCTATTGGTTTGAACATTTTCGAAACCGAAAAATCTGTCCGGGTAAAATGATAAATTTTACCATTTTCTCGAAATATTTGACTACTTTTGAAAACTTAGGACTCCATAAATTTTTAGAAGTTTCAAATCCTATTCACGAAAATACAGTTCGTATGTTTTATTGCAACATGCAAGAATCTGATGATTGTATCTATTCTTCTGTCAGCGAAAAAGAATTTGAATTTAGTTCTACCGACTTGAGCGAATATTTTGAAATGATGAACAACGATGATGCTCTTGTCAGCATTATTAAAGTTCAATTACCTGATGGTATGACTCTTGAATCCTTCAAAGTCGTGTTATGTTTTTTGGATCCGGTTGCTCGGTAATGGTTGTACGTACACAACTTAAACCAACTTTTCTATGAGTTACATCATATCATTATTTCATCTCTTCTACCAAAGACGGGATCTACTAATGAGATCATGTATTTGGAACTATCTGCGATGTATTACATTCACTTTGGGATTTTTTTTTCCTTTTTTAAGACTATGTTAGCTCTTATGATCAACTGTCGGAGGACAGGCCGTGACCTCCTCTATCCTATGCATCTGACGGTAATCTTCCAGAAATTTGGTATTCCTTTGGAATCTTATCCCATCTCTGGAACGCCTTCATATCTACTTAGGTCTAGGAAGTTTCCTTATCCTCCTGGTGATGCTCCACCTCCTCCAGCTTCAGTTGCAGCCCTAGTAGATGCTCCAACTGATACAGCCCCGCAGCCCCGGGTCACACTATTGATGAGCTATATCAGTAGTTCGAGGATTTTATCACTCTCCAAGGACAATAGCGTCAGGCCGATCTGACTCGCTATAGTGACACTGAGTTCCGCCACATTTCTTAGGTTCAGGTCTTGAGAAATGCTATGGCTGACATTCAGTGCACGATGGCTCATTATCACACTGCATCGATGACTATCATACGTCACCCTGCTTTTGACGGACAGAGACTTGAGGATGATCCGACTTTTGCCTTCTTTGATCCGACGACTGCCTATTTTGATTCGACCGAGCCACTTGTTGATGCTCTGTCTGATGATGCTTCTGGTGGTGCTGATAGTTGATCTAATGTTTTGGACTAGTATTTTGTGGATCTGGTTGATTATAATCTGATATGTAGTGACATTTTATTTTGGACTTATTTACTTCAGTTGTAGTGACACTTTTTTATTTTTATGTGAGTTGTTAGTTTTCATCTACTGCTGATGTTCTATTACTACTACTATCGATGTTATTATTTCATACTACTTGAGTTGATTAACTTGTCTTTTCATATAATATTTGGTATCACTCTATTTTACTTTGTTGTTGTTTGGCTCATAAATTGTGGGGGAGCCGTATTTTGAGTACATGACAAGGGTGAGAATGAACATACCAAAATCAAATTTCCAAGATTTTAGATAAGTCAGGTATAATTTAAAAGTTTTAATAAAATATTTTGGTATAGTCTTAAAGTTTGTTAATTATCAAAATGGGGGAGATTGTTGTCCCACTAGTCATGATCAGACCTGATTTTGATAATCAACGTCAACTTTGGTCGATGCATAAAATATATATATAGCTGCAGGTTTCAAATCTACACACCTACTACTGCTACAAGCTACAAACGTCTCCTCGTCATCAAGAACCAAAAGAGATGGAATCAGATCAAGACTTTTACATATATATTTTTCTTTATTTTTATTTTATTTGAGTCTAGGGAAAATATGTAATATTGATCAGGATCGGTACTTGCTTAGCTATTCTCAGTCCACAAAAATATAGCCTACTTATCCACATATTTCTATCCAAAGTCCACATTCAAACATAGCCTAAAAACCCAATAGTTTGGCCCAAACATTTCTGTCAGAACTCGGCAGAACTCGACCAGAACTAGGCCCGAGTTCGGTCAGGATGGTTTCAACCAATTTTTGAATCCCTAGAATATCTGCATCCAACGTTCGAATGCGAGATTTCTACATCCGAACTCTGGCCGAACTTTGTCCGAATTTTGTCTACAAATACACTATAAATAGAGAGGAACTTTCACATTTTTAAATTACTTATTCACTCATTCGTTCTTTTCTCTATTTCTTTAAAGTGTTCTCTACGAGCTACACTTTCAAATCTAGCATATACTACTCTTAGCCAAGCCAGTACAGTTTTTGTTTAATCTAGAGTTTGGTTTTGAAGAGTTGTATCGGAGGCTAAATTCAAAAAATATTCTAGTTTTCAATCGCCCTCTGCAGTCGGTCGTGCACTCGTCGCCAAGCATGGTGTTTTGAAGTTGGTTATGCACTTGTTCCCAAGGTCGGTGTTGTAAGAGTTGCAAACACTTAGTTAAAGCTTGTGCCATAATGGATTAACATACAAGCCGTCGGCTGGGATGCCAACGATCCAGTACCGTACACGCTAACCCCTTTCCCTCTACCGACGGCAAGTATCCACAAGTCGTTCCTCATAGCCGACGTCGGTGGCTGACTAGTCCCAGCTCCCCCCTCGGCAGTCTCTCCCTCACAGACTCGACTCTCTAAAGTCTCATACGTCTCATATATTTATATAGGTGAATAGGTTTAGAGTTAACATTCATATAATAGTTACTATTAAGTATTGTTATGGTTAGGTGTGAGGACCCTGATTTTTGGAAATTATTTTTATTTATTTCGTACGATTTCTATTTATTAGATTATATTTTTATATTTAATTGTGACTATAGATGTACTTTTCCGTAGCTTCAATTTTTGGAGCACAAGAAAAGCCAATCTTTCAAAACGTCCTTCATGAGTTTCGAAATAGACACGTCCACCTTCAATTTGATATATTATGTCCCATCCAAACTTGACCCCTAACATTCTTTTGACTACGCACAACTTCAGGTCAAATCTAGGCAATTAGATTATTTATCATAATTCCAGGCCTAACTTCCAACGTGAGTTTGGAACTCGACATAGATCAAAACTATTCCACCAAATATATGGTTTTCATCTATTTTGAGTCTACAACGCACATGCCAAGGGTGTGCTGCTCAATCGAGTCCCCATGTGCTATTTATTTACGAATGGCACTAAAGACTCATGGGTTGACTTTTCGAGTTCGATTTTTCTAGAAAATATATTTGGACCCTAATCTAGCCAACCCCACTTAGTAGAGCCATATTAAGGTGCCATGACTTAATAGAATTATTTTGAATATTATTTTAGGATGTTATATAGCCAAATAGATTTGAATACAATTTTGTACATATATGATTATAATTATAATAGCCTAATACTATATTTATATATGACCTTAGTTATGGTTAAGTTAGAGATGCATATCGACTAGGAATTTTGGCACGGCTAGTATAGTAGCGTGCTTTGACTAGTGTTTTAGCCATGCAAGGAAAGGTCTGGCAATAGCTGTGGCCCAACTAAGAAAACCAGTCAAATTTACGACTTGATACCTATAAGGGATTTAATTAATTATTATTAAAGATTATTGACCTTTTGGAGACCCGGTTGTGTTAAACTTGTCAAACTTGATGCGAACTCAACCCAAGACCTGGTAATTGTGTAGCATGACCAATGACGTCCATATACATATATAGATGTGTATACATAATGGTAGTTCATTTTTATAGTCTCGAGAGTAAATTCTATAAATTGTAGATTAAATACAATATATGCACTATTTGCTATTTAGATTTATATTTACCTTGGAAATATGATACGTAATTTCCCTAAAAATATCTTTGTAGATCTTGTGGATTTTATATATATATATATATATATATATATATATATATATATATATATAAAAATATATATATATATATATATATATATATATATATATATAATATATATATATAAAAAAAATATATATATATATATATAATATATATATATATATATACCCGAACCTTTCATTTATTCCATAGTTCAAAAAGTATTACAAAGAAAGCTTAGAAAAGCTAACTACAAAATCGGAAGCTCGACATGAGAACATCGAATCATCGCTTTCTTTACTTGACGTTTAACTTCAGCAATCAGTTGAACCGAGGAGAAGGAGTAAGCTTCGTAACGCCATTTGTTGCGGTTTTTTCACAGTACCCAGCATATGGCGCCTACCACAACTTGCTTAGCATGCTTCTGACGTTTCTGCCACCAACTCTGGAACCTTTGTAGCATTTCAACCCTACTCGTTCGGATATCAATAATTACTTGAAAATAATTCCACACAGAGCTCTACAGCCCCCTTGCTCGCCGCTCCCCACCCCCTCCTCCTCATATGGCCGGTGGCTTGGTCGGCCGGCCTGCTGAGGCTGGCCACGCCACCGTGCGCCCCTCCTTTCCCCGGTAGGTTCTTCATTTGGGCCGCCATCGACGGTCTCCCTAGCGGCTTCCCCCCTCCCTCCTCGGCCTCGTCGCCCTCATCGGCGTCCTCGGTGCCATAGAGCTCGGAGCAGGAGGCCTGGTCCTTCCCCTTCGGCAACCCCTCCGTCGAGCCTGTCTCCCCCGCTCCAGCGCTTCCACCGCCCGCCGCCGCCCTCGCGATGCCGTCCCCCCCTCGGTTGAGGACACCCGCCCGCTCCCCCCGCAGCCTGGCCCTCCCCTCCGGCTCTTCCACTCGGGATAGATCCGGCCTTGCCCCCTCCCGGGGCTCCTGCCCTTCCCCAGCCGTCGTCGGTTCCTCCCCCCTCGGGAGTCGAACCCCTCTCCTAGGCTCGGGTGGACTCGGCTTCCCCCTCCTCGACGCCGGCTGACCGTCGCTTCTCGTTCTCGTTCCCACCGTCGCCGCCCACACCCACGGCCGTGGCCCCACCCCCCGCTCCTCTCCCCCTCTGGCATCCCACCGCCTCGGCTCCTCCGGAGTTCGGCGCCCCCGCGACAGCTCCCCTTTCGGCTCCCGTCGCCAGGGCCTGCCTCGCCCTCCCGTTCACGTCGGCGTCCACACCTCGGCCGAGGCCTCCCCCCCCCGAGGTGGCCCAACTCGGCGACTTCCTCCCTCGGCCCCCCGGCCGAGCCCCCCGGCGGCCCTGGGCTGGCCCCCCCTCTTCGTTTCCCCCCCAGCGCCGGAGCTATCGCCGGCTCCGTCGTCGGTGGCCCCCCATTCTCTCCCTCTCAGCCTCTCCACCCCCTTCTGGCTCTCTCTCCGCCTTAGGCCGGAGGCCCCCTCCCATAGCCGCCGTCCCCGTTCGATTCCCCGCCTGGTCGCAGCCGGCGCTCCGTCTCCCTCCCTAACCGAGCCCCCCTCCCTGGTGGTTGTCGCCGGGTGTCGGCCGGCCTGCTTCCCTCTCGCGCTCGTCCGGCCGACCCCGGTCTCGTCTCCCCCACCCCGGCCTTCTCCCTCCGGATCGACCCCGTCGGAGCCCCCCTCTTCCGACCAGCAACCCCCCCTCCTCCTCGGTCTTCCCGTCGGTGCTCCTGCACACGGGGAGGGGCCCGAGACCCTCGTGTCTAGCGCCCATATCGGGCAGTGCATCGCTATCATCGGGCAGGGTGCCCCTAGGGCCTCGTGCCCACACCGGTCTTACTTTTTTTTGAAATATTTTGAAATTTCATTATTTGAAATTTCGAAATGGTGGGACCATGTGCATTTCTACTGTTTACTTTTATGTACGTGCTGACCAGGACCATTTTGTCTTTAGGCCCAGTACCTGTCTGTAATGCTCTTTATGAGCTACTTTCAGTTATCAATAAAATGCTCTTGTTAAATATATATATATATATATATATATATATATATATATATATATATATAGATATATATATACACACACACACACACACACAAACACACACACACCTGCTTGGTGGTTCGCCTACGGCCCCCGGGCCAAGCGGTGGCTGGGTGTCTTTGACACGGCCGCTTGGTTTTTAATATATATATATATATATATATATATATATATATATATATATATATATATATATATATATATATATATATAATGCACTACCAAATACTTACAACTCTCTTACAACCACTCACCCATGTGCTGACATGTGGACCATGGCCCACATGTCAGCAATAGGTGAAGGTTGTAAGAGTGT
Organism: Iris pallida; assembly: GCA_029216955.1. Lineage (NCBI taxonomy): Eukaryota > Viridiplantae > Streptophyta > Magnoliopsida > Asparagales > Iridaceae > Iris > Iris pallida. The sequence continues at coordinate 19,618,587 of JANAVB010021798.1, forward strand.
TGTAAGCATTTGGTTGTAACTGTAGCATTACTCTATATATATATACACACACACAAACATACAACTAGTATTATATATATATATATATATATATATATATATATATATATTTATATATATATATATATATATATATATATATATATATATGAGAACAGTAGTACTATTCACCATCCCCCCAACAGAAAACCTAAGCGCATGGGAACCATGCGAAAGAATTTTTGAGTGAATGGGATTCACACGAATTTGAATCAAAATTTCATCAAATCATTTTCTACCTAAACTAGATTAGATTCTCCTCAAATCTAATCGAAAACCAAATCAATTTTAGATTTAAATCCATCTAAAAATGATTCAAAACCAGAGTATTTATACTCGACATAAAATTAAACCATCGATGAGTTTTCTTTGAAATTCCTATTCCCGTGAGTTCGTGATCGACCCTGGAGACTTCCTCGATACTAGGCGACCCCCACCCTCCCGACCGATTGGACCATCGCGCGTGCCCCTAGAAGCCTGAATCGACGCCGGCCGGCCATGGCAGCATCGACCGAGCATCCGAACGCACAGCAGCAACCACAGTATCTGCAAAGTTTTGGGCTGACTTCGCCGCTAGTTTTCTCGACGCATAGTTGATCATTTAACGATCTACCACTTCAGGTATGAGCACAACATATACGACTTCAACTGTTGTCAGTTAGTTTAAATCAAACTAGAATGGATTCGACAATAAATCAAATCAAAAATTGAAAAAAAAAGTGTTTCCTCTCAAAACCAAACAAAGCAAAACAACTCGAAGCACCCATATTGGAAGCCTGTTTTCTGTCAGATTAGTAGGGAATTTGGAAAACTAATTGAACAAGCTTTTAGACAACCTAAACAGCATCAAAAACCTTTTTATATTTTTTTTTGATTTCAGCGTGTATAGGTTGAGTAATTAGCTTCCCAAAATCAAGAAAAAAACAAGTAAAATAGTTTAGAAAACATAGAAAACCCACCGATACGGGGTCCGTCCCATCAAACCAGGCGATTTGGTCACAACCCGTGAGCATCGAAAGACACGTACGGATGTTGCAAACGCGTGGGCTTCGACGAAACTCGATTTCGTTGTGTGCGCGCGACAAAATCGAAGCGTATCGGTCGAAACACACCGTATCGACCCCTTTGCAAACTAACCCTTAACTTCGTGCAAGTTCGTTATCTCGAGACAAAACTTACGCCAACAGAACCGTGTTATTTTTTTGGTCCTGTATGTCAAGTTTGGTCCGATTCTGAGAAGGTCGACCGAAAGGCTATTTTGGCGGGCCCGGGACCCGACTCAACGGGCAAATTTGTGCATGGTCCACCAGAATCCAACTTTGGACATACAGTTTGGTTCGTCTCGTCAAATCGGATACATAGACATATAGTTTGATGAATTTAGAGACCATAGGCTTTGGCACATTTTTTGGTGCAAAGTGGGTCCAAAGGCGGATACTATTTTGACCCAAAATTACCGTTTTGCTCCTGTATCCAGAATTGGACTTATAGGTAGGCTATCTTAGCTAATTTGACTATTTTGAACATATTCTTCATGTCTGTTTCAGCGCCTGGAGATCGTTGCTAGATTTTGACTTTTGTGGTTCACTGAGTTGTTGGATTTTCGGTTCTAAGCGCTACACCAGGCAAGTACACCTTGCCAAAATTTATAGTATTTACATGCATACTTTTATTATTCTTTCTTATTCAAGTCTCATTTTCTTTGCATATTTACTATCTTGACATGGTTTATTTCTATGCCTCTTACCTGTTATCACTTATCTTTATCATTAGTTGTATCTATATGTTTTCACACATGATTTCGACAGTGTTATTACTTGAATGACTTGCCTTGATTACCTGGCCATGATACTTTGACTTGATCATGAGTTCCATGTTACCTTGACTTGAGCTTCCACCGATACTAGGATTGGCTACTTGACCATTCTCGACTCGGGAGACCCACGGCAGGGCTACGATAGAGACTCACTATAGTTAGGGAGTACCACGGCAGGGCTACTAGCTATAGGACTGGGAGTACCACGGCAGGACTACGGTCATTTGATTCATTTTGTAGTCATTCTTAGTATTATTATGACATGTCATAGAATTCTTCCATATGATCTTTATTCCTGTTCTAGCCGTTATTTTCTGTTTTCTCGCATATTATTTACTGTACAGTCGGCATGTATATTATGTGTCTGGCTAGTCCCCTGAGGACCTGGTGATCTCTCCAGGTATTAGATGGAGTTATCATGGTTTAGTGCATTGATGGATGACGGTTGCTTCACCAAAACTTCAGGTTGTTTAGTTGTGTTATCATCATATCTTCCGTATTTATATATTGTCCAGTATTTGACACTCGCTGTTCTTATAGCCTACTCTTTTACAAGCTTTATTTTCTTTTAGCTTGATCATGATAAATGAGTTATTGGGGATCCACTCTAATATATCTATTCTAGAGTCAGCGTATTACGGTCTGATCAACCTTAGTGCACATGATTCATCATTTTATTGTTATTTAGTGGATTGAGATGTAGTTAATTCTAGAACAACCAGACAGCTTATACGTATTCGAGCTGGGCTGGAGTCCTCTCAATACGTAGCTGGCATGTATATGTATCCTAGTCCTACGTTATTGGGACTGGGGCGTTATATTTTTTTGGTGGCCCATACAGGTCGAGTTAGCCGTTTTGATTACGTTACTGTACCGAGAGGGCATGCAAATATTATTGAACCCTTAGGAATCTAAATCCACAACTACTTGACAATTCTTTTAGAAATTTTTCTTCCATCCTTGAAATTTGTATTTACTCTCATCTATTCTTCCTTGCTTTCTCATACCATTGCTTCTCATCCCTTCCTATTTCGAAGCGACGAATGATCATGCTATATAGAATTTATCAGAAATTCTTAAGTTATAGTGTAGGTTAGTTTGCATATTTATTTTGGTTGTTTGATAGATAGGAGGGAATTAGATATGCATATGCTATAGATATCTAGTGGTATAGATTTTTGCAACTAGCATGTAAGGGTTATAAAACTTTATGGCATCATGTGTTTGATAGGATAGTGTGACCAAATGTGGGTAGACGTCCTCAGTATAGAAATAAATATGTGATCATACTAGGTTACGCTCTTATGGAAGTTGCTTGATCAAGAATATAGTGGTAGTTTTAGTGTAGAGATCGACCCTCTGTGAGATGAAACTAGACATAGCCTAACCCAACCCATTTACTATTATACCCTGCCAGTTGTAAAATTAGGATTAGACGGATTGGTAGGTATCGATTAACTTGGTTAGGTGAAAAGAGACTTATATAATTGTGATAATAAAATGGTTAGGAGGACAAGCCTTCAACATGATCGTTGCAAGACCGCTAGTACCAAGAAGAGCGACTAGGGATAAGCATATATAGCTTTACGAATATTACAAAACCAAATTAATTAGGATTGATTATTACTTGAGTTATTAGGAGACAAGGTAGTGACCTAGCATATTCCTTAAACTATTCCTAGTTACGCTACCGCGGTTCTTCGTTGGTGAGCCTTATTTTGATTTTGATGACGAAATTCTTTTTAAGGTGGGTAGATTGTGAGGACCCTGATTTTTGGAAATTATTTTTATTTATTTTTTACGATTTCTATTTATTAGATTAAATTTTTATATTTAATTAAAACTATAGATGTACTTTTCATAGCTTCGATTTTTGGAGCACAAGAAGAGCCAATCTTTCAAAACGTCCTTCATGAGTTTTGAAGTAAACACGTCCACCTTCAATTTGATATATTATGTCCCACCCAAACTTGACCCCTAACATTCTTTTGACTTCGCGCAACTTCGGGTCAAATCTAGGCAATTAGATTATTTATCGTAATTCCAGACCTAACTTCCAACGTGAGTTCGAAACTCGACATAGATCAAAACTATTCGACCAAATATATGGTTTTGACCCATTTTGAGTCTACGACGCACATGCCAAGGGTGTGTCGCTCAATCGAGTCCCCATATGCTATTTATTTGCGAATGGCACAAGAGATTCATGGGTTGACTTTTTGGGTTCGATTTGACCAGAAAATATATTTGGACCCTAATCTAACCAACCCCCTTGGTAGAGCCGTGTTAAGGTGCCATGACTTAGTAGAATTATTTTGAATATTATTTTGGGATGTTATATAGCCAAATAGATTTGAATACAATTTTGTACATATATGATTATAATTATAATAACCTAATACTATATTTATATATAGCCATAGTCATGGTTATGCTAGAGATGCATATCGACTAGGAATTTTGGCACGGCTAGTATAGTGGCATACTTTAACTAGTGTTTTAGCCATGCTAGGGAAGGCCTGACGTGTCCCAACTAAGAAAACCAGACAGCTTATACGTATTCGAGCTGGGCTAGAGTCCTCTCAATGCGTAGCTGGCATGTATACATATCCTAGTCCTACGTATTTTGGGACTGGGATGTTACATTAGGTTCTCATGCGTCTCCTAAATTTTTCTTTGATTAATAATGCTACTTAGGGTTATGATTTAGAGTTAATATGCATATTAGAGTTCAGACTAACTATTTAGGTAACTATATGTAGTTAAGTACGTAAGACAAAGAAGAAATATAATTAGATATAGGACTCGGAAAACTTACATAGGCTTTGGTCGTCCGATCATCTACGAGCTTCCCACCTTTTTTTTCTTATGGGTACGCTCGAAAACTTTAGGAAAGTCGATGACGTTCGGGTCTCCGCCTGCCCTAGCGACCACCTCGTACTGTAACAATTAAACATTAATTTATAACTAAATATTAAATTTAAATAATTGAAAAAATAATAAATAAGAATATTCAACAACTGTTGATAATGCTCTGAAATTAGGATGGATCCACCCGTGTGGTGACCACCCTTAGCACGGGCAGCTTTTGTCTTCTCACACTTGGCCTTATAGACCAGAGTGTCCATCTTCTTCTTCATCGTCTCCCAGAATTCCTCCTTCAACCACAACTTGCGAAGAGCACTAATTAGAGAAGCCAACGCCTTCTGGTCGTTGACCATATCCCTCAACCTCTTGCTGGCGACGGACTTGTAGCACTTTCGGATTGCCTGATCTCTGTGCGTTGGCCACCAGTACAACTTCTGCAAATAAGAACAAATAAAAACAAATAAGCAAATATTTAAGAAATGTTGTAAACAAAGACAGTATTGTTTAGGCATACCCCAAGCATCTCGAGCCAAATAAATCGTCTATCAAGTGGGATGTCTCCAAAGTTCATATAGGGACCATGGAATTGACGACGCATCAAATTGCCCAAATCTCTACCAGCCTGGAGCAGAAAGAACATAGAATTAACAAAACAATGTACCATTAAAAAATAAAAAAAGTATGAATAAATGTGTATAATAACAATTATATACTTACGTCGCTCCATCGGCCAACAGCTCTGGAAGAGTGATGTTGGCTGGCCGATCTGGTAGAGTAGGAGGATCTGTAAATCCTGGTCGACGTATTTACACTCCACGGTCCACCAAAAGGCCAGAATATGAGTTTACCCCAGTAGGAGCGATCGGTGTAGTCTCCAACGTAGAAGACGGGGCACCAGCACCGGTAGGAGTAGATGCTGAAGGAATATCAGCGCTAGCTCTGCCGACCTATGAACGAGTGAACGACGGAGACATGCCATCCTCTCCATCAGCCAAATCGTCCTTGCTAACTCCTCTGCACTCTGCAGCTCGAGTACTAGGAGAAGCAGGAGGGTGGGATTAAGAACCTCGACGTCTTGTACGTCCTCGACCCGCCATTTGCAAATTTGAAAGAGATAAAAAAATGGTGTGATGATACAAATAATCAATGCAAATCTAGTAGAAATTAAGAAAAAAGGTGTGTTGATACAAATAATCAATGCTAATCTGATAGAAATAAGAAATGGTGTGATGATACTCATAAGTAGTTAATATGTACCAATCTTCTTCATCTTCTTCGTAATTTGAATCTTCTTCATTTTCACTATCACTTCCACTTTCACCTTCATATACAAATTCTTCCTCCTCATCCGATATGTCCATTTCAGACTCCTCATCTACAAGAGGTAAGTCCTCTATGTCAACCTCTTCGTCAACTATTGCATCCTCTACAGTAATGTCAACCTCCATGTCGTCAACGTCGGCTAAAATCATATATGTTGGTTGAGGCATGACTACCTCATCCTCCGGGTATGCTTGATCTCCAATATTATATGTATTTCTTGCTTTAGTTTTGAAGCCCACCAATCACGAGTAGTGCGTCATCGACTAGGATAACTCGTATAGTACACTTGGACCGTTTGACTAGCCAACACAAATGTTTCAAAACCTACATATCTTTTTTCGTGTTTTATATCAATAAATCCAAATTGTTTGTCAATTCTCCATCCTTGCTTGGGTGTCGTGTCGAACCAATCACATTTAAACAGCACAATTTTGGTACCAAAAGCGTAATCCAACTCTAAAATATCTCTTAGAACACCGTAATAGTCAAATTCTGGATCGGTATCATAGACTGAACCCCTTACACAAACACCAGAATTCTTTGTGTAATTAGCCTCCTCATCGACAAATGAGTGAATGATAGGCTTATCAATGGTTCTAAATTTGAAGCCATTGATGGTATATCCATCCCAATATTTTACCCTCTTGCTTAGTCCGACAGCTAATGCTCGAAGTCTTTCGTCGGTCAATTGTGTACCAGGACGAAAACGTAAAACATCACATACCATAACGTCATTAGAAAAAAGCTCTTTCGTCGGTCAATTGAATTAAAATAGTTAAATGATTTTGATCCTTACATAGTTATGGAACTACGATGGAAATTTTATGTCAACCTCTCTAGCAAGATCATCATCATCAATGCTAGGTCTCTCCATTTTTATCTCAATTCTAAAAATACTATGATAATAACGAGAAAAGTTAGAGAAATTTTTACAAGTATATCGCAAAATTGGAGTATGTAGCAAAATTATGTCACTTACTTCACTATATCTTCTATCTCCTCCATACCACTATTTAGGCAGATATACCGATGAGCGGCTTCAAACTCATCGTCCTCCAACCACCATAACTTAGAAGCACTTGTAGGCTTGCCACCAACATTAAAGATAGTGCAGATTCCATGATTCGGTGCATCGACCTTACCTTCTTCATTTCTTGGTGCTCTATTCCAGTTTGTTCTGATATAAGTATCGAAGTAGATTGAGCAAAAGTTTGAGACCTCCTCAATAATATATGCTTCGCATATCGAAGCTTCTACATGAGCCTTATTGCCCACCTTCTTCTTCAGGTGATGTTGATATCTATAAATAATATATTCAATATTAAAACTGTTTGAGTAAAATAATTATTAGTACTAGATAATTAATTATTTTATACGTCTCAAATGGATACATCCATCGATAATGGACGGGAGCACCGATACGTGCTTCGTATGCAAGATGAATCGGCAAATGTTCCATACTATCAAAAAAGTCGGGGGGAAACACACTTTCTAACTTGGACAATATCAATACAATCTTCTCCTCAAGTTCAAACATATGTTGCACCGTCAACTTACTTGAACACAAATCTCTAAAGAATATAGATAACTCGACCAACGGACCCCATACTTGAGAAGGCAGCATCTCTCTCAGAGCGATAGGAAGTAAACACTCCATGAACACATGGCAATCATGACTCTTCATCCCTATCAGTTTGCGTTCGTTGAGATCGAAACATCTTGCCAGATTCGACACGTAACCGTCAGGGATCTCAACTTTGTAATCCAATTACATATTATCAATTTATCATCCCTACTCAGTGTAAATGATGCTGAGGGCTTGACCCAATTACCATTGGATCTTCGTGTTAGATGCAACTCTGGTCGCCTGCAAATAATTTCCAAGTCCTTTCTTACTTTGGAATTGTCTTTGGTTTTCCCCTTGATATCCATCATCGTATTGAAGATGTTGTTGAATACATTTTTTTCAATAAGCATGACATCAAGATTGTGACTTATGAGATTGTCCTTCCGATAAGATAAGTCCCAAAAGATACTCCGCTTCGTCCAATTATGGCTATGTTCGAATCCTTCTAAGTGATGGCCCGATCTCGAATTTTCCTTTACAGTCGGCAAATCCTCTACCTCTACCCAAACAATATCTCCAATCAATCTCAATGGGGGAGAAGTTAGTTTCTGTTTACCAGCTCTAAAGGCGTCCATGTTCCTTCTATATGGACGCGACATAGGAAGGAACTGATGATGGCAATCAAAAGAACAAGTTGTTCCTCTATTCTGAAAGCGGAATGCCTTACTCTTTTCCATACATATCGAACAAGACATAATACCATGAGTACTCTACCCAGATAACATTCCGTATGTTGGGAAATCATTGATGGTCCACATCAACATCGCTCTCATCTGAAAGTTCTGCTCCATCGATATATCATACGTCTAAACGCCGAACTGCCACAATTGTTTCAACTCGTCCACCAACGGCTGCAAGTAGATATCGATGTTCTTCTTTGGAATTTTTGGACCAGGTATGATAAGTGTCAAGAACATATAAGGAGTCTCCATGCACATCTACGGTGGTAGATTGTAAGGGGTCAAAATCACCGGCCAGCAAGAGTACTGAGCCCCCGACTGTCCGAAAGGAGTGAATCCGTCAGAACATAAAGCCAGCCGAACATTCCTAGGCTCCGCAGCAAATCCAGAGGACATCGATCAAAATGCTTCCATGCCTCTCCATCGGATGGATGAGATAATTCTCCTTCATCCATCTTGCTTTACTATACCATGTCATGTGTTCTGCAATATTCGAGGACATATACATCCTCTGTAGCCTCTTTGTGATCGGCAAAAACTGCATGTATTTGTAAGGATGCAACCTTGCTCGTGCGGTTGATTTTTTTTTGCCCCGAATGGGCTTGTACCGGTCCTCGTAACAGAAAATACATCTATCTTTATCATTGTTCTCCTTGTAGTACAATATGCAGCTTTTTCGGCAATAATCTATCTTTTCGTATCCTAATTCGAGTTTTCGTATCATCATCTTCGATTTGTAAAAGTTTTCTGGCAAGTCCTTCGCTCCTTTTGGTAGCAACTCTCTAACAAACTGAATTATTCGACCGTAGCATTCTTGCGATAAGTTAAAATCGGACTTGAAGTTCAACATCCGCATCACCACCGACAGGACAGAATGAGAATCACAACTCGGATATAACAGAATATCGGTATGGCTGAACATATCATAGAACTCCTTTGCAGCAGGATTCGGATCCTCCGGATCGTAACTTGGACCGGCACAAGCCGCATCAAATACCAACTCACGTGCCAAGTTTTGATGCCGATATTGGAAGCGATCTCCAAGAGTGGACTCTCCCACCTCCGTATTGAAGGAGGACTGATATTGCGGAACCAAAGGTTCTCCTTGAGCCATCTACTCGTTGTAGTTCGGTATGAAACCCTTCTTGTAGAGGAGCTCGCTTACGAGATCTACCTCTTTGAATGGTATATTACAACAATTGACACAAGAGCACTTTATGAGTCTTCTATCCATGAAATAAGGTTGGCTACTAGCGTATCTCAAAAATTCCTCGTCGCCCGCCTTGAAATCATCCGTCAAAATAATCTTGCTCTCATGTCGCCGATTGTACATCCACGAATGGTCAACTAAGTATCGACTCATTGTTCAAACCAATTATGCACCAAGTACCACTTATGTTTTAAATACAAGTAAAAATTAATTTAGTACCTAATTGTAACAATCAAGGTTAACAGTATCAGTATCAAAATCGGTATCAGACCATTCATATGAGTATTGATATCGAAATCGGTAATATCGACCATTCCTATGAGTATCAATATCAAAATTGGTATCAGACCATTCCTATGAGTATTGATATCGAAATCGATAATATCGAAATCGGTATCATATCATTCCCATGAGTATCGAAAAGGAATCTAGAGAGAGTGCAGCAAGCTCTGCTTCACGTTTGGTTCTACATTTTGCTCTTGTAGAGGAAGCCATGAGATTCTGAGAAAGAAGATGTTTTGAATATGAAGCTCTGCTTCACGTTTGGTTCTTATTAGTTTTGTCGTATCGGATTAGTATCGGCCTATCGGGTTGGTATCGACCGTATCGGATTGCTATTGGCCTTATCGAATTGGTATCGTCATCGGCCGAATAGGATTGGTATTCTCCGTATTGGATTGGTATTGGCCGTATAGGATTGGTATTGGCCTTATCGGATTAGTATCGGCCGTATCATATCGATATCGGCCGTATCCTTATATTATAGTATTGACAACCCTATAATCCTAGAGTTAAAAAATATTTTAAATAATAATCGGATATCATAATCCAATATTAACGGATTCGATATCTTAATGTCCAAAAATATTCGGATATCTGATTCCAATTTCATGAATTTTGAATAATTTACAAAAACCCAAAACCCTAGCTGTTCCCATGAATCCAAAACCCTAGCTCCATTGTGTCCGTGTCTGTATCCATGTCCAAAACCCTAGCTAATGTTTACATATGTATCTTCAATCATGTCCAAAATCCAAAATATAAAAACATTAATAAAAATATGCAGAGAAGAGATTTACCGAAGAAGAAGGAGGAGGGGGCACACAGAAAGGGAGTGACCGGGGCACCGGGGAGGGGGGCTGTAGAGGGGAGGTAGTAGGGGCTACAGAGGGGGGGTGGAGAGGGGGGCGCGGAGAGGGGGTCGACGAGAAGGGCGGAGACGGGGGCGCGGAGAGCGGGACTGTAGAGGGAAGGGAAGGAAGAGGGGGCGCGGGAGGGGGCACGGGAGAGGGGCACGGGAGAGGGGAAGAAGTGTCGCCGCCGGCCGCCGAGCTCGGAGAGGTATCGCCGTACCACCGCCGCAAAGGGGCCGCCGCAGTCGTCGGGAAGGAGGAAAGTTTAGGGGGGAAATGAAAACTTTCGTAAAAAATTGAGAATGAGTAACAAAGGGTTAGTGTCACACTTTTACTCGTGGCCAGCGACGAAAATATCCGTCACTAAGAAGTCGGTATATATCTAGCGACGAACTTTTGACAGAATTAGCGACGTAAAATAATACTATATTTTACATGTGATATTAGTTGCTAAGCTGTCGCTAATCTGTCGCTATTTAGCGACTGATTTTCTGCCGTTGGTAATATCAGTCGCCAAAATAAGAATTTAAAATAATACTAATATTACCAACGAATATTTAAAACATTTTTTTACAAATTGAAATCATAAAATAAATGATAATATGAAAATAATTACTCTAGAAGTACCCTTTATAAAAAACAAACTAGTAAATAATTTGTCATTCAATATATATAATTACTTTTCAAACCCAAAAGATTTTCCAACACGAGAAATATATATATATATATATATATATATATATATATATATAAGTAAAATAAATACAATTTTCTAACTAGAAAAATTAAAAAAAAATGGGGAAGTGGACCTACAAATCTACCCACCTTAGAAAAAAATTGTCCTCGAAATTTCAAAAGATAGGGCTAGGCACTACTAAGAACATAATCAAGAAAAGTGATACGACTAAAAATTAGACAAGCATACTCGCAGATAGAATCAAAATAATAATAAAAGAAAACATGATTTGGCACGATCAATTATAATCAAAATGATCTAGTCACGACCAAAATTGCTTAAGAACGATCAAAACTTAGACGAAGTCTAAATCAAAATTAAAAATTTTGGCACGAGCATGAACATGATCAAAATACTCATGATCACGTGGGAATAAAATCCAACATTAGGAATAATAGAGTTGAAATATAGGCAAGATTAAGAATACAATCAAGAAATGATATAATCAATGATCAAAAGGAGTCAAATGGGATCGAACCCCAAGAAAAGATACCACGTGGCACGATTAAGGTATAGTCAAAAGGTCTAGTCACCATGGTTAAGGATATAGTCGAAATAGGATTAGCTAAACAATAAAAAGTCATTAGGCACGAATAACTGCTTTTGGAATTATATAGGCATGGTCAGCGATCAAAATTTAGACAAAGTCTAATTATGGTCAAAGTCACTTAGATATAACTAAGATACAGTCACGATTAAGATTAATCATGCAAGGCATCCAAGCATGATCAAAATCGGGCACGAGTGTGAATATAATTAAAATAATCATGATCAAAGTAGAATAAAATCTAAACATTAGCAATAATGGAGTTTGAAATATAGGCATGACTATGACTATAGTCAAATAGTTTAGTCATGATCAAAATCGTTTAGGAACGATCAAAATTCAAATTTGGTTGGGCATGATTAACTCGATTAACTATTTAAACAAAATTATTTAGGCATGATCACAGAATCAAAATCTAGAAATATGTGAATTGGCACGATCGAAATATAATCAAAATAGCCTAGTTGCGATCAAAAGTCGTTGAGGATGATCCAAATCGAAATCGTTTTAGCATGATCAATTATGTAGGCCTGGTCATAAAATCGTAATCCAGGTATGATTATGAATCTAGTATAATGGAATCAAAAATAGGTTTAAATGATTTCTAGGAAGACAAATGACAATTAGAAAATAGAAAGATAAGAAGAAAAGGTTCAAGAAATAAAATGATAAAAATTAAATCAAATTTAAATGAGGGTTCATGAAATTGCGAACCTTGAAATCAATAGTCACATGCCAAAAAGGACGTAGTCTCTATAATATTCAAAAATCGTATGTATATTTGAAGTCACTCTACCGAGAATTTATGTCTCGCTAGTGTACATCTGTTTGGAGTAAACCCTTTGGTTCAAGAAATAAAATGATAAAAATTTAAACGAGGGTTCATGAAATTGCGAACCTTGAAATCAATAGTCACATGCCAAAAAGGACGTAGTCTCTATAATATTTGAAAATTGTATGTATATTTGAAGTCACTCTACCAAGAATTTATGTCTCGCTAGTGTACATCTGTTTGGAGTAAACCCTTAGGTTTCGTGATTCAAATATAATATGGTATCGAATACCTTATCAACTCTATCCAATATTGACATAAAGATAACTAAGATCAAATAAAACAATTATGACATAGTTTTAATAACACTTGATAACCTACGCTTACTTGAAATTACTTCAACTTAGGGATCATGCCACGCCAGTGCGCTTCTGGCTGCAGTGAACTTACATTCTCGATAATTCAAATAAATAGCGACAGTGCGCTTCTATTTTGCCATTGTAAGTCAACGAATATTCTTCCACCTATATCCATAAGAATTCAAAGGAGCTTCTGGAAATTCAAACAAATTGATTTATGATAGAAAAGTATAAGTATCTATCATTGAAGTAAAAGTATCAATTTTGAAAATCAACGATTGATTAGGAAGAAAATGATCGAAGACAAGAGAAATATACATTTTAATTTTGATTTCTCTACTATTCAAGATTCGGAGGGAAAACATATATGTATCTTGAGTTATCAACTAAACTACTAACTCGAGGTTGAATGAGGAATTATTTTAAAAATAATTCTTTAGGTCCAAAGGTAAAAATATGAACTTACGATATGACGATGTTCTAGAGAATGTAGAAATTGTATTGCACAAATGATGAAGATTAGGAATTGAACCCTAGGAAGGCCTAATTTTCCAAGCGAAATGGTCTAACCACCTTTGATCCAACCATCGTGTCAAAATACAATGGCACATCCTTCTAGGAAAATTCCTCTAAGTTAGCTAATAGGGTGTAGAATTCAATAAATTCCTACCTAAATCATATGGCCTATGTAGCGACCTTAACTACCAAATAGTCAAATTAAATTAGGGACTCCTAGTCCTAGCCATTCACCTAAAATCAAATAAATCTTAATTGTGAATGAGCACTTTCTTGTCGTAGGCTCGCAATAGTACGACTAACTAAAGTACTATTACGAGTTCGCACAATTTTGCTAAAACATACCTGCATGGGCCACCAAAAAAACTTATCATGACCCGCATCCGCTTTTCGGATGCGAGTACGTGCGCTAGTCCAGCCTACACCACGGTATCGACGGTAGTACGATGTCTAGCCACAATGCTCCATAATATATAACTTTATTGCTCATTCAAATTGCTACATTAATTACAACATTTATAAGATTTACATTTGAAGAATTTACAAGTCTCACAAAATAAAATAAAATAAAATAACTAATCTATCTAACTAGTCTTTTAGGTTGTCCTTCCAACATACCCATGTCTTACCCAATGGTCCAAAGCGTAATGTGGCAGGCAATTATCTGAAAAATGTTGTTTTCAGTCAGGAATGAAATGAGTACATTCTAACAGCAGTTCCAATAATTGACAAAATCTATAAAACAGTAAATAATACGAAAATACATGATGGGTGGATAAATAGAGAAACATGGTATGAAAAAGCGAGCAAAAGTAGGAGAGCATGGTAATAAAGATAAGATAGTAATATGAACAGTAATAACAACTGAAACGGAAACAAAACTATATAACAAGACTACATCTAACTAGTGAGTTGAAATACTACTTTCGACATGTAAACGGCTAAGGGATAAATCCGGCACCCCGCACTTGAAGTGTGCAACCGCTATCAGACACGAATGGTAAATTTGGCATCCCACACGTGAAGTGTATGACTGCTATCAGACACAAATAAACACAAAAATAGTTCTTGGTTTATTTACATGTCTACTAGAGTATTTTCTCGCCCGACTAGTACACATGGATTCAAGAAGGTCATGAACATGGTAGTACATCAGTCACAAAAAACAACATATAAACTATCACATCGTGTAACCATCGTGTCGAGAATTAATAGAAGATCAATGTAAGACAATACTAAATACACGAATCATAGAAGTTATCAAATTTGAAAACTATTAGAAAATGTACTCGCCTGGGGTTATTTGCTGGTGAAACGGATAATTCCATTGAGTCCAGAATCGTCTGATTGGCTAGGGTAGGTATGAGGAAGTCTGGGGTCACAAGGAAATACGAATACAATTAGTTACGATTTAGGATTTAATTATTAAAGGGGAATTACATAAATAATTATTTTGGAAATTATTATAATCTTTAAAACTATATTTTTATTATTCAAAATATTATAAATAACTACTTGAAAAAATCTATAATTTTCCTTTTTTAGGCTGAATCTACTTTTGTAGAAGTAGACTTTTTAGGTCAAAACACTATATTTAAAGTAACATAAAATAATAAGGTTTTTAGATCAAAAGCCATAACTAAATACCACAAAAATAATATCATAATATTTTTAGGCTTCAAATTCTATTTTGAAATTAACATGCAAGGTCAAGCCCAATGTGATATCTATATATATGGCTATAATATAAGTTTAGAAACTATTTGATATATGCTTAATTTAATAAATACAGTGTATATGTAAATATTACTAAATATATATTACTAATAATTCATAATTTGGCAGTATAACTACTTTTATACACTTATTGTAGTTAATGTAGTATACTAATACCTCTCTACAGTCTGTCTCAATCTGTAAAAAAATATAATAATAATAATATCAAATTTTGTAATGGTAACAGCACAGATGCAGTTGCTCTCCCTGTTTTTAGAAAAGACAAACGAAATAAAATAAAATATACTAGTAGGTTTAAGTAACCCAAGAGATTGAGAATGAGAGATGGGGAGAGAAAATAGAGGCGCTCACCATGCTCGATGCTCAGTTCATCGGCGGCGCACTGGAGCGGAGGAGCTCACGGGAGGGCGGCGAGGTGAAGGGAAGAGCGGCGAGGAGCTTCGCCTCGCAGCGCCGGGCTAGGCCGCCATTGGGAGCTGGGGCATGGTCAGGGTCGGTCCAGCACTTGATTGTGAAAGAGATTAGGAGGAAGAGATTCAGAAAAATCAGTTTGAATTTGAAACAATATCAAATTCTTGGAAGGTTTCAGTAATCGGCTAGGGAAAGTCTAAATTGGATATTGGCAGTAAAGCCCCTAAACATTAGGATTTTTATAGAAACCCTCTTTCCCTAAGCTAACTAATTGCATATATCTAAAACATATTTAGTAAATCTTTATCTAAAGTTAATCACCATTAGATTGTAAAGTAATATTTATCATTCCAATATATTTTATAAAAAGTAAAATATTTGATAATAATAAATACTATATCTTAAAATTTTATTTATGTAAAAATCTTATTTGAAATGATTAGATAAGTTAGAAACTTTTTGTGTTAGAATAATTTTAAGTTCAAATACTTTGGTTTTTAAAACCACTTTTGAAACCAATACTTTTGATAATAACATATTTTCAAATAACAAAAATTTCAAGAAATAGTTTTTTATTAAAACTAATTATAATTTTCAAACCATAATTTTAACTAGATTTTGAAAAATAAAATCAAAACAATGCTTATACATTTCAAAGAGCAATTATTTCCAAAACATGATAAAAATAGAATAAATAAAATAAAATAAAATTTGAAAATATGGGAAGAGGAGTTACAAATCTACCCACCTTAGAAATAAAATTGTCCTCGAATTTAAGGACTATTAAGATAGACGGACTTGGTTGGTAGGTGAAAAGATATGAAAATTTTAGGATGAGAAAATATTGATCAAATAGGTGAAAATAAAAAGGAAAAAATTTAGGGTTGGGATTGGAGTTAGGATTACAATTAAAAATTTGGGAATTAGGGTTAGGGTTAGGGATTAGAAATTTTGTTTGTGGAGAAAAATAGAGGAAGCCTCCCCTATATATAAGAGGGTGGGTTCATACATAGATTAGGATTTGGATTTTCGAATAAACCTTTTCAAAGCTTCAAATCAAATAACTCGTAGATTGATCAAATCTCAATCCAAAATAAGAATTTAAAATAATACTAATATTACGAACTAATATTAAAACATTTTTTTGCAAATTTAAATCATAAAATAAATTATAATATGAAAATAATAACTCTAGAAGTACCCTTTATAAAAGCAAACTAGTAAATATTTTGTCATTCAATATATATATATATATATATAATTACTTTTTCAAACCCAAAACATTTTCCAACACGAGAATATATATATATATATATATATATATATATATATATATATATATATATATATATATATATAATTTTCTAACTAAGAAAATTAATAAAAAAATTCAAAACAAAAAAGTTGGGAAGTGGGTTTACAAATCTACACACTTTAGAAAAAAAAAATATCCTCAAAATTTTAAAGGATAGGACTAGGCACTACTAAGAACATAATCAAGAAAAGTGATATGACTAAAAATTAGATGAGCGTACTCGTGGATAGAATCGAAATAATAATAGAAGAAAATATGATTTGGCACGATTAATTAAACTCAAAATGATCTAGTCACGACCAAAATTGCTTAAGAACGATCAAAACTTAGACGAAGTATAAATCAAAATTAAAAATTTTGGCACGAGCATGAACATGATCAAAATAGTCATGATCACAGGGGAATAAATCCAACATTAGGAATAATAGAGTTGAAATACGGGTACGACTAAGAAAAAAATCAAGAAATAATATGATCAATGATCAAAATGAGTTAAATGGGATCGAACCCCAAAAAAAGATGTCACATGGTACGATTAAACAATAGTCAAAAGGGCCTAGTCACCATGGTCAAGGATATAGTCGAAATAGGATTAGTTAACCAAGAAAAGTCATTAGGCATGATTAACTACTGTTGGAATTATATAGGCATGGTCAGCGATCAAAATTTAGACAAAGTCTAAGCATGGTCAAAGTCACTTAGATATAACTAAGATGTAGTCACAATCAAGATTAATCATGCAAGTCATCCAAGCATGATCAAAATTGGACACGAGTGTGAATATGATTAAAATAATCATGATCAAAGTAGAATAAAATCTAAACATTAGCAATAATAAAGTTTGAAATATAGGCACGACTATGACTATAGTCAAATAGTTTAGTCATGATCAAAGTCGTTTAGAAAAAATCAAAATTCAAATTTGGTTGGGCATGATTAACTCGATTAACTATTTAAGCAAAATTATTTAGGCATTACCACAGAATCAAAATATAGAAAATATGTGAATTGGCACGATCGAAATATAATCAAAATAGTCTAGTTACGGTCAAAAGTCGTTGAGGATGATCTAATTCAAAATCATTTTAGCACGATCAATTATGTAAGACTGATCATAAAATCATAATCCAGGTATGATTATGAATCTAGTATAATGGAATCAAAAATAGGTTTAAACAATTTCTAGGAAGACAAATGATAATTAGAAAATAGAAAGATAAGAAGGAAAGGTTCAAGAAATAAATGATAAGAATTAAGTCAAATTTAAGAGAGGGTTCATGAAATTATGAACCTTAAAATCAATAGTCACATGCCAAAAAGGACGTAGTTTCTATAATATTCAAAAATCGTATGTATATATGAAGTCACACTATCGAGAATTTATGCCTTGCTAGTGTACATCTGGCTACAGTAAACCCTTTGGTTTCATGATTCAAATATAATATGGTATCGAATACCTTATCAACTCTATCCAATATTGACATAAAGATAACTAAGATCAACAATTACGACATAGTTTTAATAATACTTGATAATCTACACTTACTTAAAATTACTTCAACTTAAGGATCATGCCACGCCAGTGCGCTGCTAGCTGCAGTGAACCCACAGTCTCGATAATTCAAATAAATGGTGACAGTGTGCTTCTGTCTTGCCATTGTAAGTCAACGAATATTCTTCCACCTATATCCATAAGAATTCAAAGGAGCTTATGGAAATTCAAACAAGCTGATTTATGATAGAAAAGTGTAAGTATCTGTCCATGAAGTGAAAGTATCAATTTTGAAAATCAATAATTGATTAGGAAGAAAATAATCGAAGACAAGAGAAATATACATTTTAACTTCGATTTCTCTACTATTCAAGAATCGAAAGGAAAATATATATGTATCTTGAGTTCTCAACTAAACTACTAACTCGAGGTTGAATGAGGAATTATTTTAAAAATAATTCCTTAGGTCCAAAGGAAAAATATGAACTTACGATATGACGATGTTCTAGAAAGTAGAAATTGAATTGCACAAATGATAAAAATTAGGAATTGAACCCTAGGAAGGCCTAATTTACCAAGCAAAATGGTCTACCCACCTTTGATCCAACCATCGTGTCAAAACATAATGGCACATCTTTCTAGGAAAATTCCTCTAAGTTAGCTAATAGGGTGTAGAATTCAATAAATCCCTGCCTAAATCACATGACCTATGTAGCGACCTTAACTACCCAATAGTCAAAATAAATTAGGGACTCCTTATCCTAGCCATTCTCCTAAAATCAAATGAATCTTAATTGTGAATGAGCAGTTCCTAGTCGCAGGCTCGTAATAGTACCTCTAACTTAAGTACTATCACGAGTTCGCACAATTTTTTCCAAAACTGACCTGCATAGGCTACCAAAACAACTTATCACGACCCCCACCCATTTTTCGGATGCGAGTGCGTGCACAAGTCCAGCCTACATCGCGGTATCAACGGTAGTACGCTGTCTAGCCACAATGCTCAAAATTATTTAAAATATAACTTTATTTCTCATTCACACTGCTACATTAATTACAATATTTACAAGATTTATATTTAAAGAATTTACAAGTCTCACAAAATAAAATAAAATAACTAATCTATATAACTAGTCTTCTAGGTTGGCCTTCCAACATACCCATATCTTCCCCAATAGTCCAAAGTGCAATGTAGCAGGCGATTATCTAAAAATATTGGTTTTCAGTCAAAAATTGAACGAGTACATTCTAACAGCAGTTCCAATAATTGACAAATCTATAAAATAGTCAATAATACAAAAATACATGATGGGTAGATAAATAGGTAATCGTGATATAAAACATACGAGTAAAAATAGGAGAACATGATAATAAAGACAATATAGTAACATGAATAGTAATAACAACTAAAACAGAAACAACACTATATAATAAGACTGCATCTAATTAGTTAGTTGAGATACCACTTTCGACATGTAAACGGCTAAGGGATAAATCTGCTACCCCGTACGTGAAGTATGCGACTGCTATCAGACACGAATGGTAAATTCGGTACCCCGTACGTGAAGTGTGTGACTGCTATTAGACACGAATAAATACAAAAATAGTTTTGGGTTATTTACATGTCTACTAAGTATTTCTCCGTC
The DNA here is from genome assembly GCA_029216955.1 of Iris pallida. NCBI lineage: Eukaryota > Viridiplantae > Streptophyta > Magnoliopsida > Asparagales > Iridaceae > Iris > Iris pallida. The sequence continues at coordinate 19,638,814 of JANAVB010021798.1, forward strand.
CGAGTAGTACTCATGGATTCAAACAGGTCATGAACACGGTAATACAGCAATCAAGAAAAATAATATGTAAAGAATCCATAACTACCACATTGTGTAACCATCGTGTCGAGAATCAACAGAAGATCAATATAAGACAATACTAAATACACAAATTATAGAAGTTATCAAATTTAAAAACTATTAGAAAACGTACTCGCCTGCGATCCTCTGCTGGTAAAACCGATAATTCTATTGAGTCCAGAATCATCTGATTAGCTAGGTAGGTATGAGGAAGTTCGGGGTCATAAGAAAATATGGATACGATTTGTCATGATTTAGGATTTAATTATTAAAGAGAAATTACATGAATAATTATTTTGGAAATTATTATAATCTTTAAAACTATATTTTTATTATTCAAAATAATATAAATAACTACTTGAAAACAAAATCTAGAATTTTTCTTTTTTAGGCTGAAGTGGTCGCCAGTGGTCGAGGCCCTCGGTGCAGGTAAGGGCGGTGGGGATGATGTTGAGTTTGTGGGTTGGGCTTGGCCGGTATTTTACGGTGCTGGCACGGGGGTACTACTTGTCACGGCTCCAGCAGGAAACTGGTGGGTGATGACTCGAGTTGGGTTGGGTGCTAGCGAGTTGTGGAGATGGTGGTGGCGATGTAGGGGACGGCGTCGGGTTGGCTTGACTTGGGTGTCGGGTTCGACAGAAAGGTGTCGGTCGACGAGACGACGTTCGGTCGAGGAGGATAAGGAGTAGGTGGTGGTGTTGTAGTTGTGGTTGGCGATGATGGTTGGGTGGATGGGCTTGAGACGCTGGAACTATGGCGGTCGGGATAGGCGCGATGACGATCGGTGGTGTTAGGATTACAGCACTTCCGTAGATTTGGGTGGTGGGCACGGTGGTGCGATGAAGATGATGAGGGTGGAGGAAGGAGGCTGTGACGATAGGGGTGGTAGTTGTGTGTGCATTTGGGAAGGATCGGCCAATTCCCGTATATACTAAAAGTTATGGATATATTTTGATTGTGAAAGAGATTAGGAGGAAGAGATTCGGAGAAATCAGTTTGAATTTGAAAAAATATCAAACTCTTAGAATGTTTCAGTAATCGTCCCGGGAAAGTCAGAATTGGATATTGGCAGTAAAGCCCCAAAACATAGGATTTTTATAGAAACCCTCTTTTCCTAAGCTAACTAATCAAATATTTGCATATATCTAAAAATATTTAGTAAATATTTATCTAAAAATTAATCACCATTAGATTGTAAAATAATATTTATCATTCAAATATATTTTATAAAATATGAAATATTTGATAATAATAAAACCTATATCTTAAAAGTTTATTTATGTAAAAATCTTATCCAAAACTATTAGATAAGTTAGAAACTTTTTGTGTTAAAATAATTTTATGGTCAAATACTTTTGGTTTTTAAAACCACTTTTGAAACAAATACTTTTAATAATAACATATTTTTAAATAACAAAAATTTCAAGAAACTAGTTTTTTATTAAAACTAATTATGATTTTGAAACCATAATTTTAACTAGATTTTGAAAAATAAAAATATATATCAAAGCAACGCTTATAAATTTCAAAGAGCAATTATTTCAAAAATATGATAAAAATAGAATAAATAAAATAAAATTTTGAAAATCCAGGAAGAGGAGTTACAAGAAGGACCTGAAAAAATGACTTAATATAGAAGGGGACAGAGATCTAGGGTTTTTGATGGTGGCACAAGGAGGAGGGTTAGGGTTTTTCGTCTGTACGGATTAATATTGGAGAAACCCTAAAGAAAATGAGAAGATTAGGAATAAGAATTATAGTCTTGATTTTTGCAGCATTTTGGAAACAAGGGGACCAAGTTCGGTCTGAGTTTGGCCATTGACCGAGTTAGGTCCGAATTTGTTCCTACGACTCTAGAACCAAATAATATTTGCCATTAAACTTTAATAAGACTCATTTGTGAAGTGTTGGTTACTTTGGGTTGGCTGTAAGGGTCGGTTCCCAGGTAGCGGTGGTCCAAAGACACTTAAGTACCGTATCATTTCGGACTATCTACGCTGTATGACGGAAGGACCCGTTCGGCATATTTCCAACAATATTTTATACTTTAACAAATAGCATTTTTAAAGAATAAGTGCAATATCATCATATAGCATCCAAATCAAGAATAACCAATACCCAACGAATGAAATTGAAACGATCTTCAGATAGAGGTTTAGTAAAGATGTCTGCTAGCTGATGTTTTGTGTGAACAACAAAATGCAAATCAATATCTCCATGATCACACAAAAAGTGATGTTAACTTCTATTTGTTTGGTGCATGAGTGGCATATTGGATTCTTCGTGGGATTAATAGTGGTAGTGTTATCACAATAGATAGGAATGTGCTTATAAATGAGATTGTAGTCTTCTAAGGTCGGTTTTATCCACAAAATTTGTGTACAACAACGTCTTGCAGCCATGTACTCAGCTTCGATAGTTGATAATGCAACAGAATTATGTTTCTTACTAAACCAAGTGACTAATGCCTTGCCTAAGAAATGATAAGTGTCGCTGGTACTTTTTCGATCAACCTTACAGTCCGCAAAGTCAGCATGTGAATAACCAACCAAGTCAAAGGACGTGGTTTGAGGATATCATAGGTCAGTAGTTGAAGTTCCTTTAAGGTATCGAAACATATACTTAACTGCGGACATAGGTGATTCCTTAGGGTTAGTCTGGTATCTAGCACATAGGCAAACACTAAACATTATATCAGAATCATTAGTAGTTAAATAAAGTAAACTACCAACCATACCTTATACTTACGTATATCGACTAATTTGCCACTTTCATCAACATCATGTTTTGTAGCTATAGATATTGGAGTGCCAATAGATTTGACATTGTCAATGTCATATTTATTTAGTAGTTCTTTGGTATACTAGCTTGATTGATGAATGTTCTCTGTGAATTCTGCTTGATTTGTAGTCCAAGAAAGAAGTTCAGATCCACCATCATACTTATTTCGAATTTACTCTGCATACACTTAGCAAACTCTTCACAGAGTATTTTATTAGTAGATCCAAATATGATGTCATTAGCATAGATTTTTACTAATAGAAGAGTGTCATTGTGTGCTTTTATAAAAAGTGTCGTATCTACTTTCCCTTTTGAAAAACTATTTTCAAGTAGGAAGGAATTGAGGCAATCATACCAAACACGTTGGGCTTATTTAAATCCATATAGAGCCTTACATAACTTGAAAATGTGACTTTTCTTTAATGAACTATTCAAAAAAAGCACATTTAACATCCATTTAAAAATATTTGAAAAATATGAAAACTTGCAAAAACAGAAAGCATACGAATGGACTCAAGTCTCACAGCAAGAGCATAAGTCTCGTCATAGTCAATGCAGTCTTCTTGATTATAGCCTTGAGCTACAAGATGTTCTTTGTTATGTGTGACTTGTCCATCATTATCGTTTTTATTTGGGAATACCCATTTGGTACCCATGACTATATAATCATCAGGTCTAAGAACAAGTTTCCAAACTTTATTAGGTTCCAATTGGTTTAATCCCCCTTGCATGCTCATTAGTAAAAGCTTCTACAATATTCTTAGGCTTTATTTGCGAAATAAAAGCTATATTTGCAATAATGTCTTTACTTGCAGAACGAGTGCTTACTCCCTTGGATACATTACCTGTGACCAATTCTTCTAGATGAACAACCATAAACCTAATTTTCTTTGGCAAACTCTCTAGATAGCTTGTGTTGGTTACTGTATCTTTATAGGTCTTGTTGGATGTTGTCCCGACATCTTCATTGTCACTATCACTCCATCGAAAGTAACATTAATAGATTCTTCAACAATCAAAGAATGTTTATTAAAAACTCTAAAACATTTACTTTTTGAGCCATAGCCAAGAAAGATTCTTTCATCAGCCTTGGAGTCAAATTTTCTCAAGTTATTCTTGGTATTCAAAATAAAACGATGACAGCCAAACACTTTAAAATAACTTATAGTTGGAATCCTACCAAACCAAAGTTCATATGGTGTCTTCTTCGATATGGGTCGAATCAAAACCCTATTTTAAATGTGACATATTGTATTTACAACTCCAGTCCAAAAGTATTTCAGAAGATTGAATTGATTCAACATGACTCTGGCCATATCGCCAAGAGTTTTATTCTTCTGTTCCACAACACCATTTTGTTGAGGAGTTATAGACAGAAAAATTCATGTGAAAAAATATTTGAACCACAAAAACTTTTAAAATATGCATTTTCGAATTTGCCTCCATGATCATTTCAGATTCGAGTACTCAAAGTCTTTTTTGATTTAAACATATTTACAAAAGGTCACAAATTCAAAAAATGTTTCACTTTTATTTGCAAGAAAATAAACACATGTAAATCTCAAATTTCATCAATAATAATATAATCATACAGCTTACCGCAAAGACTGACGACTCTGCTAGGTCCAAACAAATCCATGTGTAATAGTTGAAAAGGTCTAGAAGTACTTATAGTGCATATGGATTTAAAGGAAGATCTTGTTGCTTTTTTTTGGACAGTCAACACAGACCATATCCTTCTTAAGGAGATTTTCGGTAAGCCTCTTACTAATTTTTTTGGGGAGAGTTTAGCAATGTGTCCATGTTTGTATGTCCTAGACGCATGTGCCATAACCAACTTTCATCCTTGTTAGTATAAAGGCACTTTCCTGTATTATTATTATCCTCTAATATATTGAAAACATAAAGATTTGCTTCCCTAATACCTTCGTAAGTAACGTTATTGCTAGATCTATCATAATTAGAGCATTTGTTTTTCACAAAATTAATACCATAACCATTATCAGCTAGATGACTAATGCTTAATAAGTTATGTTTTAATTTTGTTACTAAACAAACATCTTTTATTACAGGAAAAGGAAGAATACCAATGTTACTATTAACAATGATATACCCTTTCAGATTATTGCCGAAGGAGATATATCATTCTTTCTTCATCGATAGCATTGTAAATAAAGTAGCATCACATGTCAATATCGTGAGCAACCACTATCGAGAATCCATTTGCTTCTAGCATGAGAGGGTTGGTCCACCTATAACACAGGTTAAAGATGTGACCTATGGTACCCACTTCTTTGAGGGTCCTTGTATGTCAGGTTTTTAAACCCATACATAAACCTTCATATCTACTAATCATCTGATATAGCACTGACATAAAATGTGTCCTTGTAAACAATAGTGACAAAAGATGTTAGTGCTAGGTGTAGTAGTAGTATGTGAAGTGGTGTGCCGAGTCTTGCATAGATGTCTATAATAGAGAGCATAATTGTGTGTGACTTTTGATTTCCTGGCCTTCTTCGTGTAGGCTCTGTCATATGGCTTTATGATGTGTCTTATACTTGTGTTAGCCAGAGTAATAGGTTTAATCACATATTTTCCCATCTTAATATCTAACTTATCATATTTAGCATGCAACTCACTATTCTTAGTCATGTCTTTGAGCAACAAGATCGTATTTCTTCTTTTCTGAAACATAAGATTCGTTAAGCTCTGTATACTCTTGTGTATTATTTTCAATACGTTCAAAAGAATTATGCAAACATAATTTAAGAGAACAAATTTTATTTGTGTCACAGTGGAAGGTGTGTCTCTTATCTCATTTAATAGAGATATGAGTCTATCATTCTCTTGCTTGTGCATTTGGATCTCTTTTCTAACATGCTTAAACTTATATCTAAGTGTCTTACAATCTTCAAAGACATCATTAAAAACATTTAACAATTCATCATACGTAATATCAGCTTCAAAGAGAGGATTATATTGTACCTCAGATGCCAATGCCATAAGACACACATTGGCAGCATTTCGAGGATTTTCTTGTTCTGTGTCGCTAGCTTCGCTTGCTTTCTATATACTTGTATTAGCATATTTGCGAGATGAAGATCCCCTCTTGCTTGAATGTTCATACATATTACCCTTCTTAGCATATGGGCAATCCTTCTTGATGCGACTTATCTTTTTGCAGTTGTAACATACAAGCTCTTCTTCATTTAAGTTTTTTTTCTATTTGATCTTTCATACTTCAAAAATTGCCTAAATTTTGTTGTGATCAAGAACACTTTCTTATCACTTGAATTATTATTATCAATAATGTCGTCGAAGATCTTCTTGTGATGTGCCTTAAAAGCAATCGTCTTTTCCTTTTGTGCTGACTCTTCTTGCTCGTTGAGATCTAGCTCATGTGTCATCAGTTTGCCCATGAGTGCCTCAAGAGTCATAGTAGTAAGATCATTTCCTTAGATGATTGTTGTTACTTTAGGGTTCTAATTCTTAGTGTGTCCATAAGCACTTTGCGAATCTTCTCATGATTATTGTATTCCTTGCCAAAAGAAGAGAGAGCATTAACAATATCAAGAAATTGTGTGAACATTTGTGTAATGGTCTCATTTAGCTTTATTTTGAAGGCCTTATATTATTGTGCCAGCCTACTAATCTTGGATTCCTTCATTTGTGAAGTTTCTTCATGAGTTACCTTAAGAAGTTTCCAAACATCATGAGCAATGGCACATGTAGATACTCTATTGAACTCAGTCATGTCTATAGCACAAAATAATGCATTTATGGCTTTAGCATCAAGGCTAGAAATTTTTTTCTAGGTCCGTGCATCTATCATGTACTTTTTCTACAAGATTTACTTCTACAACAATTTTGATCGGCTTTGTGTAGCTATCTATAACAATAAACCATAGATCAAAATCTAATGACCTGAGATAGAAGCTCATACGTGTTTTCTAGTACGTGTAGTTAATACCATCATGTAGGGGTGGCCTATTTATGGATTGGTGTAGAAGCATAAAAAGTTTGAGCTGAAGACATCCCGTCATTGTCATGTCTACCAAAGTCTAGTATAGACACATCAAGACTATACATAAGGGACTAATGATGTTCTTCTACAAAGAATCTAATACAGATTCGACAGAAGCCTAGAGGGATCTACAAGGGATGCAGTCTTCATTGAAGCGTATCCTTCCTTCTTCTCGATACACACGTTGGAGGATTGACCTCCATCGAAGCATGTTCTGATATTCTTGTGGGCGCAGCCTCTCAGAAGCATATCAGCAACCCAGCACCTTGAAGAAGCCAGAGCCTTCGAGCCAGAGGCGCAGCCACCTGCCTACGCTAACCTCATAAACAAGATGGTGGTAGGGCCTCATCCCCTTCTTTATTCCAGAAGCCAGTGTCTGCACTTCAAATGTTCAGCTATCTGCCTGCGCCAATATCAGACGCACAAGGGTGTCATACCCTTCCCTTCGCAGCCAACATGTCACGCCCCAGAACCAGAATACTGGAGAGCGGGGGCAGACATAGCCAGCTACGTATATTGAAATAGAATACATCTCAACTATACGGTCACGGCTGTCTAGATATGAGGGTTTACTACAAGCCAACAGTCTCTTAAGGTTAAGCCTACTGTCTCAATCTCAAGCAAATAATATAATTACAAGATGTTTGACCACCAAATATACAATAAAAGGCATCCCAAATATTACATATCAGCTGATCATGAAGCTAGTCGTACAAAATGCTAGGACTAGCAAGAGTTAAGTCATACATGATCAACCCTAGGATTTGTTAATCATGTTTACAGCCCGTAGGTAGACAGTAAGTAAATGTGCATCGAGCTAACAGGTGCTCGTCGGTAAACGCCTCAAAAGAATAAATTTACATATAAGTGGGTGAATCAAAAAGGAAAAACCCACTCGTAGCCCGGGTTCCGTCTAGTCGCCACCATCGGGCTGGAGGTTCGGTAGATCCTCGGGTGCTGCTCCGGAATCTGGCCACACAAAACCAGCTGGGTCAAACCCCAAAAAGAGCAAGTGCCACAAAGGAGGCCACAAAATAAGAACAAAAAGCCAGCATATCAGAACATAAGAAAATAATTACATAATAAAGACAATTATTAAGGAGAAACCTGGCAGGTGATATACGATGAGATAACCATGGAACTCTTCAGATAACCAGGTTACAACCCGTACACCAAACAATGACCGGGGTTGTAACCCTTCGTCTGAACGGAACTTGGTTTCTCCCACCATTTATCGGCAAGATAAAATACAAGAAATCAGGACCTGTAATTAATCATGATTAAGGTAAAGCACGAGTAGTCATGTCATGTCATAACCTTGTACAGGATCAGGACAGGACAAGCGGGACTAGACTCCATCCAATCAATTACGGCCAAGCAAGTACTACGGCTTACTACTTAACTAACTAGGGTTATCACAAGCCTAATTACTAACAAGATGCAAGTGAGAATTTCCCAGTCCCAAGCCCTGCAGACTATCCAGTTATCCTTCTGTGGGTTGAGAGTTATAGGTGGGTACATCGCCCGGGAGACAAATGTACCCTTAGGTGACTTAGAGGGTGCAACACGCGACGATGTGCTGGAAATGTGCTCTACTCGTCGGCAAGCTACAAGTCCAATTAAAGCGCCCAGATAACGAGATTGCCTGTGACTGGAAATTCTCTATGAACTACACTTTGATCTAGTCATTAGCCTGATCCATATTCAGTGTGAATCCCTGACCGTGGGAACCAGGGAGTCACGTCCTAGACATGATGCAAGACAAGACAAGTGGATTGCACAAGCAAGCAAGCAGGAACACCCACGGTGTCAAATTGATTATACAAGTCAAGTTAGCCGTCGCAACAGCATCAAGTCAAGTCAAGTTACAAGTTACAAGTCAAGTCAGGTACAAGTCAAGAGTGCGCCGCCACGGGCCACTATCAAGTTATCAAGTATCAAGATTAATCATGTCAGGGTACTTGTCAGGAGTGCGCCACGACGGGCCACTATCAGGTCAGGTTTGTCATGTCAGGAGTGCACCACTACGGGTCTTTGTCGTGTTATGCTAGTTCTTGTCATACCATGCCATGTACAATAGTCATTCCAAACATATTAAGTAAAATCAAGTTCATGACATAAGGCGTAAGGATATAAAATGGGCGTAAAATATCTAATAAAATATCAATATACAGGGCTATAGAAGAGCCAAGCTTAGAGAAATAAAACCAAAACTCCAAGAGCCAATGGATTGCACAAGGGGTCAGGGGGGTTGGATTGCGCAGGAGTCAAGTGCGCCAGGAGCCAACTGCGCAGGGGTGAGCTGCACAGGGTACCAACTGCGCAGGGGTGGATGGCACAGCAGATGGATTGTGCTGGATCAGGTTGTGCAGGAATGGATGGCGCAGGATCAGATTGCGCAGGGACGGACTGCGCATGAGCAGACTGCGCATGAACGGACTACGCATGAGCAGACTGCGCATGAACAGACTGCGCATGAATCCATACGCACTCGGGTTGAGCGCAGTTCGCCAAGAGGCAAGCTGCGCGGTCGGCGCTGCGCTAAAGAGCGCAGGCTGAGAGAGGGGATGCGCAGTCCAGCACTGCGCTAAAGAGCGCAGGCTGCAGGCTGCTACTCTAAGCCGAGAAGAACACCAAGAACACCAAGAATTCAAATTATCATATCTTTGTCAAATCAAAGCTAAATCTAGATTTTCAAAGGTCTAACTTAAGTAAAATTGAATTCTCTTCCACTTGGAAGCATCAAAACCCACAAAAATCCAACCAAAATAGATCAAAACCATGTAAATCCGAAAATAAAGAAACTTAGATCTAGAACAATGGAGACTCCAAATCACAAAATGTCAAGTTCTAATGTTGATCACCATGGCCCAATCTAGCTAATGAACAAATAAAATATGGTTCTCATGTGGTGGCAAGGTGCACTTGCCTATGGGTGTTGGTGTTGTGTAGAGGAAGGAAGAAGAAGAAGATGGAGAAATAAATGAGAGAATTATGGAGGAGAGAGGAAAGTAGGTGGAGATTTATGATGGTGGGTTATGGTGGAATGAGGGTGGAGAATAGGTTAAGGTGTTCCTCTCATGATAACCAAACCAAACCAAACCCTCTCCACAAAATAAACCAAGCCATGTAAAAACCCAATTACGAGAACCAAAATCCGCAAGTCAAGTCAATTACAAGTACATGCCAAAATCCAAAAAAATAAAATACAGGTCCTAAATATGTATAAGCCTGATAAAATACGTATTCCGAATATGGGTGTTACAACTCTACCCACCTTAAAAGAATTCCGTCCTTGGAATTTAATCAAGGAGCTAGAGATGTAAAAGCCAGCTATACTATCCACAAGGCTACACTAAGCAAACAATCAAACAATCATACAGGCAAGCAAGGGATGGAAAAGCATAAGGTATAAGGAAGACATTATACCTTACGAGTCAAACAGGTAGGGATAACGTGATCGGATATCATCCTCACACTCCCACGTTTGACTTTTCCAAGGAGCGATGAACTCAAGCAAAACGAACTAAACTGATAGTCTTGCGCTTGAGGTCTCTCTCTTTGGTCAAACATGGACACGGGCCTTTCCTCATACGAAAAGGTTGGTACTAATAACCGTTTTCGAATGATCTAGGACATGGCTCGGGCCCGAGATATATCGTTGTAATTAGGACACATGAAACAATGACACGTGGTCCCGCATAACAACGGCGGAAAGCAAGACAATAGGACACAGATATCTCTCTACCGAGTCAGGATCTGGGCTTGGGCCAGGGCGAACTGCTGAGGCCTCTGTTGCTGGAAGACTTGAGCCTGAGGCGGCAATAGCCTCGGAGGCTGGTACTGCTGCTGAAACACTTGGGCCTGAGGCAGCAATAGCCTCGACAATGGATACTGCTGCTGCTGCTAGACTGGTGCTGGTGCTGGTCCCCTTACCGAGGGACTAGTCTGGACTGATGAGGAGGGACCGGCTCTATTCGGACAAGACCCTATCTTGTGGTCCGGTGCTCCACAAGCCAAACACAATCCCTGAGCTCTACGACACTCTGAAACAACGTGTCCTGGCTTCCCACAATGAGTGCAGCCCATTGCGAAAGACTGCTTCTGCTTCTGTTGCTGAGGGAACATGACCGACGTCATTGAGGCCACCTGCCTCAGAGTTCCAATTGTCAAGGCCCTGACTGCTGGGGCTGGTACTGTCGACTGGGTCATCTGGCCGTGAGATCGCTTCCGACCTCCGGTCCTGTCTACGATCCTGTGGGAGGTATACTCGTGCCTCCTGGCTGCCCTTAACACTGCATCAAAAGTCTGATGCTCAAACTGTTCCACTGCTAACAAAATCTCGAGGTGGAGCCCTTGCTGGAACCGCTGGGCTCTATCAAACTCGGTCGCCACCAAAGTGGGAGCAAATCGACTAAGCCTGGAGAACTCGACCGCATATCCATCGACCGTCCTGCCTCCTTGCTTCAGATTGGTAAACTTGGTCTGTAGATTGTACCGAGCCACCGTATCAAAGTACTTAGTCTGGAATCTCTCTCTGAATAGTGCCCATGGAATAGGGGCCACTAATCCCATGGCCTGTGCTGCCCACCAGCTGCGGGCAAGATCCAGTAACTGTAGACGCACTATGGCCACCTTCTCGTCCTCCGGGGTTCTGGCTGCCTCTAGAATGACTTCAGTATCCTGGAGCCACGCGTCAGCAGCGATAGCATCTTCACTGCCATCGAAGAATGGAGGGTTCAGGCGCTTGAAACTGTTCGCTGCACTATTCCTTGGATGATCGCCTCTGTTCAGAGCATCTTTCACTGCCTGGTGCAAGGCATCTCCTCGGCGATCTTGGGAAGCTAACAATAATCTGATGAGACCCACCAAAGTGCCATCATCAGGCTCTGCAGGCTGGACTGGCTGAACTGGCGGCTCTTCTCCAGTAGGTACGACTCGGGAGGCTACTCCGAAATGCTGGGCTTGATCTCCAGGTTGCTGCTGGTCCGCGGGAGGTGCTTCACCTTACTGATCGACGGGGTCAGGTACAGTACCGCGAAAGAAGACGACACAGAAAAAATAATGAGGAAGGACCAGGACAGATCAACGATACAAGCACATGATCAAGGCAAGAATCCAGAGATTCAGAGGATATGAACGGAGATCAAGGACGAATAATGATTGAGACATCTATCGGTAAACTCTCACATTTCTTGATTGACAAGACCTGCATGGGCCACCACTTAAACCATGTCACACCCCAGAACCAGAATACTGGAGAGCGGGGGCAGACATAGCCAGCTACGTATATTGAAATAGAATACATCTCAACTATACGGTCACGGCTGTCTAGATATGAGGGTGTACTACAAGCCAACAGTCTCTTAAGGTTAAGCCTACTGTCTCAATCTCAAGCAAATAATATAATTACAAGATGTTTGACCACCAAATATACAATAAAAGGCATCCCAAATATTACATATCAGCTGATCATGAAGCTAGTCGTACAAAATGCTAGGACTAGCAAGAGTTAAGTCATACATGATCAACCCTAGGATTTGTTAATCATGTTTACAGCCCGTAGGCAGACAGTAAGTAAATGTGCATCGAGCTAACAGGTGCTCGTCGGTAAACGCCTCAAAAGAATAAATTTACATATAAGTGGGTGAATCAAAAAGGAAAAACCCACTCGTAGCCCGGGTTCCGTCTAGTCGCCACCATCGGGCTGGAGGTTCGGTAGATCCTCGGGTGCTGCTCCAGAATCTGGCCATACAAAACCAGCTGGGTCAAACCCCAGAAAGAGCAAGTGCCACAAAGGAGGCCACAAAATAAGAACAAAAAGCCAGCATATCAGAACATAAGAAAATAATTACATAATAAAGATAATTATTAAGGAGAAAACTGGCAGGTGATATACGATGAGATAACCATGGAACTCTTCAGATAACCAGGTTACAACCCGTAAACCAAACAAGGACCGGGGTTGTAACCCTTCGTCTGAACGGAACTTGGTTTCTCCCACCATTTATCGGCAAGATAAAATACAAGGAATCAGGACCTGTAATTAATCATGATTAAGGTAAAGCACGAGTAGTCATGTCATGTCATAACCTTGTACAGGATCAGGACAGGACAAGCGGGACTAGACTCCATCCAATCAATCACGGCCAAGCAAGTACTACGGCTTACTACTTAACTAACTAGGGTTATCACAAGCCTAATTACTAACAAGATGCAAGTGAGAATTTTCCAGTCCCAAGCCCTGCAGACTATCCAGTTATCCTTCTGCGGGTTGAGAGTTATAGGTGGGTACATCGCTCGGGAGACAAATGTACCCTTAGGTGACTTAGAGGGTGCAACACGCGACGGTGTGCTGGAAATGTGCTCTACTCGTCGGCAAGCTACAAGTCCAATTAAAGTACCCAGATAACGAGATTGCCTGTGACTGGAAATTCTTTATGAACTACACTTTGATTTAGTCATTAGCCTGATCCATATTCAGTGTGAATCCCTGACCGTAGGAACCAGGGAGTCACGTCCTAGACATGATGCAAGACAAGACAAGTGGATTGCACAAGCAAGTAAGCAGGAACACCCACGGTGTCAAGTTGGTTATACAAGTCAAGTTAGCCGTCGCAACAGCATCAAGTCAAGTCAAGTTACAAGTTACAAGTCAAGTCAGGTACAAGTCAAGAGTGCGCCGCCATGGGCCACTATCAAGTTATCAAGTATCAAGATTAATCATGTCAGGGTACTTGTCAGGAGTGCGCCACGACGGGCCACTATCAGGTCAGGTTGGTCATGTCAGGAGTGCACCACTACGGGTCATTGTCGTGTTATGCTAGTTCTAGTCATACCATGCCATGTACAATAGTCATTCCAAACATATTAAGTAAAATCAAGTTCATGACATAAGGCGTAAGGATATAAAATGGGCGTAAAATATCTAATAAAATATCAATATACAGGGCTATAGAAGAGCCAAGCTTAGAGAAATAAAACCAAAACTCCAAGAGCCAATGGATTGCACAAGGGGTCAGGGGGGTTGGATTGCGCAGGAGTCAAGTGCGCCAGCAGCCAACTGCGCAGGGGTGAGCTGCGCAGGGTACCAACTGCGCAGGGGTGGATGGCGCAGCAGATGGATTACGCTGGATCAGGTTGCACAGGAATGGATGGCGCAGGATCAGATTGCACAGGGACGGACTGCGCATGAGCAGACTGCATATGAACGGACTGCGCATGAGCAGACTGCGCATGAACAGACTGCACATGAATCCATGCGCACTCGGGTTGAGCGCAGTTCGCCAAGAGGCAAGCTGCGCGGTCGGCGCTGCGCTAAAGAGCGCATGCCGAGAGAGGGGATGCGCAGTCCAGCACTGCGCTAAAGAGCGCAGGCTGCAGGCTGCTACTCTAAGCCGAGAAGAACACCAAGAATTTAAATTATCATATCTTTGTCATATCAAAGCTAAATCTAGATTTTCAAAGGTCTAACTTGAGTAAAATTGAATTCTCTTCCACATGGAAGCATCAAAATCCACAAAAATCCAACCAAAATAGATCAAACCCATGTAAATCCGAAAATAAAGAAACTTAGATCTAGAACAATGGAGACTCCAAATCACAAAATGTTAAGTTCTAATGTTGATCACCATGGCCCAATCTAGCTAATGAACAAATAAAATATGGTTCTCATATGGTGGCAAGGTGCACTTGCCTATGGGTGTTGGTGTTGTGTAGAGGAAGGAAGAAGAAGAAGATGGAGAAATAAATGAGAGAATTATGGAGGAGAGAGGAAAGTAGGTGGAGATTTATGATGGTGGGTTGTGGTGGAATGAGGGTGGAGAATAGGTTAAGGTGTTCCTCTCATGATAACCAAACCAAACCCTCTCCACAAAATAAACCAAGCCATATAAAAACCCAATTACGAGAACCAAAATCCGCAAGTCAAGTCAATTACAAGTACATGCCAAAATCCAAGAAAATAAAATACAGGTCCAAAATATGTATAAGCCTGATAAAATACGTATTCCGAATATGGGTGTTACACAACACCTTCACTATTCAGAGGTGCAACTACTTACTTGTGTCCGTATGAGGCACAGGATGGTGATATGCTCACACCATCTCCATTCCTACGGTGTAGTCATCTGCTCCGAATCAGAAGCTTAAGTTACTTTTCTATAAGAGACTTGGGAACTCCCATCGTAACAAATACAAGTCAACAAGTCGCTCCAAAAGCACAGTAACCTCGCCAACCTGAAGCACAAGCCTACTTATTGCCTACAGCACAGTGACTCTGGTAGCCCAAAATATATCTTCATAAGTTGCTCTATACGTACAGAAGTCTCGTCGTCATTCGAAGCTAAGTCCACTCGTCTCCTGAAAGTACAGAGGTTCCATCGTCTCTAGAAGCACGGTCTACTCGTCGCCACAAAAGCGCAGCAGTACTTAGTCCTCACCAGAGGCGCAGGAAGCATGGGTCCACCCCAGTTGATTTGTTTAAACCGCCTCTTGTAGAGAACATTGGGATTAATAATTGATATCATATCATATTGATTTAAATCTTAGATGAGGATCAATTAGACTCCAAATGTGAGCACCCTGAATTTCGGGTTAATTTTTTTCATTTTATTTTCTGCTTGATTTTAATTTCAATAAATAAATTATTCTATTTATTATTTAAGTGTACTTTTCCGTGCCTTTGATATTTGGAGTGTCAGGGATGTTCAACTCTGGAAATCTTCTTCACGAGTTTGGAGTGGACATGATTGCCTTCATGACGGTATATAGTGTCTCATCCAAACTTGTTCCCTTGTCCTCTTTTTGCTTCGCAGAACTTCGGGTCGATTTAGACCATTTGATTATTAATTATTTTCCCACTCTTTTCCTTGATCATTTTCAGCGCGTTACCGTGACTTTTAAATTAGGAGCACAAGACCAGTCAGTTTCTTAAAACCAACTTCTCATTGATGATCTACTCGAGACGCTCTTCACCCTTGACCTTCGTGTCCCACTCAGACACGCCATTTTGTGCTCCATTTGCTTTGTACAACTTTTCTGACACGTGACCCGATTTTATTTCACCCCACGGCGTCACATTCATTTTCCAACTTGATTTGTGGGTCCCCTGTCGACCAAAACCTATCAGCCCCAATTATGGACATGGCCCACATTGAGCCTACTACCCATCCGACACTTGTGTCCCATTTATTGGAATCCCCATGTGCTACTTATTTATCCATGATCATCCACACCTATTTTTTATTTATTATTCCATAATGTCCGATTTTGGATCCAATCTGGCTCCACTGAACCCAACCCCAGCTTCATTTTTCCTCTCTCATGATGCCCTCATTTTCTTGCCCCAAAATAATATTAAATAGCATGTTTACCTATTTTAATATTCGATGTAAAATTCTGTTTTAAAAATTCCCATAGGAATTGCCAATTTCCCTACAATTAATTCTAGCCTTTGATTTCCCTATACTAAATCCTCACCACCTATTTTTTCCTACACATTCACTCAGCCATGAGGCCGACCCTAAATTTGAGAAAACATCTTTCTCTCTCTTATCCTCTCTTTTCCTCTCTTCAATAATTATTATTCACCTCTCTCTCTCTCTCTCTCTCTCTCTCTCTCTCTCTCTCTCTCTCTCTCTCTCTCTTTCTATTGTTTTCTAACACCAACAGCAACAACCAACTCTTCAACACCACACTAACTCGAAGACCACACTGGCCGACCACCCTCCTCGGGCGTGGCCTCGCCGCCGGCCACCCCTGGCCCAGCACAGCCTGGCCATCTCCTCCCCTCTTCCTTCTCCTTTGGTCTTCACCACCACCCCATCACAATGTCATCACCATCACCAAGTCAAAATCGGCCACCACCATATCAGCCATCACCACCACCTCCACCCTCGTTGAGGTACATCGCCGCCCGACCCTCATCGGGGATGCGCAGCCCTCCGTCGTCGTCGGCCTGGTCGAGCACGGCCGCGCCAGCAACAGCAGCTGCACGAACTCATGCAGGCGCGCACGCGCGCCCGCGGGCCGCCGTCGTGCGCCGTCGCGCCACCGCACGGGCCGCCATGGCTCGCTGTGGGTGCACCCCACTCCGGCGAGTCCTCCCCTGACGGCCACCATCCTCCGGGACGCGCCGTCGAGGCGATTCGTACGTTTTGCACGACGTTCCGTCGTGACGCGCGCGAAATCAAGTTCATTTTGGCGCTCCGTCGCAGCAACTTCGTGCACGTTTCTCCGGAAATTCGACCGTTGGATCGGCGATTTCTTCGCTCCGTCACAATCTCGGTATATCCACCTTCATCCATGTCAATTTTTGTCCGTTAATTTTATCGTTTGATACATCAAAACCGGCCACCAATTTGACCGTTTAAATTGTATTAAATTTAGACAGTTTCGTGGGACCAACTTCGTCAGCTTGTATCTCCTCCACCGCAGCTCCGTTTGGCGTGCTACCAGTTCTTGTGCGAAGCTGGTATAACCCTCTTGCTACCCCTCCAGTTTCGTTTTATTGTGAGCTTGTTTGATTGGTTGAATTCGACGCCAAAGTTGGCCGTCCGAATTCGTAATTTCCAACTTGTAAAATTCCATTTTTGAACACGGGACTCCAGATTTCATTTCTGACACCACCATTAGACTCGTGGCATCGTTCTGGCATATTTTCATATAAAATTTGTTAGATTTGGAGAACGTGGGCCCTGGCATATTTTTCGGTACAAAATGGGTCCCACATTCTGGGTCAACGGGACTTTTTGATGCCGGCTCATCGGAATCCAATTTCGGATATACCGTTGAGTTCGTATCGTCATTCTGGACTCGTTGACATATAATTTGCTAGATTTTGGTGGACATTGGATCTGGCACGCATTTCGGTGCAAGTCGGATACCAATATCCGGGTCAACGGATCATTTTGAGATCGGCTCATCGGAATCCAATTCCGGATATACCGTTGAGTTCGTATCGTCATTCTGGACTCGTTGACATATAGTTTGCTGAGTTTTGAGAACATTGGCTCCGGCACGCATTTCCGTGCAAATCGGAATTCAAAGTTCTGGTCAACGGACCAAATTGAGATCGGGTCAACGGAATCCAATTCCGGATATACCGTTGGGTTCGTATCGTCATTCTGGTTTCGTGGACATATAATATGTTATATTTTATAGACTTATTTTCTTGCACATTTTTCGGTACAAAACGGCTCCGACACGGACACCGTTTTGATCCGAAATTACCTTTTTGCCCTTGTGTCCAAATTGGACCGATGGATAGGCTATCCTAGCTAATTTGACCATTCTGGACACGTTGGCGATGTCTATTTCATCGTCCGACAATATTTGTTTATAATTTCTCTGAGTTTAACCTTTTTATAATTTATTAATAATTAATTCTTATAATGTTTGTATTTCGGGATTAGTACAACGAAACTGAGATCAGTCAATTTCAGTGATCTCACATCGCTGAAATTGACAAAATGGACACGTGAAACATTATAATAAGATTATTAACTTTACCGTTAATCATCTTATCTCGATTTGCGTGTCGTAAGTTTCGACGTACGAATAACGAAGTACACTTTATACCTTTAATAATTAGACTAGAATTAACCCTGTTTGACCAGAGTTGACCAGTTGACCCAAAGTCAACTATAAGTCAACACTTGGCCTAGTTGACTAGATTATTGACCAGAGTTGACCTAGAGTTGTTTTGACTTAAAAGAATCTAGGATAATGTAGATTGATTATAGAGATTTATTTATTACAACTTGAACACCTTGTAACCTGTGTTGCTTTAAATATGACTCTGTGGCTTCAGTTGGACCCCTATACTTATCAGCTGTTCAGGTTATCAGGCGAGTACATTCTCTGATCATTTCATATCTTATTTAGGATTATATTTCCTGCTTTAGATTACTTTACATGATGCTGACACGTTGGAAACACGGATTAGTACTATATGGATCTTGTTGTACGATGTTATCCCCTTAGCAGATACATCGAGTATTCGTGTTCGTGTACTTTATCGTGAGCATCGTGTACTCCTTGTATTCGTGACATTCGTGTACAAATCGTGTGAAATCGTGTATATTCATGTATTCACGTGATCTCGTGTGTGACTATACTTCGTGTGCAATAACATATCATATCTAGATCCTTGTGTATTGATTGGGACGGAGGAGTAGAAGTGGTTATGTAATCAATCCAGTAGATTACTCGTGTACAACCTCTGTAGATTACTCGTGTACAACATCGTGCCGTTTACATAACCATCTTGTGCTCTGAATCACTAGTCACTGGTAGTTCTCTATATATTGTAGCTATTTACTTACAGTCTCTCTCTTTTTTATCATGTTATTTCTTCAGATCCTGTATCTTACTCTCTAGCATGTTTATATTTCCTAACCTGTTATGATATTTTTGAGATGTACTGTACTCGCTCCTGTCCTGACTGGACCCGTTGATAAATTTTACAGATAGCTTGGAGATTGCCTGCTAGCCTAGAGGAGACACATTAAAGGTTGTTTAGATAGTTATTTCAATTGTCTGGAATTGTATTTACTTTATGGATTACTGTATCTGAGTTTGGAGATTTGAGATGTATTTCTGGATTTGTGTATCTTAGACACTTAGATTTCTCTCTGTTGTACCTCTTTTGGATTTCATGTTTTATCTATCCTTATCATGCTCTACCTTAGATGTAATTGAGTCTGTATCTGCTATGTCACCCCCATTCGGGGAGTATAAACTGTTTAGCCTTATACTGTTAGATGCATGAGACCTAGGACAGCGTTCTACCGCCGACACTGCGGCGTAGGCTGGACGTACCCACTTCTCGTGCCCTTATTCTAGGGTGCGGGTCGTGACACGTTTTTAGTGGTGGCCCATGCAGGTCGAGTTTTTGTAGTAGTATTCGAACTAGAGTACCACTACAGCCTGCAGTAGGAATAGGATATATTTTGAAGATACTCAATCACAGTTAGGATCCCTTGAGAGATTCCTGGGACGACCCTTGAGAATCTTATTTAAACTCCGATTTGAAAACTCTCTTTTCCTTGATTTGATTTATCCTTATTTTCTGTTGTCGAAATTGATTTTGATGGATTATTGTTGAATTTGAGTTTGTATTTATTGATTTTGATGGAAGATTGTTGAATTTGAGTTTGTATTTATTGATTTTGATTGGCGATTGTTGAATTTGAATCTTGATGTTAGCTGTAGCATCCGAGTTTGTATTTATATGATTTGAAGGATTTTTGTCATTTTGAATCTTGATGTTCGTTGATAAATTTGATTTTTGAGTATTCATTGTTGATTTAACTTAAATTTTGTCAAGATAAAATTATATGGGCTAGGTCATCTAAGTTTGGAATCTAGTCTTCTATAGTCACATTAGCCAGCATGGTGAGGACACATAGTCTGGCTTTGGATATATTTCTTGGGTGTGGGAATTTAAGGTTTTCGCAGCCAAGCTAGCGGCATCGCAAAAATGTTAAATACTACGATTCTAGAGGTATGTGCCTAAGTCGAGGACTTTGTGATTATCGTAGCCTTGCTTACTAGTATGACGAGGATTTAGAGCACCATGATTTTGGATAGACGTATATGATTATCAGATTGTACCTTAAATGTTTTTGAACATGTTTTCACTACTTGATCAGTCTTTCAAAAAAAAA
This sequence comes from Iris pallida, assembly GCA_029216955.1. Lineage (NCBI taxonomy): Eukaryota > Viridiplantae > Streptophyta > Magnoliopsida > Asparagales > Iridaceae > Iris > Iris pallida. The sequence continues at coordinate 19,659,349 of JANAVB010021798.1, forward strand.
GGAAAGAATTTTGTTTTGTTTTGTTTCTCATTATTTAACTTAGTAGTAGCTTTAGCTATTTTTATAAACCCTTGTGTAACTTCTTACAATTTCTTCTTAATACAATGAATCGATGATTTTGCTAGACCTTATTTTGGATTTGATATTATAGCTCCGATTTCAAACGGGTTCCTCTTTTAAACAAATAAGCAGAACAAATTCTATTATCATTTATTTTCCTGCCAATATTTTTATTATTTCCAATCATTCTTGTCTTATATAACTGTCATGATTACATCAATTCCCTGTCTCGTATATAATTCTGTCAGCTATACCTTGAAAACTCTTGAATCTTCATATCATTTTGCCTGAGAAATGTTGAGGAAGTGACGTAAATCATCTAGTGCGGAAATGGTGTAAATGGTTATCATAGAATGATTTATAGGAATCAGAACGTTGGATGTCAATTATGAAAAAAAAAATTGAGAGGGAGATGTGGTAAAGGTTAGAATGGAATCGAGTGATAGATGTTATCAATTTAGAAACAATCGCAGAAAATTGGGTTACGAGAAATTCATGGATGTATTTCAAAAAAAAAAACTAATAAGGATATCAGAGGTCAACCTAGTTTTGAGAACTAGAAAATCTTGGTTATTGATTCTTGGGAACTATTACCAGGATATATAGAAATTTAGAGATGGAAATGAGAATTTAATTGTATTTTGTGATTATGCAAAATTGAACTAGATATTTTAAGAGGGTGACTAGAGACAGAGAGAACACAAGGATTTTACGTCATAGAAATTATTTAGATGATTGGGAGAAATTGTGGAATTCAAAGGGATAATATTTGAAGGTGAACGTTGAAGAAAATATGAAGGTTGATTTATAAATAAAAATATAAATTTTGTGTGACATAGTGGTATTGGAGTTTAGTAAATACGAGACTTGACTTAAACAAGTACAAGGATTTCATAAACTTGATTTAGAGGTTTCGGATTAATTTAGAACAAGGTGAAGGAATTTGGAAATTTGATTAAATGAATAAGTGTTGATACCTAATTAAGAGGGGTATGCTTCGTGGGAAATGTTTTAGAAGTTGGAAATTTGTCTATGGTAATCATGGTAAAGGTTTAGATGACTGAAGGTTATAAAATTTCGATGATATTCATATAATGGTTGATTTTATATTGGGGTATGTGAGAAAAATATGATTGGCAAATGATAACTGATAGTATTAGAGAGAGATGATTTACTGACTTCGTATGAAATCTTTTCCTGTTTTCTCAAAAAGGGTTTTTCAATATCCTTGAATCCTAGTTTCCTTAATCACGACCAAATCAACTTCGATTATCTTTCTTATCTTGGGTTGTACTCAATTGAATTAAAATTGACTATGACCTGAATCTCCATCCTTGTATGCTTGTTCTCAGACCTTGTTGAACTGTCCTCCATATTGCCTAAATCTTGATTTTCCTAATTTGATCAACTTAGATCGTATCGAGACTAAATATTCTTAATATATATATTATGATTTGATTTCCATGCAAGTGACTTCATTCTTTAACTTTGGTTTTGATTTTTCTGAACCCTTTATGGATAATTGGTAGTTATCTTTACTTTTTTATGAGTACCAGTTTTCATGTAGGATGGTAGGCTATCTTACAGTTTTGATGATTTGTATTCAGTGTCTTTTCCGGTTTAACACCCTAGACTGCTTGTGTGTTTTGATACCCTATGATCGTTTCGGTTAGCATGACTAGTATACCTAGATGAGACTTTCACTGCCACAATATGCCATGACCCTGTATGTCGTCCTTTTTGATGGTATGATTTGTTTAAGTTCTGGGATTTGATTGTGGGGGTTTGACCTAGAAGGATTACGAACATTTTAATTTCGATGACAAAATTTTTATAAGGTGGGTAGGATGTGAGCACCCTAAATTTCGGGTTGATTTTTTTCATTTTATTTTCTGCTTGATTTTAATTTTAATAAATAAATTATTCTATTTATTATTTAAGTGTACTTTTTCGTGCCTTTGATATTTGGAGTGTCAGGGATGTTCAACTCCGGAAATTTTCTTCACGAGTTTGGAGTGGACATGATTGCCTTCATGACGGTATATAGTGTCCCATCCAAACTTGTTCCCTTGTGCTCTTTTTGCTTCGCAGAACTTCGGGTCGATTTAGACCATTTGATTATTAATTATTTTCCTACTCTTTTCCTTGATCATTTTCAGCGCGTTACCGTGACTTTTAAATTGGGAGCGCAAGACCAGTCAGTTTCTTAAAACCAACTTCTCATTGATGATCTACTCGAGACGCTCTTCACCCTTGACCTTCGTGTCCCACTCAGACACGCAATTTTGTGCTCTATTTGCTACGCACAACTTTCCTGACATGTGACCCGATTTTATTTCACCCCACGGCGTCACATTCATTTTCCAACTTGATTTGTGGGTCTCCTGTCGACCAAAACCTGTCATCCCCAATTATGGACATGGCCCACATTGAGCCTACTACCCGTCCGACACTTGTGTCCCATTTATTGGAATCCCCATGTGCTACTTATTTATCCATGATCATCCACACCTATTTTTTTATTCATTATTGCATAATGTCCGGTTTTGGATCCAATCCGGCTCAACTGAACCCAACCCCAGCTTCATTTTTCTTCTCTCATGATGCCCTCATTTTTTTGCCCCAAAATAATATTAAATACCATGTTTACCTATTTTAATATTCGATGTAAAATTCTGTTTTAAAAATTCCTATAGGAATTGCCAATTTCCCTACAATTAATTCTAGCCTTTGATTTCCCTACACTAAATCCTCACCACCTATTTTTTCCCGCACATTCACTCATCCATGAGGCCGGCCCTAAATTTGAGAAAATATCTCTCTCTCTCTTATCCTCTCTTTTCCTCTCTTCAATAATTATTATTCACCTCTCTCTCTCTCTCTCTCTCTCTCTCTCTCTCTTTCTATTGTTTTCTAACACCAACAGCAACAACCAACTCTTCAATACCACACTAACCCGAAGACCACACTGGCCGACCACCCTCCTCCGGCGTGGCCTCGCCGCCGGCCACCCCTGGCCGAGCACAGCCCGGCCATCTCCTCCCCTCTTCCTTCTCCTTTGGTCTTCACCACCACCCTACCACAATGTTATCACCATCACCAAGTCAAAACCGGCCACCACCATATCAGCCATCACCACCACCTCCACCCTCGTCGAGGTGCGCCGCCGCCCGACCCTCATCGGGGCCGCGCAACCCTCCGCCGTCGCCGGCCTGGCCGAGCACGGCCGCGCCAGCAACAGCAGCTGCACGCACTCATGCAGGCGCGCGCGCACGCGGGCCGCCGTCGTGCGCCGCCGTGCCGCCGTGCAGGCTGTCGTGGCTCGCCGTGGGTGCGCCCCACTCCGGCGAGTCCTCCCCTGACGGCCACCATCCTCCGGGACGCGCCGTCGAGGCGATTCGTGCGTTTTGCACGACGTCCCGTCGTGACGCGCGCAAAATCAAGTTCATTTTGGCGCTCCATCGCAGCAACTTCACGTGCATTTCTCCGGAAATCCGACCATTGGATCGGCGATTTCTTTGCTCCGTCACAATCTCGGTATATCCACCTTCATCCATGTCAATTTTCGTCCGTTAATTTTATCGTTTGATACATCAAAACCGGCCACCAAGTTGACCGTTTAAATTGTATTAAATTTGGACAGTTTCGCGGGGCCAACTTCGTCAGCTTGTATCTCCTCCACCGCAGCTCCATTTGGCATGCTACCTGTTCCTGTGCGAAGCTGGTATAACCCTCTTGCTATCCCTCCAGTTTTGTTTTATTGTGAGCTTGTTTGATTGGTTGAATTCGACGCCAAAGTTGGTCGTCCGAATTCGTAATTTCCAACTTGTAAAATTTTATTTTTGAACATGGGACTCCAGATTTCATTTCTGACACCACCATTAGACTCGTGGCGTCGTTCTGGCATGTTTTCATATAAAATTTGTTAGATTTGGAGAACGTGGGCCCTGGTACGTTTTTCGGTGCAAAGTGGGTCCCATATTCTGGGTCAACGGAACTTTTTGACGCCGGCTCATCGGAATCCAATTTCGGATATATCGTTGAGTTCGTATCGTCATTCTGGACTCGTTGACATATAATTTGCTAGATTTTGGTGGACATTGGATCTGGCACGCATTTCGGTGCAAGTCGGATACCAATATCTGGGTCAACGGGTCATTTTGAGATCGGCTCATCGGAATCCAATTCCGGATATACCGTTGAGTTCGTATCGTCTTTCTGGACTCGTTGACATATAGTTTGCTGAGTTTTGAGAACATTGGCTCCGGTACGCATTTCCGTGCAAACCGGAATTCCAAGTTCTGGTCAACGGACCAAATTGAGATCGGGTCAACGGAATCCAATTCCGGATATACCGTTGGGTTCGTATCGTCATTCTAGTTTTGTGGACATATAATTTGTTTTATTTTATAGACTTGTTTTCTTGCACGTTTTTCGGTGCAAAACGGCTCCGACACGGACACCGTTTTGACCCGAAATTACCTTTTTGCCCTTGTATCCAAATTGGACCGATGGATAGGCTATCCTAGCTAATTTGACCATTCTGGACACGTTGGCGATGTCTATTTCATCGTCCGACAATGTTTGTTTATAATTTCTCTGAGTTTAACCTTTTTATAATTTATTAATAATTAATTCTTATAATGTTCGTATTTCGGGATTAGTACAACGAAACTGAGATCAGTCAATTCCAGTGATCTCACATCGCTGAAATTGACAAGATGGACACGTAAAACATTATAATAAGATTATTAACTTTACCGTTAATCATCTTATCTCGATTTGCGTGTCGTAAGTTTCGACGTACGAATAACGAAGTACACTTTATACCTTTAATAATTAGACTAGAATTAACCCTGTTTGACCAGAGTTGACCAGTTGACCCAAAGTCAACTATAAGTCAACACTTGGCCTAGTTGACTAGATTATTGACCGGAGTTGACCTAGAGTTGTTTTGACTTAAAAGAATCTAGAATAATGTAGATTGATTATAGAGATTTATTTATTACGACTTGAACACCTTGTAACCTGTGTTGCTTTAAATAGGACTCTGTGGCTTCAGTTGGACCTCTATACTTATCAGCTGTTCAGGTTATCAGGCGAGTACATTCTCTGATCATTTCATATCGTGTTTAGGATTATATTTCCTGCTTTAGATTACTTTACATGATGTTGACACGTTGGAAACACGGATTAGTACTATATGGATCTTGTTGTGCGATGTTATCCCCTTAGCGGATACATCGGGTATTCGTGTTCGTGTACTTTATCGTGAGCATCGTGTACTCCTTGTATTCGTGACATTCGTGTACAAATCGTGTAAAATCATGTATATTCATGTATTCACATGATCTCGTGTGCGACTATACTTCGTGTGCAATAACATATCATATATAGATCCTTGTGTATTAATTAGGGCAGAAGAGTAGAAGTGGTTATGTAATTAATCCAGTAGATTACTCGTGTACAACCTCTGTAGATTACTCGTGTACAATATCGTGCCGTTTACATAACCATCTTGTGCTCTGAATCACTAGTCACTGGTAGTTCTCTATATATTGTAGCTATTTACTTACAGTCTCTCTCTTTTTCATAATATTATTTCTTCAGATCCTGTATCTTACTCTCTAGCATGTTTATATTTCCTAACCTGTTATGATATTGTTGAGATGTACTATACTCGCTCCTGTCCTGACTGGACCCGTTGATAAATTTTACAGATAGCTTGGAGATTGCCTGCTAGCCTAGAGGAGACACATTAGAGGTTGTTTAGATAGTTGTTTCAATTGTCTGGAGTTGTATTTACTTTATGGATTACTGTATCTGAGTTTGGAGATTTGAGATGTATTTCTGGATTTGTGTATCTTAGACACTTAGATTTCTCTCTTTTGTACCTCTTTTGAATTTCATGTTTTATCTATCCTTATCATGCTCTACCTTAGATGTGATTGAGTCTGTATCTGCTATGTCACCCCCATTCGGGGAGTATAAACTGTTTAGCCTTATACTGTTAGATGCATGAGACCTAGGACAGCGTTCTACCGCCGACACTGCGGCGTAGGCTGGACGTACCCACTTCTCGTGCCCTTATTCTAGGGTGCGGGTCGTGACACCAAATCTAAGATGAAATCCCAAGATTTACTCGGCTATATCCAAACAAGAAAATTGACATGCGCCATGTGTCACCTCCTTCGGTTATGATTATAACCATCAGAGATCTCGTTTGAGAAGAATCTCGATGTCCGCCACATGTCAGTACTGCAGAAGCCCGTACCGTGCAATGATGGCAGATTCGTTCATATCTTAGGAACCCTAATGCACATCGCATATGTAATCAGTTATCTATAAATAGAAGGAGTTCTTCTTCCACCAATCGATGGAAAAAAGACAGAGGGAACATTGACAATCCACAATCTTCAAAGGAGCAGCGATCTCCATCCACGAAGAGTCGGCCACCCTCATCCACCTATCAACCAAAGAACCAACCAACCAACCATCTTCAAGGGTTCTTCTCATCCAGACAGCCTCTTGATCGGTGACCCCAGAGTCCCATCAAAGGCACCAGAGAGCCATAGTAAGGTTGATTCGTCGTTAGATCGTCAACGGAGTAAAAGAACCGCTGCAGTGCTCGATCTCCATCGTCACACTTTTCCAGAAATCTCTTTTCCCTGTACTTAGAATATCATGTTTAGGACTTCCTTCTTTGTACACAGATACCTTATACGTTCAATAAAGCAAAAAGTTCGTTCAACCTTTTGTTACGTCAAACAAAATGGCTACTCTGCTGGGGACTACCTTCTCCTCCAACGAGAAGGCGATGACATAATCTGATGACAACTTGTTGGAAGCTTCTCAATACATGCTGGTCGTATGCTTCGACCAGCAGGCTTTTGAAGATCTCCTCTCTGATGAAAAGTCGAAAACTTCGAAGCGGTTCATACAACTGAAGAAGACTCGATGTGTTTGGGGGCCTAAGACGGCTGCAGCCAGCAGCACGATGGTGGAAACTGCGTCTCAGGACCCCTTCAACGTCAAGGCTACATAGAAGATCCCGACTGCTACAGCCTTATCCCCTCGCCCGATTTCCGTCCTGGGAAAGCATGGCGAAGAAGATGGTGGTTCCATGGTTGATCTAACAAAGGAACTATGCCAAGGGAAGCACACACCGGTCCAACCCCTCACGACGGAAGTATTGCCGGCAAGGAGATCTATCTTCGACAAAATTGCTTTTCCTTCAGGTAAACCTTCGGCGGACTCTGAATACTACTCACCCGCTGTGTCATGCCTCGCTCCCATAAGAGAAATCATCCTCGCTAAGGCGTGATGCCGCATGAGCCTAGATTGCGCTCACACAAGGTGGGTTCAATAACGGCCGATTACAGGCTAAGCGACAGGGTCGTCGCACAGAAGTCCCAAACAGAAATATTGATACAGCAGCAAAAATTTGACGCAAAACACAAGTCATGCAAAATACTTTTTTATTGATATTGAAACAAAGATTACAATGTGGCGCAAGGCCAAGATTACAATCACTCAAGCTCACTCTTCTCATATTACAAGTCACTCTGCTTTCTCTCATCTCTCAATACAATTTGAATAGGCCAGCGGAAGCTTTAGATAGGCGATGTCCATACATTATGTCCTATATAAGTCCAGACTCCACGTGGCTGCACGCCTCGATTCGTCAAGGAACTCCGTGCCTCGAAGCATCCAAGCGAGCTCCGCGCCACGAGCTTCTACCTATGCCTGCACATGAAAACTGTGTGGATGTCAGTACTCAACTGTACTAGTGGAATGAGCTCCTTGCCCACCCATATAAAACTAACACATTCATTTACTTTGTGCAACATAATCCCTTTTCGATCGTCTTTCTACTCCTGCCTTAGGATCAATTTTAGGACATAGACTCTCGGCCTATTTGTGCCTCTAGACCATCCCGTGCCTTGCAACTAGCAACTTACTTATACTTTGCCTCTAGTCCTTTCTCGTGTCAACGACGTCAACTTACCATGTCGTGCTTGCCTTTCGGTCCATACTCAGAGACGTAACTACGCGATAGTACCCAATTTTTATGTGACTGTGCAACAAATCCATTTTGAGGCCGTGCCTACCATATTGTCGCCTCGCGGCCCTCGCTGCTTTCAATCACCAACCGACTCAACTAAGACTTGTGAACTTAGTGTCACTCAACCAACTTTTCCTTGTGGCGCTTCCTGACTTAAACTCGAACAACTCAAACCCAACTTATGCAACTCCATCCAACAACTTAGGACTTGACGCCATATCTCATACCGAAGCACGGTGTCTGCATTGCAGCCAAATCTTAGACCCAAACATTGTCTTCTGATCGTGTACATGTTCAACTCAACTCAATCCAAAGGTACACACGCAGATTTTTGCCCATGCCGACTCATCTATATGAAAGGTCACTAGCACCATAAGCTATCCTGGACTCTATAGCTTTTGTTAGAGGGCTCCCCTTTCAGCGCAAGTAGCGAGCCCCGCTGCAAGTCCCCGCCTAACTCGTGCTATCATCCAGCACAGCTATTTACATGTTCCTACGAATCGTTCCCTTGGTCGCCGAGTTGCCGTTCAAGAAAATATTTCCCTTGTCGACAAGTTGTCCAATGACCATGCAAGACTCGACTCGAACTGACGTCTCACACAGTCATTGTTCTTCTAATGTTACCATCTCTCTCAGGGCCAAGTTCAATAATTCTCACATCTGAGACCGCCTCGACGACCCATGGTCGCGAGCATTCTTCCTTCTTGCCCTATCATTTTATTCGACTCAGGAACGACTATTTGAAAGCCTTCCTTCCAACTCAATTTAATCAACTGTGGCCCATGCCTTAAAAACACTAAGTCCATGCCATCGTGCCATAAACTAACTTGAACTCTTTGTGACACCACCACCCAAGTCATACTCTATATGACAGGCCTTACGATCGTGGAACCAAGTAATATCGACAACCACAAAAAACATGGAACAGTACTAGAATGTCTTCGATCGCCTAGAATTACTTAGCCTAACTTAATCGTGCATCAACTTGACGAGCAAATGCTGCGTCAAGCCTTACATCGAGGGAATGTACCGTGCACGCAATCGACTTTGAACAACCAAGCTATTTGGGTGCCTAGACTTATGCCACAAGCCGCACGATGTAACTTAGCTCGTGGGGAGAGCAAAGGCTATGCCAAGCCTCAAACGCTGGAACCATGTATGCTTTATCAAGCATTTATGCGGGCGACGCCTATGACTTAGGCTAATTCATAGCTTTGTGGTGAAGACTAACTTTTCTTCTCCCAAGCCACGGGACGAAGGACCGAGTGACATTTTGAAAGCCATCGTGCAATATTTCTAAGACGACCGTGGGACCTTTCCATATTCTAACTCAGTTTAACCTAACTTGGGATTATTCCCTTAGCTATGTGGATTCATCTCATTTATTATCAAGCCTACCCGTGCATTGAAAACTTTCGTATTATTAGTGTGAAGGCTAATACAAGGCAAGTTCACCGAAGCCACCCACCTGAGCAAGAAGTTGCCTCGACCGAGCAAGTCTTCTAGCAAACCGTTGCATGTCTAAGTCCGAACGTCGTTGGCATTTCGATTCTTTCGATTGACTGAGCGGGACGGGACACTACACGCTGGGGGTAGTAGGAAGAGATCACAGGTGGCTCGTGCTTCGTACAACAAATATGCAACACCAGCGGCAGACCAGAGGCCCGTGTTGACAGTAACACGCACAGCTGAAGGAATGCTATACAAGACTGGCTCCTGCGCTCCGATGCCTCAACCAGTCGAATCTTCCTCCCACTGGGGTACTCCTGTGCATAAGCCAAGCCAGAGGGTATGTCCCACGGATAGGGTGCCACGCGAGCAGCGTTCCCGCAGGACCGATAGGAGGCTTCCTCGCCAGACCCGCTCAGACCGTGCTTATATGCAGCTTTCCTGCATATACAATGGGAGTGCTAAGACAGAAGAGCCAACCCTCTCAAGCGGAAGAAGAATCTGTGGCGCAAGACCTGCCTAAATCAAGGCACCCTTATACCCAGATTACCATTAACTGTCGTTGTCAACAGACGGTTGAGCCATCGCTGAGCAGGCGCTCCGTCTTCCAGAGACTCTACTCCATGCCGACTCCACGTCAGAGGCCTAACAGGAGGTCGGTGAGCCATAGAGAAGATGAGCCCCACATAGCCATATGCTCTGCGGCACAGGGTTCTCGAGCTTTCAAGGAGCCTTTCCAGAATCCTCTCATATCAGTTGCTAAACCAAAGAGGAGGTCAGAGAACAGCAAAGCTAAGGTACCCGATGCAGGTGTGTTCCAAGGCACTCATTCCAAATCTATATTGGGTGCCTTGTCAAAAACTAGGGGTAGCCAGCCTTCTACCATACACAACAACCCTATGTTCCAATCTGATAAGGCACAATACGACACGGATGTCTCCATTGGTGCAGCCAATCACCAGACCGGGGTAGCAACCATACTGAGTCCGAAGAAGATCACAATCTTATGGTATATCGTCAGGACAGCTAGCCTCGGGCATCAGAGCCAGAAAGTGAAGGATCCATGGCTCCCTCGAGTCACCCTCACATTCAGTCTGTGTTCGTGGTCGATGGCAATAAGGAAGACAACAACGAAGAATTCCTCGAGACGAAGTTAGATACACTGACGGACACCATAAAGACCATGTCTTCGGTCATAATCAACCTCAAGAGTAGCATGGCCCCTACTGTCTCTACACCTACGCGTGATCCGCCAACCAATGACGAATCCAGCAGGTTGCCTACTGCCAACCAGGCAGGACCATCCTCGTCCACTCCATCGGCTACAGGCTCCGCAATGCCGGCCGAGATACAGTAGGCCATTAAGAAGCTGTATGCTCGTCATGATCCCAAAGAAAAAAAGCAACGCTTCGGAAGATGGGGATCCGGCAGCCATACCCTGCCGAGTGGGACAACGTCGTTTATTCTCCCAAATACAATCCGCAGACGCTTATACCTTATGAATGAAAGGGATTTCTTCGATAATACTTGAGGTACTTTGCCTCAGTAACGGGGTACCTGCCAAAGGAAGATGCCCTCTAGTCCAATATATTCATAGGAGCCCTGCAGGGGGTAGCCTATGAGTGGTTTTACAGTCTTCCGGACGACTATATCTCGTCATTTGAAGACCTGAAGACTCGGTTCGTGGACCGATTCTACGAAGGCGGCATGGACATGACCATGTCGACCCTCATAGAAATTGTCCAGAGGGAGAAAGAGCCTGTCCGTGCATACAACGAACGCTTCTGCCAGGCAGCCCTCAGATTACCATCTGGCGTGCCCGAGCCCATGCTTATGGACTCCTGCCGCAGGAACATGATGCCTACTATAAAATTGTGGCACTGTGCTCCCTGTACGGAGTGGACATCTTTCATTACAGAGGCGGATGCCGCACAAAGGCAAGCTCAGGGCGCACAGCTCCTGGGACTACACTTTCCTGCGCTCGAAGACAAGGGGAGGCGCTCGTACAGCAATAACCCTAAAAATGGAAAAGGCAAGCAAGCCATGACCGTCAACACCTCTAAAGGTTTAGCAGCTGCGAACCCCAAGTCTGCGGAAGTGTAGAGGCCGAGGAAGACTTACTCCTTCAATGACGAGGATATGCTGGAGCTCTTCGAGATGCTTACGAAGAGTGGCAAACTGTCCATCCCGTCACCCAGGTGTCCTGATGAAGTGGAAAAGATGGACCATCCCAAGTACTGCCATTATCACCAGTATGTCCATCACTCAACACAGAACTGCTATGTGTTGAAGAGGCAAATTCAGCGCCTCATTAACGCCAACGTTATATCGTTAGATTATGAAAAGAAAACCATCACAGCCAACATGGTTACTCTCCAGTTCGGGAGTTTTTCAGCCACAGAGGTGCAAGATGGCGTCAACCGTATTCCAAAGGCAACGATGGAGGTAGTCTACCTTCTGCTAGCACGGGACAACGCTCAAGGGCTCGTCCCGTTCTTCATGCCTTAAGGTGAATTCGTGTAGATACATCTTGACTTGGTTCCCGACATGATGACGTCTACGACCCTTTCTGTCAAAGGAAAGAAAAACAAGGCATGCCGCATGGTCTCGACGTCGACCAACGATGCTTTGGTGACCATCCGCTCGGCGCAAAGACAAGAGAAGAGCCAGGCTCCAAGCCAGGAGGGGTCTCCACTAGATACTCCCCCTGTCTCAGATATATCAGGAGCAAGTCCACCACAAATCCCTGAGGCACCAGAGGCGGGTCCATCCCGGGCTCCTACCGTGGACAAGCAGAAACAGACGGAGGTTCGCTTCGACAAACCTCTCAGTAAGGATCCGACAATCGGGCCTATCAAGCCCTGCAATTTTGATATTGTAGCGCAGCTGGCTAATACTCCAGCTAGATTATCACTTTTTGAGCTCCTCCGCCTCTCTAAAGAGATCTGAGATACGCTCAGTAAGGCTTTACAGAACACCGAGTCCTTCCTCACCCAGGTTCAGCCATCGAAAGTGGATCCCGCAGCTTGTCTACATTGCCACAGCACGGTCAAAGTGATTCCCAGTATCACTTTTACTCAATAAGACATGTTGCTAAAGAATAACCGGCACAACAGCCCCCTGTACTATACGGGGTATGTCGGTGCCATTAAGGTTGATCGCATCCACATCGACCCAGGTTCCTCTTTGAGCATTATCCCAAGAAGCCTACTTCAAACTTTAGGGGTTCCGATGCATCGGTTGACAGCCTCCAACACAACAATCAGTGGCTTCAACGAAGAAAAGAGCGATCTCTTGGGCAAAATTTGCCTGAAATGTCAAATCGGTGACCTTCATACTGAAGTAACTTGCTATGTCATTGATGTAGACATAAATTATAACATGCTGTTGGGGCGACCATGGATCCATGAGTACATGATTTTCTCTTCCACCCTACATCAGTGTATGAAATATATGGCCAGCGACGGGAGTATTAAAACGGAGTTCGCTGATATCGACCCGTTCCGAAGACTTAAAGCCTACTGTACATATGCTAATTTGTACAAGTCAGTCCTCTGGGATGATGACAGCAATGATGCTGACGACGAGGCAGAGACAGCTTCAGAAAGTGCAGCAGTGGCCGATAAACCTTTAAAGGTTCGACTGAAAGAGAGGCCTCCCAAGGTGTCAGCGCCTCTTGTTGTTAAGCTTCGGGGCAAAGCCCTACCTTCGCCTCCAGTGACAATGGGAGATGGTCAGGAGCCTATACGAACGAAGTTACCCCGGAGGTCCCCAAGGCCGACCATGAAGGCGCAGGAGCATCCGACCACCATTCCCTTGATGGTCAGCTGAAAGGGAGGCATCCTCCTCCTCCGGCGGCAGCCCTAGCCCTCACTGACGAAGATCTAGAAGATTACATCTGCGCCGATACAGAGGCCCACTCTTTCGATGATGTAATCCCTTAGGACAAGATATCCTACTTTATCAATAGAAAGTTGTTATCGAACTACTCTGGCGCATGCTGGAACACCAAGTATTTCTTGGAAAATTCTCTGCGTAAACTACAGACGCAAGTGACAACTGTTAATCATGTGAGCCGGGTTGTCCCTGCCCGAGGTGCCTAATTCGTAGTTCCAGCCAGAAAAAAAAGAGGAACCCATCATATTCGGTCGATTGGAGCATCCGCAACGAATAACTCCTGAAGACCCAGATCTCGACAGTGACAAAATACAGTTCTATCGCTACACGATGCAGGCCAAGAACCTTATCCTGAAGATAGGCTACAACCTGAATAGCAAAAAGGGGCTCAATTATGGCAAAGGTCGACGTCTTTCCATATGGATTCACACTCCAAAGGGAAAAGATGAAAACTATTACCAACGTACGCGTCGAGGGCTGGGGTATGTTACACCTACAACCACCTCAGAAGATTCAGAAAAAGAAGTCATGAGGTACTTACACTCGTCTGACTCCTCAAGTTGGGACTCCGATACTAGCATGGTTCAAGTCCTTAAGAAGATGTTGTCTGCTAACATGATCACTAATCAGTTAACCGTCGAAGACAATCAGCGCAGGCGGTTACAAGAGCTAGAAGTATTGGATGAAAAGTGCTTGCTCGTGCAGCAAAGGATTGAGATTTACCAAGCTCGCATCTCTGGGGCCTTAACAAAAAGGTCCCGCGAAAGATCCTACCATGTGGGCGACCTCGTCTTGGCAGTACGAAGACCGATGGTGATGACCCACAAGACGGCTGAAAAGTTCAAGCCCAAGTGGGAAGGAGCGTTTGTCATAGAAATTGTGTACTCCAACGGTGCTTATCGGCTAGCTAAGCCTATGGGAACTTACTAATGATGCCCATCAACGACAAGTTCCTAAAGAAGTATTACGTCTGAAGACAGATCCAGCATAGGCACCTACATCTGGTAAGGGGATCTCTCGCTCTCCCTCCTATATATTCTCTCAAATAGATGAAGCACTTCACGTCCACACTACCTCTGGATTGCTCCTCTACGCCTGAAAGATGCGACTACCATGTCCACATTACCTCTGAGTAGTCATTTTTCTCGCATCAGTTCTATGATTATCCCGACGGTTTAGAAAATAGTTCACGTCCATATTACCTCTAGATTGTTGTTCTATAACCCGACCAAGATCAAGCCTACCAAGTCTATATTACCTCTGGTCAGGCAAATCCATTATGAAGATTCCCTCTTTATTCTGGAGATAAAAGCAAAGGGAACAAGAAATCTTCTACATATTAAAACATGTAGCTACAAAGACCTATTACAGACTCTTCGTGGTTACATACACAGAAGCAACAAAAAATTTGAAATTACGGTATAAGCTCTCAATAGTGCAGGCGAGGCGGTGACAGAGCCAATCACTTCCTGGTCAAAAGGAAGCCACCGCCCGAAGCTGCTACTGACCCAAGCCGGGGATGAAGACCAGCACAAGACTCTCTTATCTCTCCATCTGGCCAGCGAGAGAAACTACAGCAGCAGGCCTTGCTATTCCTCGGTCAGAATGGCATGCAATCCTGACCCAAAAAGCAGAGATCCGAGACATCATTGATGCCTACGACATCCAGGGCATAGGACATCTCAAGATCCAATGGTAGTTCTACTACAGCTTCTTTGGATAAAAATATTTGTCACTGACGGCCGCCTCAAGCAAACTCCAGGGTCGTTAGGAGCTGAACATCGGGCAAGCAAGGCCATTGTTGAAACAGCTGAGTCTTCTCTCGAAGGAGGACAGTCCTTTATGTAGACTATTTGCATCATCCAAGTACGAGCCAGACATCGGTCAGAAGGAAGCTTACAAGTTAAACTAAAGCTCCACTCTATGACAGATGGCAGTACTGCGAATGACCAGAGGAACGTGACTCTGAACCCCATTTGCTAAAGAGATTCATAATCCCTGCAAAGACGCGATAGGCTCCAATATCAAGAAGCCATCAGGAGCCCTTGCTCTGAAATGATAACCCAGGACAATTAATGCTAAGAGCTAGGCGTGACACCAGCCATCACCCAGCTTGTACAGTCCTGACGCGTGTTCATGCTTCTGTTCAAAGTATCCCGAGCTTTACTCAGGTTCGAGACACTTTGAAGGGGGTCTTGTAGAAGCATGAAAAATTTCAGCTGAAGACATCCCTTCGCCAAAGCGCAGAAGATGCAAAAGACTCAGGCTCAGTACTAAAAAGACAAAATAGAAGATATGGAGAGAAGTCCCTTTATTTTCATGTCTGCCAAAGTCTAGTACAGACACATCAAGACTATACATAAGGGACTAATGTTGTTCTTCTACAAAGGTTCTAGTACATATTCGACAAAAGCCTAGAGGGATCTTCAAGGGATGCAGTCTTCATTGAAACACAGTCTTCCTTTTTTTCGATACACACGCTGGAGGATTGACCTCCATCGAAGCATTTTCTGATATTCTTGTGGGCGTTGCCTCTCAGAAGCATATCAGCAATCCAGCACCTTGAAGAAGCCAAAGCCAGAGGCGCAGCCACCTGCCTGTGCCAACCTCAGAAACAAGATGGTGGTAAGGCCCTCATCCCCTTCTTTTATTCCAGAAGCCAGTGTCTGCACTTCAAAAGGGCAGCTAACTGCCTGCGCCAATATCGGACACAAAAGGGTGTCATACCCTTCCCTTCGTAGCCAATGCCTTCACTATTCAAAGGTGCAACTACTTACCTGCGTCCATGAGGTGCAGGATGGTGATATGCTCACACCATCCCCATTCCTACAGCGCAGTCATCTACTCCAGATCAGAAGCTTAAGTCACTTCTCTACAAGAGACTTAGGAACTCCCATCGCAACCAATAGAAGTCAACTTGTCACTCCAAAAGCACTGTAACCTCGCCAACCTGAAGCATAAGCCTACTTGTCACCTACAGTACAGTGACTCTAGTAGCCCAAAATATAGCTTCGTAAGTTGCTTTATACGCATAGAAGTCTAGTCGTCATTCGAAGCCAAGTCCACTCGTCTCCTGAAAGCACAGAGGTTCCGTCGTCTCCAGAAGCACGGTCTACTCGTCGCCACAGAAGCGCAGCAGCACTTAGTCCTCACCAGAGGTGCAGAAAGCATGGGTCCACCCCAATTGGTTTGTTTAAACCGCCTTTTGTAGAGAAGATTGGGCTTAAATCATGATTGATATTATATCATATTGATTTAAATCTTATATGAGGATCAATTAGACTCCAAATCTAAGATGAAATCCTAAGATTTACTCGGCTGTTTCCGAACAAGCAAATTGGCACGCGCCATGTGTCACCTCCTTCGGTTATGTTTATAACCACTAGAGATCTCGTTTGAGGGGAATCTCGATGTCGCCACGTGTCAGCACTGTAGAAGTCCGTACCGCGCAATGATGGCAGATTCTTTCATATCTCAGGAACCCTAATGCACATCGTATATGTGCTCGATTCTCTATAAATAGAAGGAGTTCTTCTTCCACCAATCGATGGGAAAAAGACAGAGGAAACATTGACACAATCTTAAAAAGAGCAGTGATCTCCATCCACGAAGAGTCGGCCATCCTCATCTACCTATCAACCAAAGAACCAACCAACCAACCATCTTCAAGGGATCTTCTCATCCAGACAGCCTCTTGATCGGTGACCCCAGAGTCCCATCAAAGGTGCTAGAGAGCCAGGACAAGGTTGATTCGTCGTTAGATCGTCAACGGAGTAAAGGAGCCGTTGCAGTGCTCGATCTCCATCGTCACACTTTTCCAGAAACCTCTTCTCCATGTACTCAGGATATCTTGTTTAGGACTTTCTTCTTTGTACACAAATACCTTATACGTTAAATAAAGCAAAAAATTCGTTCAACATTTTGTTATGTCGAACAATTGACCCTCACCATTGTTGGTATAAATGGATCTCATGATTGCCATAGATAATAAGGATCTACTCTAAGGATATTAATCCAAATAAGAGAGTATTTGTTATGATACCAATTGAGGATACCTAAGGCCACTCTATAAGGGGTGAATAGAGTGTGTATATCACAATTACCAAATAACAAATAAGGATAGGTAACAATTTATAAAATGAACAGCAAGTATATAAATAAGACAAAATAAGAAGTCGCAAATATAAACACCGTAATGTATACTAGTTTTTCTCGTGGAGGACTAATCCAGACTCGAGAACTCTTGCACGATTTAGTCCACTATTGAACAAATAGTATTTACACCACGTGCTTTGATCCGAAGGGCACATCAACTTCTTACAACCACAAGCTTTTATCCAAAGGCTTGTCGACTTCGACAACCACGACCTTTGATCTGAAGGACTTGCTGACTTCAGACAACAAACTTAATCGTAACTTGAAAAACCAAGCTTTATGACTCTTGAACACTTCTAACCGAGATCACACTTGGCACTTAGAAGGTAAAGTGTTTTCTTGGAGTGAGAAGGTTGAGGGTCTGAATCTAATACATAAGAAGATTAAAAGTGAATGAGTGTATTTGTATGGGAAATTCATCATCCATTTATAAGCTTTTTGTGAACCGAGTTTGAGCCGAGTCGGTTCCCTGATGTTCAAAATTCGAACGTTGGAGCCTGGTCTTCAGAAAGATTAAACAATTTAGGGTTTCTACTTTTAACTGACCGAACTCTGGCCAAGTTCTGCCACTCAATATCTAGAATGTTGGGATTAAGGAAATGTGGACTTTTGGTTGATTTTGATTTTGGATAAGCTCGTTTGAGTAGACTTGAGTGCTATCCAGTTACCAAGCATGACTCGATGTACATATGTCTATACTCAAATAAAGTAAAAATATATAAAGAAAATACAAAGACCAACACAGACTTAAGATCATATCTTCTGAGATTATTTCTTTTGATATCATTTCTGAGGTAGTAGTAGGGACTTCGTGATATATCGAGTAAGAGTTTTGATTATTTATCAAAATCAGTTTGACCATGGCTATGGGCCAACAATGGACATGATATTTCATTTGTGTTTTTTACTTTTATCTTTCGATTGTTTATCTTTAAGTGTTTAATTATTGGATATCTCTTCTTGATTAAAGATGATAATATTCATTTTTGTATCAATTTTAATAACCTTATATGCATTGTGCATAGGGGAGAAATATTTATTATATCTTGGATATCTCCTAGATCTTGTAGTTATCTATTTTATGCATATAATTGCCTTGAAACTAGATACGCATGTTTTTAAGGAGGAGCAAACTAATTGTTTTAGTTCACTATTACCCTTTAATATGTGGTATACCTAGTTCATCACAGGCCTATATTCCTTCCTTTTAATATCTTATTGATTGTGTTCATGATCTATGGAGGGTTTATGAAAGTGCATGCAGATATCTTTGTTATCTTCTCTCTCTCTCTCTCTCTCTCTCTCTCTCTCTCTCATTTACATGGTTTTAACCAATCTTAACTTGCTTATCTTATCTTCGATGACTATTGAGATTTTATTGTCTTGGCTTTTCTTGCATGCTTAATTGGTTTTGGCTTTCCTTGTTGTGGTCTTATCCAAAGTTCATAATTAATTTAGATTGGTAATACTTTGGGGGGGAGCATTCAAGCCGACTGAATTTCTCCTTCTTAAGCTTTTTTTTTTTCTCTACCTTCATGTTTATCTAAAGGATATTCATATAACTTGCTAAGGTAATTGAGTTCAAATGCGTGAACTCGGATAAGCTAATAGATTTTGCAATAGGAAGATTCTTGTATATCTAATTGAGCTCTTTTCAATGATTATTCTTTTTATATATAATTTAGCCACTAATTTGTATGAACAACTTGTGAATCATATTTGATTCTTTAACATTTTTAAAGTTCTTATTGTATCTTTCAATATACTACAATTGGTATTCTACATTAGTATCTATTATAGTTGTGAATTTATAATTCTTATGGCTTTTGATTGAAATCCTTTCTTCTATTATTTTTACATCATATTGTGTTTTGGAATCTTTTTCTTGGATTTTTTTTGTTGGGAAACCGGTTAATGTTAGTTTCTATAAACTTCAATTTTATCAACTTGTGCTTTGACAAGGTAGTCTATGTTAGTTGTGCTTTTTTTAAACTTGTCGCAACACTCTTCTCCTACATTGATTTTACTATTATCTAGATCATGATTATCTAAGCTTCCTCATGCTCTGATTTATTTACTTAAGAATGGATTTATTTTCTCTCTTAGTAGGGAGGAGCTTTTTTTTTATCTTGCAAAAGGGAGAGAAGTAAGTTGAAGTATGTTTGTCAAATAATAAGTTGTTTAAGATGTAAACTTTTAGCTAGTGATATGTGCTTATGGTCTTTTACTTGTTAGTGATATACATTTATTATATTTATCTTAAACGTAACTGATTTATCATAGTCAAAAAGGGAGATATTGTTAGCCTAATATTTTAATTATATTTTTTATTGTGGTTATATGATATCACTAATGATCATGAATTCACAATAGTGTCTATACTTACACTTAACATAGTCCTAATATGCACTAATAATATCATACTTGCTACTATGTGTATTGCTTTATTTGCCTAACATGTATTTGCATAAAAGCAATAAGCAAGATAAAACATGGACATATATGATGAAGAAATCATACATGATGGGCCATGAACAATGCTTGCCTACAAGAGAAATATCTAACGACATCTACAGGACCTCGTACTCAGGGGTTCCACTGCTCAATCGGTAGACGGGGGTCGAGGGGACAGTGCCCTCCGTTGGGGTTCAGGGGCAATACCCCTGAAATGTATTTAGATTTTCAAATCTGCTTATCTTTGGACAATTGCTACAAATTGGACCGTGTTCAACTAGAGGAATATTTCAGCTGGTCGTCATCATGCTACTCGATTCTAGCCTTTATATTTTATTCTGTATTTTACTTTATTTTCAGAGGACAAGTGCAAATTGAGCAAGCACGGGCAACTAGAGCTATATCCAAACAAAAATCTAAACCAAATCATTGAAATCAAAAAATCCCTAGCCAACCGAACTCGGTCAAAACTCACATATTTGTTCTATTTGAGTTTACTCGAATTTGGACCGATCTCAGTTTGCACAGGCATAAAACTATTTAGTTTTAATGTAATTAGGACCGAAGTCAGTCATGACTTAAATCGGATCGAATTTGGTCTTGCTTTTGCAGAATTTCAAAAAACTGCTCCAACGTTCGACATCGCCTATAAATATATCTATTGTACCGAATTTGGACCGAATTCTACCAATAGGGTTTTCAAAAATCTATAAGTATTACTCTATTTCTCATTTTAATTCATCAATTCTAAACTTGTTATTTTCGCTACTCTGAGCTCTAAACTTTTTGTCACATCCAGTCCCAAAATACATAGGTCTAGGAATAGCTAGTATATATACGAAGGCTACTCTAATATATGGAAATTATGAATACATGCATACGTTGTATATGAACACCATCTCATAACTATATTAAATTCATGTCACAAGCAACATCTATATCGCATACACAGCATAAATAGAATATATAATCAAATAATATCAACGAAACAAAATAAGAAGTAGTCCAAGAGAAATAAAATTGTCAGGTGGAGATAAATCAACTACCAACAATTATGCCAAAAATATAATAAAAAATAAAGTTCGACCTCCAAAGTAAAGAAAATAAATAGTAGCAACTAAATAAGTCCATCAACAAAGAGAATCAAATAAACTCGAAAGACAAGACTGTTGGCCCAATAATTGTATCATATTTTTGAATATGGTTAATATGTTAAGTTTAGCACTTCATTATCACTAATCTTTATACTATCGCTAAAGCATTTTTGCTTATACTTATACCTTTGGTGATATGTGCCTATTGGTTTACATATTGGTGATATGAACTTATCTATCTTAAATTTAATCGGGTTGTCAAAATCAAAATTATGTTTTTGATTGTGGTCATTCAATTAAGTTTAATCATTATGATATCACTAACATTTATGCTATCACCTTAGCACTTATACTTAAACTCAGTATTGTCCTAATGTGCATTAAACTTATCATAGTTGCTACTATATATATTGCTTTGTTCGTCTAACATGTACATGCAGAAAAGCAATAAGCAAGATCAATGTGGACATATACAATGAAGAAATCATGGTGGGCCAAAGACGACGGATCCCACAAGATTTCTCTGAACCACCCGAGGACATCTCCGGAGCCACGCACTCGGGGGTATTCAATTTTCATAAACTGGATATCTTTGGACAGCTGCCGCCAAGGAAAAAAGCCAACATCTATTAAGGGAAGAAGCCACGCCATGCCATCATCATTTCAAGACTCTGAAGAAGCCTGCACCTGCTACAGTATTTCTGGAGTCTGTAATGAGTCTTAGGAATAATTGTAAACACAAGAAATAGATGGTAAAATCGAAAGCTAGGGTAGGAATTAGCCCAGGATCATTTTCGGATGAAAATCGGCATACTGACGGTATACCGGTCCATACCGACGGTATACCGATTTTGTTCACAGAAAGTTTCTGTCTACAAAATCGGCATACCGGTTCATACCAACGGTATACCAGTTTAGTAACGTTAAAATTCCAACGGTCGAAAATCCGAGCAATTAATGATCCCAACGGCTATATTTCTAGTCGTTGCATTCCAGACCGGTATACCGCCGGTATGCCGGTTCATACCGGCGGTATGCCGGTTCGCGGACTGAAAAGTTGCCTTGAGCTCTTTTCAATGCTTTGGTTATAAATAGCCTTGAACCCCTTCATTCAAGGTTGATGCTTTGAGCCTAAAAATTTTTAAACCACCAAAGTCTATCCACAAACAACTCTACAAAGCTTTCATTTGTCATCCACAAATTGTGTTAGAGTTATTGAGTTGAAAAGTAAGATCTTCATCTTATTGTATAAGGAGATCAAAACCTATTGTGAAAGGTTGAAGTTGGCGAGTCTTCGTATCCAAACTCTCGGTTGAAGTTGGAGAGTCTTCGTATCCAAACTCTCGATTGAAGTCGGAGAGGCCTTCGGATTAAAGCTCTCGTGTAAGAAGTTGGCGAGTTCTTCGGATCCAAACTCGTGTGTAACTATTTACTCAAATAGTGGATGAAAGCCGGAGAGAGTTCCGGGACTGGAGTGCCTCTCGGGAGGATACCAGGATATATCGTGTGTCGGTATTGTTATTGCTTCTTCTCTTGCACTTATATTTTTAAATTGTCCATTAGCTTGTGCTAAGTGCTTGATTAGTTAGCGTGACCCTATTCACCCCCCCTCTAGGTTAACTACAAAGACCTCTTTGGCCACAAAAAATAAATTGGGTCCTAGTCCGTACTTCTCAAGATAACCCTGATCATCTATACCCGGACGGAAACCGAGTCCTGAGAGGTACATAATAAGATACAATAACATGCTATGATAAATACTGTAATAACACTACAAAAATACTATATTTTACCGACTGATCTTACCGACGAAAATAAAATGGTCGATATTTACCGATGGATTACCGACTAACTAGCTAGTGATTTATTATGTAAAATACAGTATAACTAAATACCGCTAATTCCGTCGGTAGTCCGTCACAAATGTACTAGCGACCACTTAGCGATGAAAAATTCTGTCGCTGAGCTACTGTCAAAGTTATACAACACCCTCCCTCTTCATTCTCAAATTTTTACCTAAATAAAAATTTCCTACCAATCGAAAAAAATTTGACCCCTCTCGTCCTCCGGCCTCCTCCTCAGGCGTCCTCCTCCTTCCGACCCCCTCTCGTCCTCCGGCATCCTCTTCCTAACCCCCTCCTCTACAGCCCCCCTCTCTACCCCCTTCTAGCCCCACTTCGCCCCCCTACAGCCCCCCTCCTCTACGCCGACCCTCCTCTCCGCCGACCCCCAACCCCCGCCCCCCTACAGCCTCCCTCCTCTCCGTCGACCCCCTACAGCCCTCCTTTTCGCCCCCTACAGCCCCCCCTCTCCGCCCCCTACAACAAACAAATGCCCCCTCCTCCTCCTACATTGAGCAGACGCCCCCTCCTCCTACTCCGGTCAGACCATTTTATCCGTCGAAGGTAAACCCTATCCCACATTGCTATTTTTTAGGTTATTGTATTTCTGATTTGGGGGGGGCAATATATATTTAGATTTTGGTGTTGGACATGTATAGACACGATACATTGAACTTGGACACAAGCACATTATATATTGGTATCGAACACGATACATTGGACTTGGACACGAGCACATTGGACTTGGACATTGGACTTGGTCACGATACATTGGATATATTGGTATCGAACACGATATATTATTTGTTTGGATGTGTATTGAACACTATAAAGTGTTGATTTCTCACTAGGGTGATCTACTTGTCCAATTTTCTAAATCGAGTGACTATTCATGTCTTTATAACTTAGCATTTCTACGATCTAGTTTCAGTTTTTTCTTTCGAAAAAGTCTCCTTTTTATACATAGCTTATTAATTTGATCTTATTTTCATTCATAAACCGCATTGGATCATTGAAAAAAAGACCCGGTAAACTAAGACTTAGAGAACAAAGAAATCAAAATCTGGGAGCCCTCAGTCACACTCAGCCCTGTCATAGATGTTGAGCACATCTAGAAAGTCCCCCTCATCTTATGGTGCACATTTTAAAGTTTTGTTGTGTTGTATCAAAACTCTATAGTTGTGATGTTAAAGCTTAAATATCTATATTATTCCAACATGACTTCCTATGTAGATGGACAAAGAGTTGGTTTTTGTAATTCGGTACAGTTTTACAAAATTCGCTTAAAATACTTGTCGGGTGATTAAAGGAATCTAGGTTGCTCAATATCACGTTATGTTTCCAACTATTGACGAAAACTCTAAATTATGAGGAAGGTTGAGGTTTAAATATCTGTATTTTTCTAACATGCATTTGATCTATAATTTGCTTTAGCTCCCTAAATTTCTAAAATCGTATTTAATCACAAAACACAGCTCCCAATTGAGTCATAGGAATGGTTTGATACCGATTTCAATATCGATACTCATAGGAATGGTCCGATACCAATTTTGATATTGATACTCATAAGAATGGTCTGATACTGATTTCAATACTGAAACTCATAGGAATGGTATGATATCGATTTCCATATCGATAATTAGGCAAATTTCGATAATTAGGCCAATACCAATATGATACGTTATAAGGATACGGTCGATATCGATAGGATATCCGATTCCAATACCAATATAATACGGCCAATACCAAACCGATAGGCCGATACTAATTCGATACGGTCGGTACTAATAAGAACCAAACGTGAAGCAGAGCTTCATATTCAAAACATGTTCTTTATTCATTCCTCATAGAGCTCTACACCAAGGATGTCAACTTCCTCTTGGAGCTCATTCAAGTATATACAAACACACATACCCCCCCTCTCTCTCTCTTTAGATTCCTTCTCGATACTCATAGGAATGGTACCAATTTTGATATTATCGATTTCGATATTGATACTTATAGGAATGGTCTGATACCAATTTCGATATCAATACTCATAGGAATTATTGATATTACCGATTTCGATATCGATACTCAAAGGAATGGTCTGATATCGATTTCGATATCGATACTCATAGGAGTGGTCTGATACCAATTTCGATATTGATACTGTTAACCTTGGTTATTACAATTAGGTACTAAATTAATTTTTACTTGTATTTACAACATATATGGTACTTGGTACAGAATTGGTTTGAGCAATGAGTCGATACTTAGTTGACCGTTCGTGGATGTACAATCGACGACATGAGAGCAAGATTGGTTTGACGGATGATTTCAAGGCGGGCGTCGAGAAATTTCTAAGATACGTCAGTAGCCAACCTTATTTCATGGACGGAAGGCTCATAAAATACCCTTGTGCCAATTGTCATAATATACCATTCAAAGAGGTAGATCTTGTGAGAGAGCACTTCTACAAGAAGGGTTTCGTATTGAACTACAATGAGTGGACGGCTCAAGAAGAACCTTTGGTTCCGCAATATCAGTCCTCCTTCAATACAGAGGTGGGAGACCCCACTCTTGGAGACCACTTCCAATATCGGCATCAAAACTTGGCACGTGAGTTGGTATTTGATGCGGCTTGTGCCGGTCCAAGTTTTGATCCGGAGGATCCGTATCTTGCTGCAAAGGAGTTCTTTGATATGTTCAACCATGCCGATACTCCGTTATATTCGGGTTATGATTCTCATTCTGTCCTGTCGGTGGTGATGCAGCAGTTGAACCTCAAGTCTGATTTTAACTTACCGCAGGAATGCTACTACCGGATAATTCAGTTTGTTAAAGAGTTGCTGCCAAAAGGAGCGAAGGACTTGTCAGAAAACTTTTACAAGTCGAAGATGATGATATGGAAACTCGGACTAGGCTACGAAAAGATAGATTGTCGCCGAAACGGATACATGTTATACTACAAGGAGAACAATGATAAAGACAAATGTATTTTCTGTCACGAGGACCGATACAAGCCCATTCGGGGCAAAAGAAAATCAACTGCACGAGCAAGGTTGCGCCCCTACAAATACATACAGTTTTTATCGATCACAAAGAGGCTACAGAGGATGTATATGTCCTCGAATACTGCAGAACACATGACATGGCATATCAAAGAACGGAAGATGGATAAAGGAGAATTATCTCATCCATCTGATGGAGATGCATGGAAGCATTTTGATCGATGTCATCGTGGATTTGCTGCGGAGCCTAGGAATGTTCGGCTGGCTTTATGTTCTGATGGATTCACTCCTTAAGGACAGTCGGGAGCTCAGTACTCTTGTTGGCCGGTGATTTTGACCCCTTACAATCTACCACCATGGATGTGCATGAAGACTCCTTATATGTTCTTGACACTTATCATACCCGGTCAAAAAAATCCAAAGAAGAACATCGATATCTACTTGCAGCCGTTGGTGGACGAGTTGAAACAATTGTGGCAATTCGGCGTTCAAACGTATGATATATCGATGAAGCAGAACTTTCAGATGAGAGCGATGTTGATATGGACCATCAATGATTTTCCAGCATACGGAATGTTATTTGGGTGGAGTACTCATGGTATTATGTCTTGTCCAATATGTATGAAAAAGAGTAAGGCATTCCGCCTTCAAAATGGAGGAAAAGCTTCTTTTTTATTGTCATCATCAGTTCCTTCCTATGTCGCATCCATGGAGAAGGAACAGGATACCTTTAGAGATGGTAAACAGGAACTAACTTCTCCCCCGTTGAGATTGACTGGAGATATTATTTGGGCAGAGGTAGAGGATTTGTCGACTGTAAAGGAAGATCCGAGATCGGGCCATCACTTAGAAGGATTCGGACATAGCCATAATTGGATGAAGTGGAGTATCTTTTGGGACTTACCTTATTGGAAGGATAATCTCATAAAACACAATCTTGATGTCATGCATATTAAGAAAAATGTATTCGACAACATCTTCAATACGGTGATGGATATCAAGGGGAAAATGAAAGACAATCCCAAAGCAAGAAAGGACTTGGAAATTATTTGCAGGCGTCTAGAGTTGCATCTAACACGAAGATCCAATGGTAACTAGGGCAAGCCCTCAGCACCATTTACACCTAATAGGGATGATAAATTGATAATATGCAATTGGTTTACAAAGTTGAGATTTCCTGACGGTTACGTGTTGAATCTGGCAAGATATGTCGATCTCAACGAACACAAGCTGATAAGGATGAAGAGTCATGATTGCCACATGTTCATGGAGCGTTTACTTCCTATCGCTCTAAGAGAGATGTTGTATTCTCAAGTATGGAGTCCGCTGGCCGAGTTATCTATATTCTTTAGAGATTTGTGTTCAAGTAAGTTGACGGTGCAACATATGTTTGAACTTGAGGAGAAGATTGTATTTACATTGTGCAAGTTAGAAAAGGTGTTTCCTCCCGACTTTTTTGATAGTATGGAACATTTGTCGATTCATCTTGCATACGAAGCACGTATCGGTGCTCCCGTCCATTATCGATGGATGTATCCATTTGAGATCTTTAAAATATTTAATTATCTAGTACTAATAATTATTTTGTTCAAACAGTTCAAATATTGAATATATTATTTATAGATATCTACATCACCTGAAGAAGAAGGTGGGCAATAAGGCTCATGTAGAAGCTTCGATATGCGAAGCATATATTATTGAGGAGGTCTCAAACTTCTGTTCAATCTACTTCGATACTCATGTCAGAACAAACTGGAATAGAGCACCAAGAAATGATGAAGGTGAGGTCGATGAACCGAATCGTAGAATCCGCACTATCTTCAATGTTAGTGGCAAGCCTACAAGTGCTTCTAAGTTACGGTGGTTGAAAGACGATGAGTTTGAAGCCGCTCATCGGTATATCTGACTAAATAGTGGTATAGAGGAGATGGAAGATATAGAGAAGTAAGAGGCATAATTTTACTACATACTCCAATTTTGCGATATACTTGTAATAATTTCTCTAACTTTTCTCGTTATTATCATAGTATTTTACAGCTGAGATAAAAATGGAGAGACCTAGCATTGATGATGATGATCTTGCTAGAGAGGTTGACAAAAAAAATTCGTCGTGGTTCCATAACTATGTAAGGATTAAAATCATTTAACTATTCTAAATTCAACCGACTAAAGAGCTTTGTCCTATTGACATTATGATACGTGATGTTTTAGATTTTTCGTCCTGACACACAATTGACCAACGAAAGACTTCGAGCACTAGCTATTGGACCAAGCAAGTGGGCAAAATGTTGGGATGGATATGCCATCAATAGCTTCAAATTTAGAACCACTGATAAGCCAATCAGTCACTCATTTGTCGATGAGGAGGCTAATTACACAAAGAATTCTGGAGTTTGTGTAAGGGGTTCAGTCTACGATGCCGATCTAGAATTTGACTATTACGGTGTTCTAAGAGATATTGTAGAGCTGGATTACTATTTTGATACCCAAATTGTACTATTTAAATGTGATTGGTTCGATACAACACCCAAGCAAGGATGGAGAATTGACAAACCGTTTG
The DNA here is from genome assembly GCA_029216955.1 of Iris pallida. Lineage (NCBI taxonomy): Eukaryota > Viridiplantae > Streptophyta > Magnoliopsida > Asparagales > Iridaceae > Iris > Iris pallida. The sequence continues at coordinate 19,687,917 of JANAVB010021798.1, forward strand.
GATTTATTGATATAAAACACACACAAAAATGATATGTAGCTTTCGAACTATTTGTGTTGGCTAGTCAAACGGACCAAGTGTACTACACGAGTTATCCTAGTCGACGACGCACTACTCGTGATTGGTAGGCTATATGTAAAACTAAAACAAGAAATACATATAATATTGGAGATCAAGCATACCAAGTGGATGAGGTAGTCATGCCTCAACCAACATATATGAGTTTACCCGGCATTGACGACATGGAGGTTAACGTTACTGTAGAGGATGATATAGTTGACGAAGAGCTTGACAAAGAGGACTTACCTCATGTAGAGGAGGAGTCTGAAATGGACGTATCGGATGAGGAGGAAGAATTTGAAGATGAAGGTGAAAGTGGAAGTGATAGTGAAAATAAAGAAGATGAAGATGAAAAAGATTCGGATTACGAAGAAGATGAAGAAGATTAGTACGTATTACCTATTAGATTTGCATTGATTATTTGTATCAACACACATTTATTTAATTTTTATTAGATTTGTAATGATTATTTTTATCATCACATCATTTTTTTTATTTCTTTCAGATTTACATATGGCGGGACGAGGCCGTACACGACGTCGAGGATCTAGGTCGACCCGCCCTCCTGCTCCTCCTAGTACTCCGGCTGCAGATCGCAGAGAAGTTAACGAGGACGATTTGGTTGATGAGGAGGATGGCTTATCTCCGTCGTTCACTCGTTCATCGGTCGGCGAAGCTAGCCCTGATATTCCTTCAGCATCTACTCCTACCGGTACCGGTGTCCCGTCTTCTACGCCGGAGACTACACATGTCGCTCCTACTAGAGCGAACCCATATCCTGGCCTTTTGGTCGATCGTGGAGTGTACATACGTCGACCAGGATTTGCAGACCCTCCTACTCTACCAGAGCGGCCAGCCAACATCACTCATCCCGAGTTGTGGGCCAATGGAATGACGTAAGTATATAATTGTTAGTAGACACATTTATTCATACTCTATTTATTATCTAATCGTATATTGTTTTGTTTATTCCAGGTTCTTTCCGGTCCAGGCTGGTGGAGATTTGGGCGAGTTGATGCGTCGTCAATTCCATGGTCCCTATTTGAACTTCGGGGACATTCCACTTGATAAACGATTCATTTGGCTCGAGATGCTTGAGGTATGTTCAAATAATATCGTCTTTGTTTACAATATTTCTTAAATATTTGCTCATTTGTTTTTATTTGTTCTTATTTGCAGAAGTTGTACTAGTGGCCAGTGCACAGAGATCAGACGATCCGAAAGTGCCACAAGTCCATCGCCAGCAAGAGGTTGAGGGATATGGTCAACGACTAGAAGGCGTTGGCTCTACTAAATAGTGCTCTTCGTAAGGAGTGGTTGAAGGAGGAATTCTGGGAGGAGATGAAGAAGAATATGGACACTCCGGCCTATAAGGCCAAGTGTGAGAAGGCAAAGGCTGTCCGTGCTAAGGGTGGTCACCACACGGGTGGATCCATCCCAATTTCAGAGCATTATCGACGGCTGGTGATTATTCTTATTTGTTATTTCTTCAATTGTTTAAATTTAATATTTAGTTATAAATTGATGTTTAATTGTTACAGTGCGAGGAGGTCATCAGGGCAGGTGGAGACCCGAATGCCGTGGACTTTCCTAAAGTTTTCGAGCGTACCCATAAGCGAAAGAAGGATGGAAAGCTTGTAGATGATTGGGCGACCAAAGCCTATGTAAGTTTTTCGAGTCCTATATCTAATTACATTTCTTCTTTGTCTTTACATACTTAACTATATTTAGTTTACCGAAATAGTTAGTCTGAACTCTAATATGAATATTAACTCTAAATCATTAAGTAGCATTATAAATCAAAGAATAATTTAGGAGACATATGAGAACGTAACCATAACAATACTTAATAGTAATTAAAATATAAATATTAACTCTAAATCTATTCACCTATATAAATATAGGAGACGTATGAGACTTTAGAGAGTCGAGTCGGTGAGGGAGGGACTGCCGAGGGGGGCTAGGACTAGTCAGCCACCGACGCCGGCTATGAGGAACGACTTGTGGATACAAGCCGTCAGTAGAGGGAAAGGGGGCAGCGTGTACGGTACCGGATCGTTGGCATCCCAGCCGTCTGTTTATTCCAAAGCTCATATATCTCCACCACCTCTACCTCCACCTGTAGATGCACAGACCGACGATACTGTCGACACCTACACTTTGCGGCAGATTACACAGATTTTGGTAGGCCTACAGGGTCAGGTGACCCATTATGAGCGGAGTTCTAAGCACAGCAGGTCTGATTCCCGCTGCCACTGCACCGGCTCCAGCTTTGACCTCAATGCCTCCGACAACCACTGCTCCTCCGACCACAGCGCCTACTACACCGGCTCCTCCTCCGACCACAGCGCCTCTTGTCGTGCCGCCGACTCTTCCAGACGTTCCTGCCCATGACGTACAGCGGACCGTCAATTTGGTCCTAGGACAGTTATATGCATACGGACGGTCGGCTATGCCTCCGCCACCTCCTCCACCATCAGTTTGATTTTTGTTTTTATTTTTTGGTTGTATTTGACGATGTGTATGAACTTAATTTAGGGAGTTTGTATTTGATTGAGGAGTTTGATCGATGAGTTTATGTATTATTGAACATATTTGTGTATATGTACTATATTGCGACTGCTGGACGAGTTTGTATCTATTGGAGTTGTTTGGATAGGCAATTGGAGTTCAATTTAATGTATATATTGGTGCTTGGGTTAATTTTTGTATATATTGGGGTTATATTTAATGTATATCATTTGACTGTAATGTATATTGGGGTTATGTTGGTGTTTGTATCTATTCACAGGTTTGAGCAAAGCTGAAAAAATTTAGTCTGGCAATAATAAGAAGTTTAGCGACTACACAGCGATGGAATAGCGACGAAAATCTGAAAAATTTGCAGGCTAGCGACTAACTACCGACTGATTAGCGACGGAGTTCTGGAAATATTTTTAGGTTAGCGACGAATTAGCGACGGACATTTCCGCCGCTGACCTTCTGTCTGATACCAAAAGCGTATCAGACGAGTCAGCGACGGAAATTTCCATCGCTAAGCTTCTGAAAAATTTGTTATTTTTGCTCACAAACTTTCGTCGGTATTCCGTCACTAAGTTGTCGCCGCATTTTCCGACGGTTTATATTCGTTGCTAATCCGTCGCTATAATGAGTCGGTAATTCCGTCGGTAAGTCGTCGCTATGGCGACGAATTACCGACGGAATTGTTATAGCGACGTTATAGTTATCGACGTCCTGTTTCGGTCGGTAATCCATCGGTAAATTACATTAGCGACAGAAATATAGTATTTAGCGGCGGATATTTTCGTCACTAATTACCAATATTTTAGTAGTGTAAGCTATAATAAGGTCTCCTAACCATTCTACATGAAAGATGCACTTTTGAGGACAACTTTCATCTGTATTGGCTCTTTGGCTAAAAATATGATCGACATAATTACCGCTTGGGAACCAGAGGCCAAAAGCACATAACGTTCATCGAACGCCAGTGGCCAACTATAAAAATAGGTCATCTCACCCCCGTCTCCGGTGGAGCGTACGGGTTATAAAAGGGAATGTGCATAGTGGCCCATAGGCCTAGTGACTGTCCTCTCTACCCCATGCTCATATCCATGCTGTATCCATAACACAATATATATAATAACTGCTATAGCTTCTAACACGGCCTTAAAATAGTAGTTACATCATATATGTCACATGTCCCACATAACGATGGCTAGTCGAATACGCAACTCCATGTCCTATATAATACTCACAACTCGTGTAACACGTGTCAAGGGCGAAGGATATATATAAATACCTCACACTCATGGGGTGGTCTCTTAACTCTAAGTCAATATGCATAACCAAAATAAAAGACATGTAGACGACGAATTTCGATGTTGCACCCAAGTCTATCTTGGACGAACTGTTTAATAGCCCATAAAGAAAAAAGAAATATGTAACATACATGTAATATGCTGAAATGAATATAAATAAGCAGTAATCATGGCAGGGTATGCTTTCCTAGAGGTACAATGGTGATTTAACAACGTCTAGAATGCAAACACGTCAAGTCAATGGAAGTAGAAAATATGGAAGCGAAACAAACATCTTAGGATGTTAAAATAAACATCATCAATATTTTCAGAATGGGTAAGAAACTCAAAATAGCCTACTCATAAGTCCAATTTGGACATATGAGCAAAAATGACAATTTTGGTTCAAAAAGGAATTCGCAAGTAGGCCCACTTTGCACCTAAAAATGTGTCAGAACCAAAGGTCTACAAATTTAGCAAACTATATGTCTAATGAGACTAGAATGACAATATGATCTCAGCGTTGTCCATAACTGGATTCAGATGAGCCGATCACAAAAATGCCCTAGGAATCAGATCGTGGGGCCCACGAAATGGTAATTCGATCAACTATCTAAGAATCGAAGGAAACTTGAGTCACGGGACAAATCAAACGCTACAAGTCCAATGACGCAAGCCTCGTCGCAACACAACTAGCATGCACGAAGTAATTAGAAAATTTTCAAAGTATCGATACGATAATTTTCGACGAATACGAGTCAAATTATCATAAATAACAAAAATATCCCCCTCATTCGTGGCCATTTCAAATATCCCCAACAAGATGGAGGATAATTTGATCAAAAAAATTATTTATTTTTGTTAAAACAAAAAAAATTAACACTAACTAACAAAAAATATTAAAATATTCAATAATTGAAGATAATGATTGGTATGATATTAAAGTTTAACAAATTAAGAAACTTAAATAGTTGAGGATATCAAGTTAAAATTAAGCCTATTTATTTACTTACAATCAGCTCATTGACTACACTTGAGTTAAACAAATATGTTAACTGGTGACTTTGTGCCATGAATGTCATGTTACCATGCCATTTCCACGTACATCAAGTTAGAATAATAAATCCTACAAAAGAATGGGAAAAAAAACAAGAAAAACTTTGGTCATTTCTTATGATTCCAGAAAGTATGATTTGCACATTCTTCGAGTAGCCAAGCTAGAGAACAAATTCAAAAGTAAAATTTCCTGTAAAAAAATCTTAAACTAATTGAAACATTTAGCAAATTATCGTATGAATACCTCTGCCCAGATATTTGTGACTAATTTCTAAGAAAACATAGATTTGGCAGACAGAAGTACTGGTAGAGACGTGTTTCCAACAAACCTTTATCATTGGTCGGTCTTACATACTGTTACAACAGCAATCAAGTTTTGAAAAACAAAAAATTACAACTTCAAATACATTTCCTTATGCTGAATAGCTTCACATAACTGACTGGAGATAATGTTCCTGCAAGCCTGTCTAAAATATCAGAACTTTTGCTTCATGATGCTCTTTAGAAACAGTACCAAGGGGTTGAACACACTGGCAGAAGAAGATACAATCAAAACAAACCCCTAGGAGCAGAAACTGGGCCATCCCTTTTCTTTTATGTTCTTTTTTCTCCTGGCAGAGACATCATTGTGAGAACTAGATAAATCTACAGTTGAAAATAGTTGAGACAAATAAATTTCAGATAAAAGCACATTTCAGGTAAAGATATGGATTAGGTCTATGGGGGCAGCAACAGGTCAGGTCATCTTTGGTTCAGATTTATGCTTGAATGTATAGGCTTGGATCATACCCAAGTAAACCTAGGCCAGTTCATAGTTTTACTTGACCTAGAAATGGGTTGAGGTCGTTTGACCCTGGTCGCCTTACATCAGCTTGAAGGATGACAATTAATTATATTTACATGTACAATTTTGTTCCTAAGCCTGATCCTTAGGTATATCAACATGATGTGACAATGCAACTATATTAAGGAAGCAATCTTCTGTAGAAGTTGATTTATCTATTAGAATATCGAGTCAACCAGGCATTCAAACACAAACCCAACCACCCACTTAATTTGGCATTTATAGTATTTAAAAACAGAGCCATACCAAACAGCAAATAGAATCTTATTGATCAATTCCAACATTTTAGCAGAATGAATAGTCTGTGGAGAGGTTCAAAGTTGCAACCAACAAAACAAGTGGATAAGTTTGCAATACTACATAATTGAAGCCACCAAACCTTGCATGATATTTGTCCTAAGAAGTTGATATTATCTAGCAAGAAACAAATTCTTATCATTTATTGCAGCACCCAAAAGTGCCTTGCCTATAATGAAGGGTAAAGAATTCTGGACGTGAAACACAGACAAGAGGGCTGATACTGGAATAGGAAAAAGAGTGAATCCACGGGAGAAATGGGAGCAGCCTAAATCCTAAAATCGAAGTTGTGGGAGATCAGTACAAGCATTGGGCTCTAAATTGATAGACAACAGAAGAATTTATGTATATTGCAAAGATACAAATACGATTACAGATGTGCCAACATGGGCACCACACTGAATCTGACCAGCCCTTTGTGTATTTTGGAGTGTCCATATATGTCCAATATGTTCATACACTGGCATGATACAATATATCACCAATTTTAGTGATTTGTGCTTTTCTTATGTAGTTTGCTCCATATTTCTGTTCTTTTGGGGACTTCTTGTTTCAGTATTGTCAATAGTAATAAGATAACACCAGCATAATGTGATTATTAGATATCCAAAGGTAACAGTTAGATGGAAAATATTCTAGCACAAAGTAATTGTTAGCTTTCACATGCAAATATTTTCGATATGATAAAAACAGAGTTGCTACTTACCAGCAAAAACACAATACAGACCATTCAGAGAACTATCTCTGCCTAGACGTAACAGTTCTCGTGACAGTGGAAACTCCATCAACAAATTTAGTCCGGAATAAGACATTAGCATTGTTGAACATTCCCTCTTTCAGAGACACCACAATAAACTGCATATAAAGAAGATTCAACAAGTTCAGTACAAAATCACATCCATAATAAAACTCGAGATTTTGGCCCTATTGCTGGATGAGGATCTAATAAGTAATAAGATGGTAAATTCAAAGTGTTACCCTGTCACTTGCACCAAAATTCTAGAGCGTTGGTGAGGGTTGAGAATTAATATTAATATTAGTTAACATGTCCTGCATGTCGAAAAGGACCATTTTGGACAGATGATTGGATTCGCGCAACAGTATTTTTCCTAATCCACTTGAAATTAATGCATGTCAGTATTTTTCCTAATCCACTTGAAATGAATGCATGTCAGAAGATTCGAACCTGGGTTTTCTCTAATACCATGTTAAAGTCCCTGCCACTTGTACCAAAACTCTAGAGCGTTGGTGAGGGTTGAGGGTTAATATAAATATTTGCCAGTGTCAACACAAAGGAATAAAACTTGTACTCCACCTTCTAGCATAAAGAAGGAAAGCATGCATGAATGCAAAATTTTACAAGGAAATTCCCCATATCTTCCCTTGCTTGTGATAAAGAAATGGAAACAAGACTATGGACTACCCAAAAGATCAAAGCATTAACATCCCAGGATTATTAATATCTTTAAACCCCTGGAAATTTCCTAGTTAATAAGACTACTGGTATCTTGAACTCTTAATCAAACCAATTGAAAACTGGTTTGAACTTTTTAAGTAATTGTACATATGAAACAGGAGAACATATAGGAACACGAACCTGAGAATGTGGGAAATGGGCTTTGATCATTCTTCCAATATTTTGTGTATGGCTGAGATCAAGAGCAGCATCAACCTGTGACAAAACACAGTCCAGCAATGACAATTCTCAGTTGACTATTAATAGTTAAAATTATCAAAAACTGCTATGATAGATGTTACACCGCCTGATGAAGTATAAATAATTCTTTACTAGTGTCTTAAAAGATTATTCTCAGAACTAAATAGCAGAAAGAGATATCAAGTAGTTTGCTTAAGTAAAAGATTAACATATTGGAGAATACCTCATCCAATATATAAAGTGGTGCAGGTTTGAAGAGAAGCAGGGCAAGAATGAGAGAAAGTGCAAGAAGAGATCGCTGTCCTCCACTTAGTTCCGATAGAGACTGCTTCCAAACAGTTCCAAATGCCACACGAACCTCAAGACCATCTAAAAAGCTGCATCCTTCTGGAGGTTCAAGTTTGGCCATTGTACCTGGTAAAAGGGTACTAAAGATAGATCCAAAGTCCCTGCAAAAAGTTTACACACTATAACAATCATGCAAATAAAAATCAAAAAAGATTTCTCTCTTTAAACAACAGAAAAGGTAATGATAAAAAAGATAATATTCTACTATAACAGTTTTTGTATAGAAGTAAAATGCAACTGTCTTGTAAAAACCATTTTTTAAAGCATAACTGAACACTAGTTACTGGCATTAATGCAAAGGTCATGCTTACTTGTTTACTTTGACCCATGTCACCTTCAAGGTTTCTTTCTTCTTTTCATCTAGCTCCTCAATCACCTTTTTTATTTTTGACTTATCATTCTGAGCAATTAGATAATAAACATAATTAGCAAATTCACAACTGTACCCAGAAAAGAACATTGTAAACAAGAAAGAAGATAGCAACATGCCTCAATGATGTTCTTTTTGGAAATTAAATCATTGTATTCTTCTTCTGCTTTCTCAAACATCGCCATGACTTTTTTGTTGACTCGCTTCTCAAGGCTATTAGCAAAAAAAACAATAATCAGATGCTCATTATGGTGGCTACAGTTGCCTTCAAGATGGTACTTCAAGGTTATTCAGTTCTTGTCATGTGTAAATGTTCAAAAACTAAATAAACAATATAAAATATCAAGGGTAACGAGACACACCCAGACTGTTCAGCTTGAAGCTTTTCCAGTTCCTCCCTTGACTTATAAGGGTCACGGGATGAAAAATCATAGTCTGTTCCACTTTTTCCAAATAGTTGTTTCTCAGAAGCTATCCATCCATGTCTCTCGAGTAATTTATCAACTTTCAGGGAACAATCTTTTTGTTCAGTCTCCATGCGTTTTACCTAAATTACAAACATAACCATCTACTGATTCTTCTAAAATGTTATTTTAAATAAAAGTTTACTATAGTTACCTCGTTTTCCATCTTCTTCCTCTCAACATTTGCATCACTCAGTCTCTGTTGAAGTTTCTGTTGCTCTTTAGCAATGCCACTAATCTCTGTATCGCGCTCTTTCATCTTTGAGCGACTAAGTCTCAACTCGGATTCTGCTTGGTCAAATTCCTGCCTTATAGTCTCAACCTGCAAAAGGATGAGTAAAGTTCTAAAACAGTTGTCCAAAACAAAGGGTGGTAATATTTTGATGATATCATGATTCTAAATATTAGTTTCGGAGATACCTTGCTTTTTTGTTTATCGAGTGCTTCAGAGAGAGCACTGATTTGAGTTTCTGAAGAAGCTAACTGATTTTCAAGTGTAGCAAGCTCTTGGACAACTGCATCTTTTTCCATAATGAGCCTCTCCCTTTCATTTTCATGACCCTACCATTATACATTCCAATCATGAAGAGATAATAAACAGCCCACCCTACTGATGGGCAGTGGCAAAATCTACATGTTCGAAGTGCAAAGCATGGCATCAATCATATTTACTACATTCCATGACATCAAGGATTCTTGCAGTTAAGAATCAAGTATAGACTGAAAAAGGACGCACGAGAGCGGCAATCACCGCATAAGAAATCCAAAATCGATGGGCCGATCAAGCATTGAAGAAGGACACACTCCAAGAACCCAAGCTGTGACAAGTGCCGAAGAAGCCAATTGGAAGAGGAATGTTATAAAAAAAGGTCAATTTTCAGCTAAAAGAGGAGAAAATGGATAGATATTGGGATAGTGGGTGTGTAATAAGCTACTGGGTAGAGAAAATTAGTAGAAATTGGAAAAAATGGACTACGGGGTATGTGGAGAAGCAATAACGGTGTGAGAAGTTAAATGCTAAATGGGTTTGGAAGAGGTGAGAAATCGGAAGATCAAAATAGAAACCAGGGCTTCACGACTGAAGAAATCCCAAAAGGAACCAAAAAGAAAAAGTGGGAACGAAGAATAATTCGACGAGGAGAAGAGGGGGGCAGGTGTCCCCATGGCCAGGGATAGGGGCGGAACCCCAGTTTTTCTTCTCTTTTTTTTCTTGTACATGTCTTGTCCTTATATCATAAAGAAAACAAATAAAATTTAAAAAAAAAAAAAAAGAAACTGAAAAGAAATGGGTGAAATGGGCTAGCAGGCTAGATTGGCTCAAACGGGTCCAAGTTGGTGTTAATAGGTTAAGGAAGGGTGCAAAGAGGCAAAAACTTAAAGAGTTTGGATGGGGATGACCTGGACCACAGGATGAACAATAGATGGTTGTGATTTGATTGAGAGTTGGAGGCTGAAAAGTTAGGTTTTCTTCTTGAGGAGAGGCCGCAGGGGATAGATCTTGGTCAGAAGTAGTCTCTGACAATGGTGAGGTCGCCGTTAGTCGCAGTTTTGGCAAGAAGGATGAATGATGGAAGTGATGACTTGCGAACTTGGCAAGGGAGAGAGGGTCCTTCGGATTTGTGCTTGGTGGCGGGTTTTTCTCTGGTCATCGTAGTCAGAGCAAGCGAAGCAAGAAGGTGCGCGATGGTCGATGATTGGACGAAGAAGATCTGGATGTCGAAGAAGGGTGGCAGCAATCGGGTTAACGTAGAGAGTTAGAGAGGAAGATTGATACAGCGGCATTAACTCGTTTAGGAGGAGGTGGCGGTGCAGTTGTCCGAGGAAGAAATGGTGCAGTGGGTCGCTTCGGTGAGGGTGTGCGATGATGATGGTTTGGTTGTTTTCGAGGACCCGAGGAAGAAATGGTGCAGTGGGTCGCTTCGGTGAAGGTGTGCGATGATGATGGTTTGGTTGTTTTCGAGGACCATGACGCATGACGGTGGCGTCGACAAAGGAATTTGAGGACGAAATGACGACGCTGGACGGTGATATCGGGTCAACGGATTCCAAGGACAAAGTGTGCCGACGAGGCAACGCGAGGATGAAAGATATGGTCCCCGGTAGCGGCAGCTAGGGTTAGAGATAGCGGTGGAGAAGAAAGAGAAACTAAAGCTTTAATACCATGTTGAGAATTTTGGTGGAATATATCAATTTTATTAGGGATCTTCGCCAACAATTATAAGAGTAAAAGAAATGTCAAATGACATCGCTACCCTAGAAAGAAATAGAAAATACATCAATTAATAAAGCTTGCAAATATAGAAACAAATATGTTCAACAAAAATTTTGGTTTCTTGAACATAAGTGTCATGGTTGAGATTCTTTCTGCTTTCTTGAACATGAACCAATAAGGATCCAAGTGCAATCCTCTCTCTCTCTCTCTCTCTCTCTCTCTCTCTCTCTCTCTCTCTATATATATATATATATATATATATATATATATATATTAATTGAAACCCACTGATATGATCGCACGTAACCGGCTAACTGGGGGAGAATGGAAAGAATGCAAAGGCCCCCAAGGGTTTGTGCAGTTGATTAAGTCCACTCACCCTTCTACAAGTGGTTGAGTGTTCAAATTGCAAGCTGTAATTAATCTTCAACACGCACACACACATACACACACACATACGCCGTAATAATTATATAAATCAAACGAAGTATCACTCTTGTTACAGCCTAATGGTTTGAAGAAATGCCAAAAATCCAATTTAAAGAGAGAAGCCATGTTCAACAACATAGCCTGAACCTGGGTCAGCAAGATGAATCCTCCTCCATTCAGTTCTGTATATATTGTGTAGTAAAATTAACTAATGGATAATTAACTTACAATACAGAAAGTAATTGTTGGATCCCAATAACTAGAAGTAATTAGATAAATGGGTACTTTCAGAACAAACCTAAGTCATGTTATATTTGGGGTTTTATGATGATAGACAATGAACTATATAAACATAATTAACGTAATAATAATTACATAAATGAATTTGAACTTCTGATCATCCGAAAAATATTTTGACTATACAGATAAATAAACATATTAAAATCCAAGCATATGCTTGCAAAGATATGGAAGGTATTACGCTATAATACCAGAAAAAGAACATTAAGTACAACATAGAGGTCTAATATCGTGTAAAAATGAACAATAGGCTTTTGGATATGCCTCACTTATGCCATGGGGAAAACAATGAAATCTTGATGAATAGCCAACGAAAACAAGGGATAGCAACTGAACATACTACATACAGGAACATATTTCCATTGAAGTTCCATATTACCAAGAGCAATCCTAACCAGTAAAGATGACTATTCTTACCTAGTAAGAATGAACTTGTATCATTTAAGGAGTCTATGGAACAACAGTTAGAGAAAATGCAGTAGTTTCAAATACAAAACATTCCTCACCTTGAGTTCTTTTGCAGCTGATTGCATACCAGATTTCAGTGACTTAATTTGTTTATCAAGATCTTTCAGTCTAGTATCACGGTGCTTACTGTGGTCTTTGATGGATTTCTCAAGTGTTGAAACTGTTGAAACGCATTTCTCATAGAGAAGTTGCTTTTCTTTGGTTACCAATTTTGTTTCTTCGAGCTCTTGTTCCAACTTTCGTACTAGCTCACCAAGCTATCCATATAAGAAGATTTAGATTGCAGAAGAAAATTGAGTGTAGAAGGTATTCAATAATACATATAAAAAAAATTAAAAGTGTGTAAAACCAAACAATCTGAAAGATGAAAGAGAGACCTTATGGTGCTCATTCTGCTCAGCTCTGCTTTGGAAAAGTGAAAGATCATACGATTTAAGTTCCAACTGAGATTTGAGGTGCATGAACTTCTTCTGATGAGGCAAAACTTCTGCAATCTAAACAGATGGAGAAGGCAACACTTAATGAAGGGAAATTAAGAGAGAGAGACTTTCACTTAACTCCTGTGGGTTTACTGAAAGTTTTTCCAGAGCTAACAAAATTTCAGAAATATTAATACATAGTACAACCTGGGAGCTTATCGCACCAGGAATCTTCATTCACCACTATTGCCGGCAAAATGTATAAATTAACCAATGCATGAAGGATCAACTCGTGATATGTACAAAGCGTGAAAGCAACTAGTGAAAATTCACATATTGCAACCAAATGCCCTTTGCACAGTGAAGAAATAAGATCTTTTAGCTAAATTCAAGGAATAAAAGTTTGCAGGAGGATAGATTTTCATCTGAAATCTTAAAACTTAAGATTATAAAGATGAGTTTGCAGATATGCACTTTCTTCAAGACCATATGAATTTTGCAGGGAACATAAGAAATTGTAATATCGAGTGTTTAGTGCCTTTAGGCAAAGTCGTAAAATAGAACAATAATAAGGCTAAAATTGCATATTCCTACAACTTATAAAAGTTATAATGAGCTCCATAACTATGTCAACGGCCTCATTGTGCACATATGTGAAAGCTTATGGCTAGATCAAAACACAGCTGAAACAAGAAAATTTGTGCATGAAAACCCAAGACCAAACATGCTAATAATCAATAGAAAGATGAAGAATCTTGCAGGATTAATGTCCTATCTCTCATCACTTTATATCGGCTGCATAATATTAAAAATGTCTTACAATATGAGTCTGACTTATCCATCCAAGGTTTGATCAATGGAGCCTCCGCTTCTCCATTGTCTCTTTAGGATTCTCTATTGTAGAAAAACCTGGTGTGCTTACTTACAATAGTTGTCCCTTTAGGATTCTCTATCCTAGGAAAACCGAAAATGATTCTATAATTAATGAAACAAATATCATATAGAATCAATTATAAGAATTATGTTGCTAGTTCATAATTATTTTTCAGTCCACCAATTGCAATATATCAAATATATTCATTAGGTCTCTACAAAAGCTCCAATTGCATCAAACCTTATAGGAGTGGACTCATCAAGTCATAATCAAATTGTCGCATGCATGAAAATCTCAATACCTGTTCACATATTTAATTCAGTACCACTATTGAATAAATCTGAGTCGCATTTAAGTCATGAATAATGCCTAGCAGCATATCATGACCCACTCAATTGACTTGAAGAAATATATCAAGAGAACATAAAGAGAACCTAAAATGTTGCAATGCATGTATAACTTGCTCCTCGTATTTACGTCTTATATTAGATATATCATGAGTATAATAGAATGCCAAATTCCCTTTCAGCTAAACCCATCAAGATACCTTTTAAAGAAATTTAGAATATTTTTCTAATTTTTTCATTATCTCTCGGCTAAGAAAACCTCAATGATTTAGTAAAACTACCAAAAGACAATCAACTCTTTACAAAAGTGACATGTCCTATTTTCTGAAACTCACCTTACTCCATACATTGGCAACCATATCCGGTCTTTATCTATACATAATTGTGATGAAATAGTATCAAAATGTAGGGTTAAGTGTACTACAAGACAACTCTGGGCCTCAAGTGTAAGAAACTTGTACGCAACCGTAACATTAGAATTCATATTTAGCAAGTATAAAGCTCTATATAGGATTATAGGGAGAGTTTGTTCGGTGAAATCATTCTCCAATAAACACCTAACGACTTGATGTACTTGTTGTATTGTTACATAGCCTATGATATTGTTTATCATATCAAGTATGTTACTGTTCTATCTAAAATATCCAACATCCAATCAGATGTTCCTATGACTAGGAACCTTTTAGTTAGTTTGCTTGAACGTGTTGTTCATTTAATCAACATTACACTTTGAACAGTCACAAGCTGACTTCGACTCTTATCTTAATTGTCAAACAATTGGAATATCTATGATATGAAAGTGATTCTCACAAGTGTATTGGATTTTGGAATTGGGTATAACACTAACAAAATATTCAAGTGTTCATCACTTTCCACTTCCCCAACGACTAAGTGACAGAAGTATTTTCCCCTTTTCTCCAGTCTAATATTTTTCACAATAAAATACAAAAAATTCCAAATTAGAATTCAAACAAAGTTACAGAACAAAGAAGGATAAACGAAGATTTTTTTTATAATACATTTAACCAAAAAAAGGACCTAATAATGAGTAAATTGGGCTATCAGTAGGAATTCAAATCAAATCTTATCAGTCAGAAAGTGCATAATATTAAACCATTGAAACTAAAAATCCACCATTAGGAACAATGTATAATACGTAAATAACCTAATAACAAAATCCATTATGATTTCAGAATTGCTCTAGGTGACCTGAAGGGATTCATAGTTTGGGAACCTCATATAGAAAACCAAACCTTTTGATCATGATCTACATGTTGAAAAACCCTTGCATACCAAATCTTAGTGGATCGGAAACACTTTTACACTGTTGATCAGTTGACCTTCACAACATGCTACTACTGAAAACCGTCCTTTTTTTTGTTGCTCACTTGATGATTAAATAAAAGACAAGATTATGTTTTTCAAATTTTTAGATATTTCAAGTGATGTAGATCATTAAAGACAATCTTGGTTTTTAAGTTTCAACCATGGTTTAAAGTATCGGCCGATACCGATCCGATACGGCCGATACCGATACGGTTTGGCATGTTCCGATCCGATACCGACCGATACCAAATATTGACCGATACCGACATGGGGGGTCTTTGTTCCGGTCAATTCGGCAAAACCAATCGGTAAGGGTGACTACTATTTCATATAATTTCAAAACTACTAAGAAATAACGCTGAAATACTTAAAATTATGCCTAAATGTATAAAATATATGTTTTTAAATGTAAATAATTTATTAATAATTATTTGTTTTCCGATACCAAAGTCCGATACTCTGATACGATACCGCCGATACTACCGATATCGCCGATACCAATACTCATAGGAATAGTCCGATACCGATTCCGATACCGATATTGTGAACCTTGGTTTCAACTTGAAGTTCAGGATTTATCTCAAAGAAAACCTTGAAGTTCAAGACATCAAATTTGCATAGGGTGAATATGAGACCAGATCCTATAAGTAACACCATAGATCTATTGTCTTACTTCAAACAGATCCAATTTGCAAATTAAAATTTCACTTCAAAACTAACCTTATCCTCAATTTCTGACAACCTCCTTTGACGTATAGAAAGTTCTGATTCTGCATCAGCCAATTCATGAAGCTGCCTCAGCAATTCACCTCCACCTCTACAATGATGAAGGGAAGTTTTAATAAGTCAAAATATTTGCATAGTCCAAGAGGGAGAAGTATTACCACTTGAAATGTAATTTTAATAGAGCCCTCAGCATAACAGCATTTTAGTATAAATCGCATTAAGCGAATAAATGAGGGCTCGTGATGAAAGCTGATGAATTAGAATGATTAAAGAACATGTAATTTTGTTTCTAAATAAGGTGCTAGGTAAAGACGCTTACTTGCGACTTCCACCGGTCAAAAGACCACTGGGCTGAAATATGTCGCCTTCAAGAGTCACACTTGGGGTGCTAATATCTCGATTAAAGGCAACCTATGCCAAAAGGAAACAGAAAATTAGACTGCATAAACCACAAGCAACAGAAAGTGTATGTCATATTAGCAATCAAATTAATAAGTCGCCACAGGGATCTTGGTGTTCAATACACATTTAAAGAGTATGCTTCTGTATGCCTAGCAACAACATATGAGTTATGCTAGTCTAGAAACTCAAAAATATAACAGATAGATCAAGCATTGATTAAAGCTGAGGTATACTATATACATAATGATGCATGAGAAATTGACTATGTTGTTGACTTGTTGTCAACAAGCATAGCTCAAGACGTGAGCGCTTGTAGACATAAGAGCCCGGGTTTAAGTTCCGTATGGAGGTTTGATTCCCCCTAGACGCGTTATGTGCTTAATTAACAAGGGAGGAGAACTGAGTTATGCAGGCGGCGGCGGATTGCGAGCCAGATCTGGAAGGCATGGTGAGAGTCAGATTTAGCGGACGTGGTTGTGCAGGAAGATAGGAGCGTGGTGCTGACGATCATCCCGAGTGATGGATGTGTGCAATTAGATGGATTTGTGGATCCATAGTGGATGAGAGTGGTCCCAGACATTATCCGAGAAATGGGGATATTGATGTAACAAAGAAATACCCGAGCTTCAAGCCGGGCAACAGAATTACCTGTTCCAGAAAAAATTGACTATTATAAGTAAACGACCTTGTGACCTATGAAGGCTAGAAAGACTAACCAGAGTGGTTCAAAGTTCTAACAGTCTAGCATAAGAAGGTACAAGTTAAACACTAAATGTTTTCACATACAAATACAGTAAATGGGAGGACGAAATTTAGAAATCATTTGAGGGATAAAGATCCATTTGCTCTGTTCACCTTCAGTATTGCTCCTTTGACTGTTATGTGGCAGTACACATACAAGTATGTATCACAATTTTGGCTTGCCAAGTCCATTGATTGAATTAGAGAGCGTGAGCACATGATGAAGCAAACTAAAACCAAGCACTTATAGTTTAAACTTGAAGAGTTCCTTATTGTCATTAAGATTTAAGACATGGTGCCAATCTACTCGGCCATTACTCGTGTGCCATAAAGTACTGAATCATTTGTTCAACTTATTTCTTAAAGATTATTTGGGTTGGTATTAAAAAAGACTACTAAGTATGTAACAGTCCAACAGTTATATCCAAAAGATGCTCATCGCCTATTTCTTGTCAGGTGATGGCATGAAATGAACATCTTGAATTGGGAAGCACGGTAATGGCATTACTGAAGAATACATGTCAGAATGCCAGGTGGCCTTCAAAGTTACAGAGAATCAAACAAAAACGTTAACATTAAACTCTAAAAAGTGTTGTCTAATGTACAAGACTAGTAAGAAGTTTTAGATGTCTTCAACTGCAGACTTGAATTAAATGGAAGGTTTGATCTATCTGAAAATTGGAAGGCTATACAGGACAATATGTCCGTATCTCAAATAAAGGAGGATAGATCTTGTAAAGGGTATGGTTATGTTGTTACAAGATGAGTTGTTTGTTAGATTGTTAACTGATGGCTTGGTTGTTACATTCATTCCTATCATCATGATGTTTATCTCCTATGTTTCGCCCTTATCTTTAGCTAACCCCAAAAAAGGCTATAAATAATATCCTCCTATCTAATAAATCCATGCAATTCTCTCTTCCTATTCTTCACTTCAAATATGGTATCAGAGCCTCTTGATACCCATTCCCAACCTTAATTCCTTCTCCAAAAATACCACCTATGTTTGTTGCTCAAGGGAAGTCTTCGAAGGTTTGTATAGTACACAAATCATTGTATGGGTTGAAACAGTCACCACGAACCTGGTTTGGTATGTTCGTAGTAGTAGTAAAGGTATTTGGTCTTCAAAGATGGCAGTAATGATTATTCCATATTTTGTAGGCATCACCAGGGCAAACGAATTCTATAGTAGACATGATGATATTGTCATTATAGGTTATGACATTGCAGGAATCTCAGTATTAAAGGCCTACACAAAAGGTTTGGAGCACCTTCGATACTTTCTAGGTATTTTAGTTGTAAGATCTAAGGGAACTCCTTGTCCCAAAGGAAATATATCTTGGATATATAGACATAAGCAAAGATCTTGGGATGCAAACATGTAGAGGCTCAAATAGATAATGTGAAGGTGCTTCCAGCTTAGGGGGGGAGCTATTACAAAATCTAGAACGATACAGAAGACTAGTTGGTAAGCTAAATTATTTGACAGTCGCCACTCGCATATCGCTTATACAGTAAGCGTTGTGAGCCAATATTCGTCTAGTCTCCGCACAAGTCATTAGGATGCAATCCTTAGAATCTTGTGATACTTTTAAGGTGCTCCAAGGCGAGGACTAACACACTCAGATTGTGGAGATTCTAGATTCTCAAATAGCAGGGTTCTCATATGATGACTGCGCAGAGTCACCACAAAATGTTCTACCACTAGTTTTTGTGTATTTGTTGATGGTAACCTTGTGTCTTGGAAGAGTAACTAGCAAAGCGTCATCGCAAGGTCAAGTACAGAATTAGAATACCGTCGGTAGTGTTATATTGTGATAACCAGGAAGCATTCTATATCAAAAATTACCATGTTTTTCATGAGAGAGCGAAGCACATTAAAGTAGATTGCCACTTTGTTCGACAAAAGGTTGTTGAAGAATAGCTCATTAAAACCAAGTTTGTCATGACAACCAACCAGCTAGCCGATCCTTTTTTTACAAAACCTCTTAAGATAGCTTAAGGGAATTATATTTGTACCAAGTTGGGTATGCATGACTTATATGTTCCAGCTTGAGGGTGGTGATGGTTATGTTGTTAGGTTGTTACATGATAGTTAGGTTGCTTACATGCATTCTTATCATCATAGTATCACTCCTATCTTTAGCTAGCCACAAAGGTTATAAATAATGTAGTCCTATCTAATAATTCTATCCATTTCTGTTCATATTCTCGTTTAATAGATCTATTGGGTCCCAAATTATTTTGATAAAATTACTTGTCCGGTAGACTAGAAAGCACCAGTGATTCAACGGCAGTTCTTACATGATGGTTAGGTTATTTACAATCATTATTATCATCATGGTCTCTCCTCATCTTTAGCCCTTATCTTTAGATAGCCACAGACGCAATACATAATGTACTTCTATCTAATAGTTCTATCCATTTCTCTCTTCCTATTCTCGTTTAGTAGATCTATTGGGTCCCAACTATTTTAACAAAATTACATGCCGGTAGACTAGAAAGCCACAGTGATCCAGCAGCAACTTCTGTACCACTATGCATACAACCTTGAACTTTCTTCCACTGAAAATTGAATTTAAACAATCTATTTTTTTAATAAAGTAAATATCGTACTGAATTCTAGTTGAAGGTGGTGAATAGATTCTGCTTATAGTTGCAAATTCCTCATAGGTGGGCACAATTTGTTGAATGATTTTTTTGTCCTTTGTTGTTGATGGGGCAAAAATATTCTTCTTCACTTGAAGATTCCTACTGTACAATACAGATTAAGATGAATTTGTGGTGTCTGGTAGCACAAAATACAAAAGTACATATATGGAGACATAGTTCAGTGCATGTAACTACTGAATTCAATTTTATTTGCATGTGTTGCACAGTCCACATGTAAGTCCAGACTATAATATTTAATAGACTCAATTTGATTTAGTTTCACACGTTGTAGCTAGAGGACAGCATATGAAAAAAATAACTAAAGTGTGGTACATTAAAATAAATGGTGGCTAAGAAAATGAAATACAAAAGCATAATGTTTTAGCTGATATTATAGCATATCTGACTATTCAATTCAATTTATCCCCATGAGAACAACCTGTGCAAATTAGAAATTACATTTACCAAATCCAATTCATATAAGTTGCAATTTTAGCAGTTTGAAGAATAGGGTATATGCATTCAAATGGTATTATAATGCTCCCTCATTCTATTTCCCACTGAGTAGTGAAAAAGATAATAGTACCCACACCAGATACAAATTGCCTGGCAGTCACTTCAAGGCATTGCAGAAAGAGTGTAATTACTATAAGGATTGCATACCTACATTATTTATAAACAAGCTGAAAGAGAACGTTGGATTCTTGCAGAAACAATAATATTATAAGATTTATTTCCAACATAGGCAACACTCACCTGCTTCGCCGCATCAGTGTTTCTGCAAATAAATGTTGACCCAAACACATAAACCATAGCATTCTGCAGCAAAGAGATGCTTTTAGCAAAAGTGGAGAAAAGATGAGAAGAACAAATGGCTACATTTATTACATGTCTGGTAGCCCAATGGTTGAAACCTTTGGTAACAAGGGGAATTCCTGGGTTCAAGTCCCAGGGACTACAGTAAGTTACTGGCTCTTAAGATCAAAAAACAAATGTCTAAATTCAGTATTTCCCTTCCACCAACTCCCTAGAATGGGTACATAAATTGGATGTGGGAAGGTAGTAGTTAATATGCCTCCTAAATTATGTAAGATAGAAGACCCTTGATTAATTATAAAGTGACCAAATTCAATAAACCCCACCAGTCCTAACTGACTTGATTCGCATGACATCATGATCAACAAGAAAAATCTATGACTGAGCAAACTACTAGACCCGAGGATATCAAGCTCAAATTGCTACAACTAAAAGACTGGTGATCAAGTTAACCAAGTTGCTTACCTTCACTTCATTATCATATCCAACCAGAAGAAGAGCCAATTTTGCATTGTCTTCACCCACCTACATGTAGATATAGATTCATGAATTTAAACCAATTTACTTAAATACAAATCTTGAAGATATACTGAAAACATAATACTAAAACGAACCAGGCTACCAGCTGCTTGTTGAATTCTTGAAGGAACAGTATAGGATTGGATTTTGTTCAGAGGTATAATTGTAACTCTTCTTCGAAGATCCCCATTTTGGAGCAGCTGCTTTCCAGTACTCTCAGTATCAACAACAACATTATACAGCTTGCCTCCCGCTGCAACCTAAAAAGTGAATCTGATGTCATTTTCTGTTATAACAAATATGAAACTCCAAGAGACACCAATAACATCACCCCCCGCGCACAGATAAAAGAAAAGAACATGAGCTTGTAGAAACCAGACCTCTAACGCAGTCATCGTGGAACTATCTTTCACTTTAATGAGCTTTGCAACCACTCCTTTCACTTTTGTTCTGTCAAAATTCTTAACAGGATCACGGTAACTGAACTGAACATTTGCTAGCTGCCCTGAAAGAATGCGAACTTGATCTTTCAGCTTCTGTACAACCTCCAACTCGACCGATCGATCCTGCCCACAGGTCACCACTATTCTAAATTGAGCACATGAATCAACAAAATATATTTGGAAAAGTAGTAACCATTGAAATTCAGATGTGTGGTTTGTGGTAGCGAATTGGAAAATATAAGTTCTGTTAGGAAGGAAAATCCATAATTTGTCTCGCATCAAGCAACACATTGCTAACCTTTTGTAGAGCTTCTATCTGACCTTCCTGATAATCAATTGACTCGAGCGCTGCTTTAACATTTTCCAGATCCTTTTTTCTGACATTAAGCTCTTTTTCTACAGAAGCAGCCTCATCACGCATTGAATTCAGCTGCCCCTTTTTTTCTTTCAGCTCCTTCTCAGAATGACTCATTTTAGTTTTCAATTGTTTTAGTTCAGTTTGAGCATCCCCAACTGCAGCTTTGGCATCCCTTAGCTGATCTTCAAGGCATTTGTCTTCATTCCCACTGCTCTTACCAGCTAACACACCCTACCAATAGTGATAATATAGTGTAAAGCTACCAATAGTTATTATATATTGAGTGTAAAATAAGACAAGCAACAAATGAGATTATAATCTAAAAACTCCACACACAATGAGCATACCTGGTATTCTCTTTCACAATCTTCCAAATTCTTAGCCAGATTGGCAACTTTCTCTTTCAGAACAGCTGCACCATCCTCAGCTTTTTGGACAGCAGAATCCATCTCACCTATTGATTTCTTGATGTCTTCTATACTCTTCACAATCTGTCAAAGCATTAGCACTATATTTAAACCTGCTAGAACCCACATTGGGACAATCTTACACAATATATGGAGAGACAGATGCCTTTGCACATGAGAGACAGATATCAACGAAAACTATGACAACAGATACTGTAAATAACCATTACTCATCACCTTTTGAGCAGTTTTCTTCTCCGCCTTTAGTGACTCCCCTTGGTTTTTCATAACGGAAGTTTCCTTAACCAGAGAACATGATAAAGAATCTGCTTTTTCTGAAATGGCCTGTAATTCGCCACCTAATTGTGCTTCTTTCTCAGCAGTCAACAGAGAAATCTTCTTCTCCATCTCTTCTATTTTGTCTTTTAACCTTATAGCGGTATCATCTTTCTCTGTAATCTTCAATTTAATCTGTTGCACTCCACTAACTGCGTTATCTCGGACTTTCTCTGCCTGAACATATTCATATGCAACGCAGAACCTTTTTAACCGATCTAACTCTGCATTGCCATTGGCCCACTGCATGTACTGCATCCTCTCCTTCCTTAGCTTCTCAAGAGCAGGAAGAATTTCTTGGTCAAGAAGCTTATCTATCTCGTCGACTTTGCTTTGCTTCTTCTCCAAAGTTTTCAAAGCAGAGTCCTTTTTCATTTCATACATCCTTGTGCCAGCAGCCTCTTCTAACATAGATAAAATCTCTGGAGGCTTCATATTTAGAACTTTAGTGATGCGCCCTTGCATAATAAGAAAATGAGGATTGTTGACATTAAGCTGTACAGAATGGAAAAGGGTTTGCACCCGAGATGGCTGAGCAAGGTGACCATTGATGAGGTACTTGTTCCTTCCCCCAACCACAATCTGAACAGGAAGAAAAAACTTATTAAACAAGAACAGTTTGCAGTGGTAAAGGATACCAGTGCAGAAATTGCCCTAACATTGAAAGGGAAGCTAGAGAGAGCCATAGCAAAAGTATTGTCTCTATCAATTCATAATTCAACCTTTAAGGTTTTAAAGTTTTGAAAGACATTGAAACAGCAAGTGCTTAAAGCCATGGACTTGGTTCGGTCTATCCAAAGGTGTGAGATGGTCATACTTAAGCTCTTAGATTTTCCTGTTGTCCAGTTGACAATTTCACCTTTTCTTGTTATAACATAAAATTCCATCAGCTGATCTGGATAGAATGTCATTTATATACACACACACACACATATGTATATATATAGCCTAAAAAAGACCAACTCATTATCAAAATGACAGCACTGAAAAAATAAAATCAAACAAATCAAGAATGCTAAAAAAAACCAGAAATAGCGATACAAAATCAGCTAATATGCTGCAGCCAACTTTAGTGTCCCATAATTTGACTCAAGCACAATCAAGAACCAAAAAAGTATGCATCACAGAAATCTGGAGAATGATCCATAATTAACTAGATACAGGGCCTTCAACCAATCTAACTAGATAGGTTAACGTCAAACCCATATTTAAGGATAGTTTTCGTGGTGCAATAGAATATCCTATCAAAGTTTAACGTCCAAATTCAAAAGAAAGAAAGAAAAATATTAGTATTTATATCTATAAAATTAAACCATTTTGTACTTTGTTTGTTAGTTTGGCACTGAGCAAATTATCTTGTAATTCTTTTAGCAGCCTCAACTATGTAATAATTTTTAGTAAACTACACAATAAGCCAAAAGAATATAAACCAGCTCCCTAGATAACACTCATTTCCAGCCTCAGATTTAAGATTCCAACATATTCCCATTAAATCTCTCATATTTGTCATTTATCACCAAACCAAAACTCCAATTGCGTCAAGAAACCCTGTTTACTGGCTAAATTATAGTAACTAAAAATAGTGACTGTAAAGCAACTCTCCGTCAAAATCTACATCTGCAGGAGTAACTCTGAAACCAAGATAGAATCTTCACACTACTATATCAATTCAAAGAAATTTTGGTCCTTTTGGATTCAGAGCTGCTATTTGGACCGCCGTGGTGCTGGCCCGCGGCCACGCGGCGCATTGACATTGGCCCCCCGGCCCGGGGTGGGCCCGCGTTAGCGGGGGGCCAATGGCTGGCCACCACGCGGGCGCGGGCCAGCGCCGCGGGCGGTCAAAATAGACTTTCCGTTTTGGATTTATATTTATAATTTAAATCGGTGAATCCAGGCAAGCAACTTATATTAGCTTCAATCACAAAGAAAGTTTCAAACTACTACAAGAAAAGCATAAATAACCAAAACTTGTATGAATATAGCCAACCAAAGGCTGGGCAGCCCGATGGTTGAGGCATTTCGTACAGGAAGAGGAAATACTGGGATCAACAACCTTGGGGGACAATAAGTGGCTGGCCCTTAATTTTTTTTTAAAAAACAACTTAGATCCATGAACTTCTCATATCTCCAATTGCGAACAGATACAAGCTCAAAATACGTTAAATGAAAATCCCAGCTCCCTTACATGTCTGTGTAATTAATGAGTGGTCTTCAAAATTCTAGCTTAAGACAATGTTGAGTCGGTCTTCCTAGGTTTGATAGTTAACAAATCATTTCGCACTTCATGTGTTTGAGCATGTGTCGGTGGTTGTAATGTGAAGACATTCGATTTCCTGGACAAATATGAATTGGAAAATCAAACTCAAAGTCAATACGGGCTCAAGTCCATGCAAGTGGGATGCAATTTTAGTTGGATTAATAATGACAAGCAAAGAGATCTTAAGATTTATTCGTGCAGAATTATAGGCTTGAAGCCCAAGTGAACATTTATTAGAGCCCAATTGCAGGAAATATATATCCTAAACCCAAGGGGACTGTCAGCAGGAAAGCCCCAGAGGGTTTTGTGCAAGGAAGCAATCAGGCAGGTTTTGGGCCTGGTTTGATGCTTGGCCCAGGCGAGAATCCAAGAATTAGTTGGTCTTTAGGTTCTCAAGCCACAAGGGTGCCAAGCCCAGGAGGGTTGTATGGCCAGACGGGCTAGGAAGGGACTAGGCTACGGACAAGGAGTGTGCAGGGCCCAAGCGGGAGCAGGATGTGGTTGATTGGCTCGAAGCTCAGGCGGGCAAGCCCAGGCTGGCTTGGACTGCATTGGTGGCAATGTTTAGAAGGCAGTTTTGATTGTTTAGTTGCCTTAATTGGTCAAACCAAATCAGAATTGGTCAAAGTCGGTTTAGGCCTACTTAGGATTAACTTGGCAACATTTTTTTGTGACCTAAAAGGAAAGGACAGAGACCGCTAAGCCTACAAATAGTCCTCTACCATGAGAATCAAAGAAGCTTCTTCAATATCAAAGTTTCTCTTGCAAATTTCTATTTGGGTTTCGAGTCTTCACGGTTCAAGAAGAGAGGATTGTATTGAAGTTGAAGAAGATCAAGAGTTCCAGTTGTTGATCCTTGCTTGATTATCTGAAGAGTCTGAAGCTACATTGATCACTTCAAGGAAAAGAGGAATATTCATATCAGTTTGATCGGTCCTTTTATTTCTCTTCCATTGTATTTTGTTTACGATTATTTTGAAATTAGGAAGTTTTTCTGGAGTTATTACAAGGGCAGATTAGGTTAACTTTAATTTAGGGTTTGCTGGAGTGTATAGGGCCAATAGATATATGTATTTGGGACAATCACTCTAGTGAGTAAGCCTTCCATCTAGTAGGAGGGGTTGGATGTAGGCAAGGGGTGAACCAACTGAATCCTCTTGCATGCCTTACTTTTTTGTACTTTTGCAAGCGATTAACTATGTGGTTTGTTAAATCACATTTTATTCCTGTGTGCTTTACTCGGAAATTACCTATGACTCACCCCATCTAGGGTTACTTCTAGATCCTAACATACAACTCCAAGAAAATTCTAGTTGAATACAACTCCAAGGATAGCTAAATAGAACTTCAAGGAGAAAAAATACAAAAAATGAAGAATATTCAAAGTACTCTCACAAATTCAAATTACTGCATATAAAAGATAAATTACCTCGACAAAGTCAAAACCTAGGGCTCTAATTCTCCAAATAAAAGTCCAAACTCCTCAAATATAAAGAAATATAGTCACAAAGTACACTCAAATACCTTGTCCCCGTAATATCCCAACAAAAGAATAGAATTTAGTAGAATATTTGACTTGTTTATTATTAAGGTGGAGCTACACTTATATAGGAGAGGCTAACCCCTCTCCCTATTATTCTACCCGATGTGGGACTAAAAGCCCATTAATACTCTCAACACTCCCCCTCAAGATGGGCGATAGATATCAATCATCCCCATCTTGTTACATAGTTTAGCGAGACTCAATGAATTAAGCCTCTTAGTAAGACAATCTGCAATTTGTTCTTCTGAGCGAACATGATCGAGCTTTAGTATTCCTTTCTCCAGCTTTTCCTTGATGAAAAATCGATCAATCTCGATGTGCTTCATTCTGTCATGCTGAACTAGATTGTTAGCTATACTCAGTGCTACTTGGCTATCACTCAGAAGACGCAATAGTGTTCCTTGGTCCAGCTTCAACTCTGTCAGCAATGCTTTTACCCACAACAATTCTGACACTCCCAGAGCCATAGTTCTATATTCTGCTTCAGCGGTTCATCGAGCTATCACATATTGTTTCTTGCTTCTCCATGAGACTATATTACCCCCCAAAAATACACAATACCCTGAGGTAGACCTTCTGTCATCCATGCAACTTGTCCAATCTGCATCACAGTATCCCTCAACACTAAGGTGTCCATTGTTCTTGAACCATATCTCTCTTCCAGGAGTCCCCTTTAGATATCTCAAAATATGAAAAACTGCATCCATGTGGCCCTTCCTTGGATCGTGCATGTAACGACTCACTACACTCACAGCAAATGAGATATCAGGACGAGTGTGACCCAGATAAATCAATAAGCCTACAAGTCTCTGATATCTTTCACGATCAACCGGCTCTCCTGCCTCTGCTCCCAATTTATCTTTCTGGTCAATCGGAGTGACTGTCGGACGACATCCCAGCATATCAGTTTATGTGAGCAAGTCTAGTACATACTTCTTCTGAGAGGACAATCTCATCTTTTCTTCGAGCTACCTCGATCCCAAGAAAATACCTCATCATTTCCAAGTCCTTTACTTCAAATTATTTGGCAAGTTTCTTCTTCAGCTGGATAATCTCCTCTTTCTCATCACATGTGATCACTATATCATCCACGTATACCGCAAGTATGCTAACGTGGCCTCTCGCATGTCGGAAAAAGACTGTGTGATCTGCATTAGTCTGACTGTACCACATGCCCGTGACAGCTTTTCTGAATCTTTCAAACCATGTCCGAGAAAATTGCTTGAGTCCATACAGTGATTGACTCCCCATGTATACTTCCTCCTGTAGATCTTCATGAAGAAAGATATTCTTCACATGTAATTGATGAAGTTGCCACCCATGGTTGGCTGCAAGAGAGACCAGGGTTCTTACAGTGCTCATCTTCGCTACAGGAGCAAACGTCTCATCATAGTCGATGCCATAGGACTGAGTGAATCCTTTTGCAACCAATCTTGCCTTGTATCGCTCCACCTTTCCTTCTGGCGTCTCCTTCACCGTGAAGACCCATTTGCACCCGACTGTCCTTTTTCCTTCAAGTAATGGAACAAGTTCCCATGTCCCATTTCTTTCCAGTGCCCCAAGTTTCTCCAACATTGCAGCTTTCCACCTTGGATTTTTCTTCGCTTCCTGCCAACACTTAGGCAAAGAAGTGGTGTCTAACGATACAATGAATGCTCCATAAGTAGGAAATAGATTAGAGTATGATAGAAAATGAGCAATATCATGTTCATAACCATAACGAATAGGAGATTTTCCTGCATTACTACGAGAAGATCTTCTTAAGAAAATATGAGATAGTGGAGGAGAGATCATACCATCCGAATCAGAGGGCTCCGCATCCGAATCAGAGGGATCCGGTGCGGAAGACGCATCTTCAGGAGTTGGGACAGAGTTAAGCGAGGGACATGGCACAGTTGGCATAGTAGGGGCAATAGGCACAGTAGTGGACTGTTGATTCCTTCTTCTGTAGACTTGGAGCTCTGTAGTTCGTTCCTCCCCTTGTTCTGTAGTCTCCCATGCACTGAAGCATCACTTCCTTCCTCCTGATTGTATGCATCATCATCACTTTCCTCACTCTCGCTATCTCCCCCTGCTTTTCTTGGACTTACTTCCATCATTGGGCCTGGAACTGACCCAACAACCACGCTTGGGACTATCTCCCGCTCACTCCTAACACCTCATGTGTTAGGAGTGTCACCAAATGCGGAGCCTTCACCTGAACCAGTGTGATAGTATGGTTCCATATCTCTGAATGTAACATCCATGCTCACATAGAGTCTTCGCTCCACTGGACTCCAGCAAGAATATCCCTTCTGAGTCCCTGAGTACCCAACGAAGACATACTTCACTGTCCGAGGGCCCAATTTTCCTACTACAGGTCTATTATCCTTCACAAAGCATACACAACCAAATACTTTTGGGAGAACAATGTACTTGTTCTCACCTGTAAGCATCTCAAACGATGTCTTTCATCCTAACATCTGAGAAGGCATCTTGTTGATAAGGTATGCAGCAGTCAACACGACATGTCCCCACAAGTGTTTCGAAACATTCATAGCAAACATCATCGACCTTGCCACTTCCAACAGGTGCCTGTTCTTCCGTTCCGCCATGCCATTTTGTGCTGGTGTATAGGCACATGAAGTCTGATGATGTATCCCATTGGCTGATAAGTACTCCTCAATGGCTTTGTTGGTATATTTTGTTCCGTTGTCAGACCTCAAAATCTTCACTTTGGCACCGTACTGTGTTGAAACCCGGCGATGGAAGTCTTGAAAGCATGCAAAGACATCACTCTTACTCTTCATTAGGTATATCCAGGTGACACGAGTATGGCAGTCAATAAAGGTGACAAACCACTTAAAACCATTAACAGCAGTTGTAGGACAAGGTCCCCACACATCAGAGTGTATCATATCAAAAGCAGCTAAACTTCTATTTTCATAACTCACATAAGAGCTTCTGGTGTGTTTTCCAAGTTCACAAGCATCACAAACCAATTTTTGCTTATTAGCTTTTTGATACATAGATGGAAACATTCGACTAAGTAGACTAAATGAAGAGTGTCACATGCGCTGATGTTGGAGTAATAATTCTTCTTCTACGGTACTTCGCGGCTCCTCTGGTTGTGCTTCATCCACCAGTGCTGCCAGTGCTGTATCCAGCCCACCCCTGTCCAAGTACCATAGCCCTTTATGCCAAGTGCCAGTCCCCAACTGTCTCCCCGTTCCCTTCTCCTAAAAAATAACCTTCGGAATGTTAAAAAAAACAACACAATTAAGTTGAAGAACAATGGCACTTATGGACAATAGATTACCAGGAAAGGATGGAGCATGCAAGACATCAGTAAGACACATTGAAGGGGTACATTCAACTGTTCCTTTACCCATAATAGGTCTAGCAGTATCATCAGCAGTCTGAATGCTTTCAGGTGTCATTAGGTGAGTGTAATCTTGGAACTCATCACGGGTACCCGTAACATGGCAGGATGTTCCAGAGTCAATTATCCAATTTACACTTCCTGGTTTGTGGGTAGATACAAGGACATGAGCAGGTATACCTGTACTTGTACTGGCATAGTA
Source organism: Iris pallida (assembly GCA_029216955.1). Classification (NCBI taxonomy): domain Eukaryota; kingdom Viridiplantae; phylum Streptophyta; class Magnoliopsida; order Asparagales; family Iridaceae; genus Iris; species Iris pallida. Next base: position 19,717,948 of record JANAVB010021798.1, read on the forward strand.
TGTGATGTTACCGCCGGAGGTGGTTGAAGTCGACGTCCCAGCAGTGTTGGCGCGATTGTCGCTGGTTCCAAGCTCCATGTTCCTTCATATTTCCAGCATCTCCCTCTCACTAGGGGTCACATCGGATGACTGATTTTCACCTCCCCCTTCTGCCAGGTTTGCCTTGTACCCTCCAGGATAATGTCCTCTGCCACCGACATAGCCTCCTCTGCCACCTCGACGTCCTCCACAACCGCGTCCACGACCGTTGGACTGGCCTCTCATAGGCTTCGTACAGAATCTGATGAAGTGGCATGGGTCTCCACAGTTGTAGCACCCTCCCCCTCCTGAAGGGTTTGGGTTAAAAACTGCTAGAGCTGATTTCTCTCCCGGAGTGTTAGTGGTGCTGGGCATCAGCTTCAACCGTGCTTCTTCTTGTGCCATAGCAGAAATAGCCTCCTATAGTGATGGCAGTCCGGGTTGTGCGAGTAGCACATTCCTCCTTTGCTCGAATGCTGGGTTGAGCCCCTTCAGGAACTACATCCTCTGTCGCGAGATATACTCCATGAACTTCTGGTAATGCTTCGTAAATGCTGGTTCCACTTGCTCATCTTCCACACCAATGGGATCATAGTGGTCGAGATCTAACCAATACTTCTTCAGAACAACCGCATACTCGGAGATGGTGTGATCTTCTTGGACCACCTTATCAAGTTCATCCTGCAGTTGGAAGACTCTCATAGTGTTGCCCGTCCCCGAGTACATGTCCTTCAACGTCATCCAAATATCACCGGCTCCCTCCATTGCCTCTACGTTGCCCGACACTTGGTCGGTCAAGGAGGCTGTCAACCATCCTGCTACAACATTGTTGACGATCTCCCACACAGCAAACTCCCGTGAGGAGTGATCTTCAGGTGCCTTGGTTTGGCCATTCACATAGCCCACCAAACCTCTTGCCTTCAGAGTCCGCATCGCCTGACGCGACCACTTCAAATAATTGGAAGTACCCTCCAACTTTACTTCCAGTTTCTCCAACTTCGTCATTTTGTATGGTGAAGGATCAACATATGTGTGTGCAAGACAGGAACTAGTCTCGGTCAGCCTCCTGGAGAAGAGATCGTCCACTAAAGCCTTCATCTCTTTGACCGTCAGCTTGCCGTAGATCGTCTCCATCATCTTCGTCTTCTCCTCTTCCATCAACAAGATAGATCGAGACCGTCTGCACCTTTGGTCACCGTCCTCTCCACGTCTACTGTTCCTCCTTTAGCGGTAGCGGCGTCTCTGAGAGCCGCTCCTCATGTCCGGGTTGCGACTGGAGGTCGCATGGCCGGACGAGAAGGAAGAGAAGGGCCGGGGGGGGGGGGGGGGAGGCCGATGTGAAAGGAGAGGGGGTGGGGCGACGGTGGTAGGGGCGGTGCTGGCGGCGAAGGAGGGGAGGCGGGCGGAGGCCGGGCGGTGCTGAGGGGGGAGGGGAGGCGGGGCGATGGGGGCGGAGAAGGTGGGAAGGGGTTGGGGGGTGTGGGCTAGGGTTTTGTGGGGTAGGGTTAGGGTTTTGTGGAGTAGGGTTAGGATTTTGTGGAGAGGGATTGCGGCTAGGGTTTGGTGGAGAGAGAGGTGGTGGCTCTGATACCAAATAGAATTTAGTAGAATATTTGACTTGTTTAATATTGAGGTGGAGCTACACTTATATAGGAGAGGCTAACCCCTTTCCCTATTATTCTACCGATGTGGGACTAAAAGCCCATTAATACTCTCAACAAAAAGATCTCCAAATTCCAAATCATACCACTGAGAAATTCCAAATTTGCAACATCCAAGAAGTAAAACATCAAAATGCATCAAGAACCTTGCAAACAGCTGCCAATCACCCAATCCTCACACAGAATTCGAATGTTATCATTTGTATTCCAAGCCTCCTACATAAAATCAAAAAAACATAAACAAAACAAACAAAAAAAAACCAAAAACCAAAAACAAACAAACATCATCACATCTAGAATTAGATTCTCCAAATTAAACTCCAAACTTCACAAACCTAGGAGCTCAGAAGCCCACATCTTTCCAAAGAAAGCTTTCAATTTTCCAACACCAAATAATGAAAAACTATGGATAAGAAATGAGTATGGCCGTGCCCCTAATTTCCCAACCTAAAGCTTCCAACTCCAATTAAGTAAAAGTTTTCAAACTGCATCAAGAACTTCAATTTCTTCAAAAACTATCAGACCAAATCACACTTTCAAACTACATAATCAAGTAAAAACCTCAACCTGCATCAAGAAATGCCGATTCACCTTCCGTCACCAAAGCACCAAAATCCGACACAATTCTAAGCACTAGCTGTAAAATGCCAACCATTTAAAATCAACTAAAGCTTCCAAACTTCCAATTCCCCTCAAATTGCATCAATTTCTTCAACAAAAAAAATATAATAACTATCAGACCAAATCACACTTCAAACTACTACAGATCAAGTAAAAAACCTCAATCTGCACCAACAACTGCCAATTCGCCTTCCCAGTCCCCAAAGCACCCAATTTCTGACACAATTCTAAGCACTACCTATAAAAGTCCCACCATTTAAATCAAGAAGTATAATTCTTACCTGCCCGCATAATTTCCCAACGTAAAGCTTCCAAACTTCCAATTCCAAAAAAATTGCACCAATTTCTTCAAAAAATTATCAGACCAAATCACGCTTTCAACCTACAACAGAATCAAGTAAACACCTCAACTTGCATCAGAAAACTCCAACTTATTGGGGTTACCAGCAGAAAATATTCCCCAATATCCACACCGTGATACCCGCAACACGAAACATAGTGGCCGGCTCTTGCAAAAAATCAAAGGTCACCGGATACAAAAAAAAAACACAAGAATACAAGTGAAAAATGTTAACAGGTAAAAACCATCGTGAGAGCGACATCACTACAATAATCAAGGTTTACAAGGCTTTAGAAGATTCTAGTAAACTTCTGGTACAAAAGTAAACCAAGAAATTATAAGAATAAAATTTTGAGAAACTCCGGAAAGCAATGGTCGAAGACTCCAAAAAGATGTTGAGAACCTGAAAACATAATAAAGACAAGTCTTTTATTAATTCTTTCTCCTAATTCCCTCTCTCCTCTCCTTCTCACCTATTATTTATTTCTTCCAAGGTTTCCAACTTGTTTGCTTTTTGTTACACCAAGGGGGTGTTTGGTTGTGTGAAAGTGGGCCATATCTGGCTACTTTTTGGTGGGATGGATGAACTCGTAGGAGTTCCCCTGTTTGCTTGTCTCTCTTGAAAGCTAGGTTTTGGAAGTGAAAAGACGGAGCAGTTCATGTCCTCCCACCCTATCATCACTTTTAACATATGAATAAATGAGAGAAAACTTCTCTTGAAAGAGAGAGAGAGAAGGGAGATTTTTTTTCAGTTCACTACTTCACTTCCCACAAAATTTGTTGAAGAAGGCGAGTTTATTGCTGAACCCCGTTGTTTCTTGCCGTCACCCCCAACTGACTCTCCTGCCATTCTCGACTGCATTGTGTAATATCGTAGGGGAGAAGCTCCTCCCGGATCCACTCGTCGAACTCTTGCGGCTCGAGCTTCTCCCCGATGGAGGTGAGGACGTGGTGGAGGTCGACGACGGCAACGGAGCTGGTGGAGTCCTTAACGACCCGAAACATGTCATGAAGTTGTCGGTCGAAGAACTCCGGGGGCATATGCTTTAAAATGAGTTCAAGGAAGCACGGAAAATCGAAAGGGGACGTGAGGGACTCGGCGGAGGCAATCTCCTTGAGCTGAGCCGAGGGAGGATATGAGGATTCTGAGCTCAAAGGGGGCAATGCGGCCGTCGTCGTCGGTGTCAAAAAGGGAGAACGCCTCCTTCATGGTCGTCACCTACTCGTCGCTCAGCCCTTTCTCATTTCTTTTTTTTTCCTTTTCTTGATTTTGGTGGTGATGAATTTTTGGTTTATGAGAAGTGTGGAATAAATAGTGGAATGGTCTTTGTGATGTATTGTTCGAAGAAAGAGGGTTTTGAAATTTGGTACTGAACACTTTTGCACTCGTATGTTTGGAATCTTTGGATATTATAATGTAATATTAGATTGTAAAAACATCACAATATTTATCAATGAATTTGCCTTGAATTCATTTTTTGTTCATTTATGAGAATTTTAGTTTATATTCTAGAAATATTACATTAAGTAATTATATGTTAATTAAAATAATTAGTAATTATTTGATAAATTTTATATTGAAGTATTTAGGTTTAAATGACAATTATTCGTGTGTAAAAAAGAAATTTGGGGGTAAGCCTACCCAGGGTTACCACATTTCCAACCAACACCCACATTCAACAACCATCCAAACAATCAAACTCTTTTTTCTCCACTTTCAACCATCCAAACAACCGAACTCCTTATTTCTCCACTTCCATTTCTTCAATTCCACCATCCAAACAACACTTTGAAAGTTTTCATACGCAAACCCCACTTTTCCACTTTCATGAAACCAAACAGCCCCCAAGCAAAGTACGGTCAGCTTCATTATATATTTTGCTACAACCTAAAGTAGCCTATAAGGAAGCCCCACCAACCCAATTCTATCCAAGTTTAGTTTGAATAATTTTGCACAACTCCAAACAAGTTTAGGATTCTACTGTCAATCCCAAAACTTGAACAGACTTTATTTTAAGTCCACCTATGATTAGGATTGGCTAACATGATCTACAATCCAAACACAACTCACCTGCCAATTCGTTAAAGCATCCAATTCTGACACAATTCTAATCACTACCCACAGAAACTCAGAATTTAAAATCAAGAAGCCAACTTTCACCTGCACCCTTGTTTCCCAACCTAAAGCTCCCAAATTTCCAGCTCCAAGAAACTAAAAAACTCAAAATGTGCCAATTTCTTCAAAAAGAAACTATAAGACCAAAGCACAGTTTCAAACAACCAGATGATCACCTCAACCTGCATCAAGAACCTCCACTTCACCAGACGAATGGCAAAAGCACCCAATTCTAAACACTACCCATAAAAATCCAACTTACCGTGATTTTCCAGCCTAAAGCTTCCAACTTCCAACTCCAAGCAAGTAAAAGAAAATATTCTAAATGTAAGAAAAAAGTTCACAGAGAACATCGACTACTCGGAATCTCTTTCTACCTGCCGGGTGACGGTGATCTCGGGAGATTCCTCGTAGCCGAGTGGGCTCCGGCTCCGGTCGGAGTTGTCGAATACGACCGACACGGTGGCCTTGGTGATCCCGGCCTGGCCCTGCTTGTAGACGAGCTCCTGGAGGTTCGCGGCGCGCACCTGCTGGAGGTTGGTGATGCCGAGGACAAAGCATATCGAGTCGAGGATGTTCGACTTGCCGGAGCCGTTGAGCCCCGTGATTGCGTTGAAGAAAGGGTCGAAGCCTGGCACCACCGTCCGCGTCGCGTACGACTTGAAGCCCTCGAGGGAGATCTCCTTGATGTGCATTTTTTTGGCGGGGGAGGCGGATTTGGGGGTTTGGAGGTTGAAACCCTAACCCTAGATTTGGGAGAGGAAGTGGCGGTTTGGGCGGGAAAATGAGGGGTTTTGGGGATGATGGGAGTGGGACTATTTTAAAATGGGGTAACCCTAGATTTGGGAGAGGAAGTGGCGGTTTGGGCGGGAAAATGAGGGGTTTTGGGGATGATGGGAGTGCGACTATTTTAAAAGAGCAATGCTATGCCTACAATCAAATTCTTACAACCTCTTTACTCCCGCCACGTGTCGGATTTCGATTGGAGGAGAGGAGTAAGTGGTGGGGTCGGATGGAGCCCATGTAGCAGGGGGGTGTGAGGGGTGGTGGGATCCGGTGGGACCCATGTGTAAGGGATTGGTGAGTGAGGTTATAAAAAGGTTGTAAGAATTTGGTAGTAAACTTAGCATTATTGATTTTAAAATGGGGTAAGGAGACAGGAGGTGATTATTGCGCGAGGACTTTTCTACTCTTTTAGCACGTGATATGAAACTACATATAATAGGCTAATTATAAGAGCAATGCTACAGTTACAATCTTCTTACAACCACTCACCCATTTTCTGACATGTGGGCCAGGTGGTGGCCTGGCCCACATGTCAGCAAATGGGTGTAAGTTGTAAGAAGGTTGTAAAAGTTTGGTTGTAAACCAAACATTTCCCTAATTATAAGGGCACATATCTTTTTGATCGGGGCTAGTCAGGATTAGGACTAGTCAGGTTGGGAGAAACTTTTACTAGAGCTATCAAAATATTCCACTCAGGGGGCTGTCCAAAGCCCGCAGCCCCCCAAACCCAAAAAAGCACTCTCATTTCTAAATTTCACTCTCTCTCTTCACAAACCCTAGCTTTCTTCTTCTTCTTCTATCCATCTTCTTCTTCTCCACCATTTACATTCTCACATCTTCATCAAAACCCTAATTTTTTTTCTCATCATCATCTTCTTCTTCTCCACCATTTCCATCATCATCATCTCCATCAAAACCTAGTTTCTTTCTCTTTCCCAATTTCGATGGCACCCAAAAATTAAATAAACCCTAAAATGTTTGAAAATAAAGGTTAAATACTTCTTTCCTCACAAAGAATGCATGGAAATAAATCCTAAAATGCATATTTTACTCTATTATCAAGATTGAAATAAACCCTAACATGTTTTTTTATTCGGAAATGTCGACTTTAGGACTGCCAGAAATTGTGGGAGTCCTGAAAGGAACTTGCTGTACAGCAAGTATCTTTCAGGACTGTCTCAATTTCTGGCAGTCCTCAATATGTCTAGGACTGCCAGAAATTGTGACAGTCATGTTGTAGAGCATGTCCCTTTCAGGACTGCCACAATTCCTGGCAGTCATCATTACTTCAAGGACTGCCAGCAATTGTGACAGTCCTGTTGTACATCGAGTCTATTTCAAGACTGTCACAATTCCTGGCAGTCCTCATTACTTCTAGGACTGCCAGCAATTGTGACAGTCCTGTTGTACATCGAGTCTATTTCAAGACTGTCACAATTTCTGACAGTCCTCAATACTTCTAGGACTGTCAGAAATTGTGGCAGTCCTGATATGAACCCAATTATTCTACTAGGATTTCTTCCATAGTTTTCTTCTACAACTATGATTTCATGCATAATTCTTCTATTAATAAAGAAAAATTGGTTAATAGACTAATAGATTAATAGATTTGATAGATTTGATAACCCAATTTCTTCTACAACTAGGGTTTCATCCATAATGCCCAAACAAGAAGAAGAAAAATAAAGTAGGGTTTGGAGAAAGAGATCTGAGAAATTAGAAGAGAGCAAAAAATCAAAATAAACTAGGTTTGCAAAAATTGATGTTCTTGTTCTTGTTTTTTTTTCTTCTTGTTCTTCTTCTTCTTGTGAGGAATGGAGAGTGAGGAAGAAAACAAAAATTATAAGACTTATCTTTTATACCTACCACTTGGATAGTCCTGAGTAATTTTTTCAGTGGCAAACTTGTAAATAATGAAAACTAACACTTTGACAGCCCTGATCAAATATGTTGTGCCCTTATAATTAGCCCATATAATAAGGTCAAGGTTAAAGTGCAAAAAATCTCTCTTTAGATGAGTCATTTAAAAAAATTTTTTTATTTTAAATAATAATAATTTTTTATTTGGTGTAGTTTACATTCAATTTTTGTTTTTATCATTAACGAACGTCAAATTAGATATAAAATGACGATTATATCCATCTAAAACCTAATGATAAAGTGCAAAAAAAAACCTTGTTAGTTTAGTTTATGTTGTTTTTTGTTGGCGGGAGATTAAGGAAGGCCATTAGATTTTGGATGGATACTACTATACTTATTTGTTATTATATATATTATTATTTTATCTATATTTATTTTGTTATTATCTATATTTATTTGTATGCTAATATATTTATTTGTATATATTGGTTTGTTATTAAAACAAATAAATATATACAATTATTTATCTAATTTTGTATTTGTATATACATAAAAAATTTAAAAAAAATATTTCTAACTGCGTATGTACCTGCTCACGTAGGCAAAACAAAAGTAAAATTATAAATATTTTAAATATTTTAAAATGGCTTAGAACGGTTCAAAATGAACCGTTCAAAAATAAAACGGTTCAAAAGATTAAAAAAAACTATGTTATTATCTATACTAATATATAAGTGGGACGAGCGTTATTAATTTGAACGTGATTATTTAAAAAAAAAATCTTACGAATCAGGGGGAACCGAGCACTGACGTGGCCTCCATATTAGCCTCAGCCCCTGCTAATATCAAGCCTCACCCCGCCAATGGCTGGCCGAGCGCTATTAATTTGAATGTGACTATTTTTTTAGGAAAAAAATGACAAACCAAAGGGGGCCGAGCGCTGATGTGGTCCGTGATCGCGCAGTCCCATCCTTGGTTCATAAAGTAGTGTTGATTTTTTAATGCAACTTTGAAACCCTTGGTTCATAAGTAGCGCTGAAATTTAAAAACTATCTTTATCCCAAAACTAAAAAATAACTAATTAAAAAAATTGAAAAGTAAATCGTTTATGTATATATAGACACAAACTAATATACACAAATAAATATATACAAATTAGTTAAATATAACCATAAATTTTCTCTTTAACTGCCATAAAACTAAAATTAAAATACAAATTAGTTAGGGGTATTTTGGTATATCATAATCTTTAGAAAAAAATCGCCTATAATGTTCACTTTGAACGAAAGTAGGTGGGAGGGGGTCATTTGATCCAAATATCAAACCATTTTGTCAAATTGAGAAAAAAATAATATGGGGTCTTATTTTGCTAACGAGACAAATGTAAGGAGGAAAACTTTTTTTCTTTATCCTAAGGCCAATGGGGGGTTTCTATCTTCCTATTTTTGTGGTAGAAATTATTTTTAGAAAAAGAAATAGCTCCAAGGAAGATTTCTATATTTGTTTTGCACTGTTTTTTTTATCAGGTATATTTGATATACATTAGCTTTTAGTACACTTGCAGCAGAGTTACCTACTACCAAACAGCTCCAAGTGGTGGGATTAATAGTAGTTTCCTTGCTTCCTGGCGGAGAAAGGTGTAGTTTAAGTGTTTGGATACACTTTTCAAGTCAATTGCAAGTGTTCAATCACGGACTGCGAACAATGTTTTGCAGTGTCTTGTCCCCTCCATATTCACTTCTCGTCGCCTTCTCCAGCCCCGAGAAAATAAGGAGGGACTTTGGTGAAAGTTCTCACTTGCAAGCCATTATCTGCTTCCCCAAAGTTGTGGTCACCTTCTTCAAGTCGCCATCGAGGTAAAAAAATTGAATAAGTTTTTCAACGGTGAATTTTGGGAGGATCTTTGAGGAGCTCTTGGGTGTGTATAAAAAAATTACTAGATCTGTTCGAAAAATAGACGTAATTTTGTAGATCTTTGATAAGAAGTATGATATTTACCTATATAATTTTTTTACTAGATCTAGAAATTAGCCAACATTTTGCTGTGAAAATTTCTTCGTCCTTCACTCTTTACTGGATCTGTTATTAGAAAATAGGCATAAACTACTATATACCTGATAAATATATGTTTTGAATTATTTTCTGGTTTTATTCTTTAGGTCTAATTTATTTTCGATTTTTAAAGTAGATCTAGAACTTACACCATTAGATTTAATTTATATTTGGATATCTAGAACTGTGGTGAATTAAAATCTGAAAATATGGATTTATAGAACTGTGTTTTATTTATATTTGGATTTCTAGAACTTACATTATAAATTTGGATTTGTAAACCTGTTAATTCTTCCTACACAATATACATTGAGGTGTTTTATTTAATCAAAATTGCGTTCAGGTTGATAGAGTTCCTAACCATAAATGTTTTCTAATACGATCATTCTTTCTTATGTTTTGTAGATGGATTTGTCAAATCCTAATGATCCTTAATGCCGCAATCGCTGGTATAATTACTGTCATGACTATAATTACGACTCTAATTGAAAATGAGGAGAATGACCAATAATGCATTGCAAGAGAACCTTCCATAATTAGAGAACAATGGAGGCAAGCATACATGTTTCGAATTTTGACGGCATGGCCTAATAATTGTTGGCATTATCTTAGGATGAGTAGTGTTGCTTTCTATGGTCTTGCCCGTATTCTCCGTACTAATGGGTCGCTCCATACGCAATATGTTTGTGTGGAGCACATCTAGCACTATTTCTTTATATGTTGGGACATAAGTCCAAAAATAGTGTATGCGACATTGAATTTATTCGACCAAGAAACAATTTCTAGGTATTTTAATAAATTTCTTGGTGCAATATGTATTATTCAAGATGATTTATGAAGCAACCCGGTTCCGAAACTCCAATAGAGATAAGGATTCAACGGAATGGTTTCTGTATTTTTAGGTAAAGTTATTTTTTTAAAAGTCAAGTTTATTATGTCATCTAATACAACACGTTAACGATGCATATCACTATATTGTAGGATTGTATAAGGGTGATAGATGGTGCCCACGTCCAGACTACCCTCCCAGACTCTATAGTAGCAAGGTTTAGGGGTGGAAAACAAATAACACCCGATGTGTTAGCGGCTTGTACTCCCAACAAGATGTCCACGTATATTCTGGCAGAGTGGGAAGGTTATGCTACTGACATGACCATTTTAAAGGATGCCCTTTCTAAGCCATCTCCATGTAGACTAAAGGTCATACAGGTAAATAGTTTGAACCATTCAAACATTATAGTTTCAATTTTATGCATGTCGTTTTTCACATATAAGAACAAAAAAATATTACAAATATGTAGGAAAGTATTATTTGGTTGTTGTTGGCTACACCACAATGCCCGATTTTATTGCCCCTTATTGTGGAGTGAGGTATTACTTCAATCCTAAGAAGGATCGTCACCTACCAATGAGAAGGAATTGTTCAACTATAGGCATTCAAAGTTAGTGTAGTAAAATCGAATGTGCATTTGCTACCATCAAGAACCAGTTCTGCATTCTAGGGGAGAAAAAATTACATGACTTCCCTACACAGGTTGATATTGTACTTGCTTGTTGTGTGTTACACAACTACTTACTTGGAGCTAACCCTAAAGACAAGTTTGTTGTGGATGACGTTTATTTGAGGGGGAAGTAATCGAAGACAATTTGTTCCATATATGAACAGTTGTCCCAGAATAGTATGCAAGTCCAACGAACTACCAAGAAGGCTTGGAAAGACATGCTTGATCATATTGCACAGCACATGTGGCATGATTACTCTAATGGATAAGGTAGGGTGTTAGTATAAAAAATTGCATGTTTTGTACTTGGCTTGTGGGGTAAATTGCTATTAATAGTTGTTTTTTGTAATAGGTTGTATGATATCTTTGGAATATGTTGTACGACACTAGCTTTTATTTGTATTATGTATTTTCTTTAAACTGAAATATGTAGTTTGTAGTCATTTCACAACAATTTTCAATCTAAATGTCAACATTGTGATGAGAGAGAATTTTCCAAACTATCGACATTCAAAACACTTGTGGGTGGCCCTTTTGCACATCCTCAATCGAAGATGAGGTCGCTTGGAACTAGTAAAAAAAGTCGAGGGCAAGAAATGGGACAAAAAGGGAGGCAAGATAGGGTGACATAACCGACTCCAATCCATCCAATTGTAAATCCAATGCCAGACACAAATTGGGAATACAATATTGATCCTTTCATGGATTCATATACTTATGTTGTTAGCAGAGGATCGAATCCACAAGGTGATGGACCCTATAAACAATTAGGACATAATAAGGACCAAGTTGAATCTCCTCAAGAGAGCAAACCAAAGAAGCATTTGGATAATAAGGTAAGAATGTCCAAAAGAAAGTAGGAAAGCTGAATAAGCATTGGGAGGATGAACATATATATGAACTTATTAAGATTTCTGCTAGAGAAGCTGAGGATGGGAAGAAATGTGACAACTTTTAGAAATAGTTCCTACATAGTTGTTTCAAAATTAGTCAACAAAAAGTTTGGTACTTCTTATAGCCCTAACAATGTTATTAATCATATGTGTGGTTGGAAGTCAAAGTGGCTAGATTTATGAAGATCAAAGATTTTTGGGGTGCGGGGTAGGATGTGTCACGCCCCGGTTCTGTAGAACCGAATGTCCTCGCATAGGCATGATGCAGTGCGAGCCTAATTTGTGCTCGCACAATCAAGCACCGAAACGACCGATTGAAGAACTAAGTTACAGAGTCATCGAAGCGAAACTTCCAAGCAAAAAAATTGAATCGACACAAGATGTGCAAAAATTAAATCATCTTTATTGATACTGCAATAGAATTACAACGGCTCGAGGCCAAGGTTACAATCACTCAAGCTCGCTCTCCTAATACAATGAATCATGCCCTAAGGCTTACAACATATGAAACATACAACCAAACGATGTTCCTAGACATTGTCTTTTATAAAACACAAGCAACATATTCACATCGTACGGCTTGAAGCTCCATCTGAAACTCAGCTCCCTCTCCTTAGCGCGCCCAAGCAACTCTGCACTGGAAATAATCTGAAGGGGTATTAGTACGATGTGTATTGATGAGCGACATCTTACCGATACCACAAAACCAACACGCTGAATTTACTGAGTGCATGCAGTATTATGCGGCCTTTCTAATGTTGCCTTAGGATCAATTACATGGCATAATAAACTTGTCCATAATCATAAATATGTTATGCAACATAAGTAGAACTTACCAATACTTACAGTCCTTCATTCCCTATTCAGTACAATAACATAACTCATAGATATAGTATTCACTATACGATGACAACAAATATTATATAAGGAATGTGTTGTACTGCGTGTCCCTACAAAAACCATCATTAGCCTCATAAAATACAAGTGTGTCCAGCGCTCAATCTGTCTCAAATACACAGCCTATGAGCTACATCGATAGCACATAGCCAAACTACATGAAGGTCACTGGCACTACAAGCCATCTTGGACTATATTCTAGCAAGACGGTAACACTTCGTGTGCAAGGCCCGAACTCCACAAAGGTCCTGAAATCTCAGTATTGTGACGTATCCTTTCAATTCGGGTTACATAGCCATTGAAAGTCTTGCAGTACCCAGTTCCGTTTAAGCTGAATCAATCTAAATGTCCTTACGATCGTTCGAGAACTCGTAAAACCTTATGCAAAGTTGTCTATGACTATGCAATCCTCGTAAACAACTAAGCTACGACACATGCATGACATAAAATGAAATCAAGCTACTCATCTCTACGCATCTCTACTCAAATCTCATACTTCGAGCCATCGCTCGTATCAAACTTCCAAAGTCGGTATTTTTCATCTCTACACAGCTCCCAATCTAGGGATACTGTCTTGGAGACCCGCTGGACCCTATCATCACCATACTCTAACACTGAAGACACTATATGATACTCGTCCTACATAGAACACCATCACAACTCATATGACACTACTGCAACAGTACGAGAAAACGACATGTCTAAAGCATACATAGACTAGTCCATGTGAAAGAAGGCAGCAATATAAAATCTATACTAGCATCATAAGTTACAATTCCATATTCTATAGCAGCAGATACAATATGAGATTACTCTCTTAACTATGTTGGTTCGTCTCTTTTATTTTAGCATGTATGGGTTCGCTAAATAAGGAGAACATACAACTATCAATCTATTTTATTAGTGTGAGTAAAAGAGCAAAGGCTCATCGAAGCCCACATAAAACAAAGGCACAACGGAGTAGGTCGTCGTACAAATCCTCTACAATGCTATACCAACTCACAACTCGCCTAACTAGAATCCAAACCCGTTGAAACAGCTCAGAAACCACACCATGCCACGGCCTGAAAACGAATCCAAATGGCCGACTCGAGCTAACAATCCATCTCAATCGCCGATACGGAGCGGGGCACTACATGATGAAGATCTTAAGATGGTGATTATGGATGAAGAAAGACACGAGGACCTTAAGAAGGTAATATGTTTAGTAATAAGTAACCTTAGTTTTTATTATTTTGACAACTTATTATAACTAACGATTGATGTTCTATTTTGATTTGCCTAGATGAAACAAAATGAGCCCAATGGGTTAACATCCCTATTAGGAACTACGATTTGTTATATATGCATGTGGAGATGACTATGCTAGAGGGGACCATGTAAAGGATAACAATAACAAATGGGGACCAAGAGACTACGTCGATGTTGATACTCCATTTAGTGTCTCACAACGAGATGTTGGGGCATCCAATCTTCAAAATCTGTCACGACCCGCACCCAGTATAAGGGCACGAGTGGGTACGTCCAACCTATACGTCGCAGTGTCGGCGGTAGACCGCTGTCTTAGGTCACAACATCTAGCAATAACCATACTGTACAATAATATACACTCCAAAAGGAGAACAATATAAAGGTACAACTCAATCACAGCATCTAAGGTGGAATAAAGAGAATAGATGTAAAGATAAGATAAAGAGTAATCTCCAACCAGCTACAAATGAGAGTAATATCTGAATATACAAACATCAACAATATCCAAAAACTGAAAGTACATAAAATAAGATAACTAATGGGAAGCTAGTCTAGAGATCTAATCTAGTCAATAGGCAAGTCCTCAGCAACTGTAGGATCCTCCTGAGGGTCCAAGTCACCAGTATCATCTAAGCATGTGCCATAATATGTAGGACAGAACTCCTCCTCATCACCTGTAATATTTTTAACAGTCCAATCAGGATGAAAATGAGCACAATACATCTCACGCAGTTCATATCTTGACAGGAAATATAAAGCATGTGATAGGTTAAGATACATGAAACGCTGTAAGAAATAAGCATAAAAAAGAGAAAAACTGATAACAAGTCTATCTATATATATAATAGAGACTGTAAGTGACTATGTGATTTAGAGTATGATAGACATGTGAACGACTTTTTGCACATGATTACACTAAATAGTTTGTACATAATTATACTACTTTGGAATTGTTTATATGACTATTTCTACTCTCCCATGCCCCAATCAATACACAAGGATCTAGACAGGTTATGTTATTGTACATGATAGTTTATACATGAAGCTCATGAGATCATGAGAGTACATGAGAGCACATGAGTATACATGAATAATAAGAGTCCACAAAATACATGATGTTCGTAAAAAGCACATGACACGATGTATTGGATGCACCCGAGGGAGATAACATCTCATATACAATCCATATAGTACTAATCCGTGATAATGTCGTGTCAGCATCAAGTAAATTAAACTATGACAAGAATACAATTCCTAACAAGTATGCAATGGTCAGAGAATGTACTCGCCGATATCCTGGCCGTCTGATGAGAATATGAGTATGAGCTGGAGTATCTGAGTCCTATTTAGAGCAACACAGGTCACAACATGTCCAACATGAAATAAGAATAGCCTACATATATTCTAAATGATTCTAGGGCCTTCTAGGTCAAAGTCAACCAT